>CM077630.1:7931144-8307469 GCA_039566895.2 Turritopsis rubra | reverse complement strand
TAACGCCATTTTATGGTTTAAATGATAATGGCTTATTAACCGTTTAGCCGGTCAATCGCGCCCTCACCGCTGAGGCCCCGTGTTCGGGTCTCAGTCATGTCGTATACTTCACTCCGATGCGCTTTAAAAGCTCCGTATCAGCCCATTTGGAGCCATCGACTGACTGCATACTGGCCTTCGCGCAAGTTAGAGCAATGCTATACGTATCTCTGGCTGTAAATCAACTTCCTAGTTGCAAGTCGGCGGGCAGAATAGCCAACCACTACAGATGGAAGCCCAAGGACTAAAAACTCCCCGTTACTTACTTACACGTATAATCTTGGAAAAAAAATCTTGGAAAAAAGCCAAATTATTCCCCTCTTCTCTATAACAATGTTGAATATCTTTTTTAATTCACCAAGTCCAAGCCCTTGCATCTGATGCAAAACACGTATTTGTGCAGACACCTCCAGTGGCGCAATTTAATAGGCGACTTTGTTTTGTTTACTCATTGTTCTAACGTAGATATTGTATATATATAAATTTTCTTTCCTGAAAAAAAGCATTTCGTTACGAAAAGGCCCAGAGACGCTCAACCTTGTCAAACGACCCGATATACTTCATTTTGGTCGGTCATTAATATGCAACAAAAGCAACAGGACGTAAATATTTGGCTTTACTAATATTGAACATTACTGAGCACAACTACACGCAAAACCAAATCAGTTCCTCCTCTAAGTCTAACAAGTGACAAAATAGAGACAATCTTGGAAAAATATAATGGAACAATGCCAAATTATTCTCCTTCTCCCAATAACAATGTTAAAGCAGCTGTAATTTTGAGACAAACAGCAAGTACAGCCAACTTTGATGTTGGGGGAGGGAGGGAGGGAGGGGGAGAATTCTAAAAACTGTAGAAATTCACACTATTTCCAAATATTTTGTCCAAGATTGTAGGTCCTCTACGTCCTCTACGCGGACGGTCCGAGGTACGTAGAGGACATAGGGCTCAATTTGAAGGTGTGTATTTTATGAACCAAAATATATGAATATTTTTCGTTGACTGTAACCCCCCTCATGGTAGATGTCACCTCGTGTTTGCTTCTGAGTATTAACACTCATAGAATCATACGTACTAATATTTCATTTTTAAGGGAACGATAGGAGACTGACCGTCCTGCTCTTAAAACTGTTAGGTAGGGAGACAGACATGCACATGAAATTTTAAAGTCATTTAATTAGCTAAACGAAGTTTCATCAAACGCATACATGACCTTGGTTTCAATAATTAACCATCAAATGTTGATATGTAACGCATCTAATCAGAGGAGCATATTGTACTTCTCCCTGAAACGAATTTTGTGTGACATAACATCCACGGTTAACCAACTCCTCGGGAGGAATATCACCAATACAAATTCTTTCTGCCGTCACAGGCAGCTCCTTCTTATAATGCAATAATTTACGTCTTGACATTTTTAGTAATGATATGGTTTATTACTGCAGACATGTTTCATTCACCACATATATAATGTGTATGTATCGTTGCAAAATAATAACTGCCAAACATCTGATCAAGTAGACACATATTTATTAGAAAAACACGACAACCTCATATGATTTTATTGCCGGAATTTCCATTTAAATTAGATTCATTCTTTTTCTGCATACTATTTACATTTCATGCAGTTTTCTTTCCCTTTTTTTTTATTGTTATCGATAAAAAAGTTTCTTTATTGAATACTTGATCGATGATCGATGAGTTCGGGTTAGCATTGTACTCAATCATTTTTTTTGTTTAGTTTCTAGACTTTATAAATTTATATGACGTCAATATTTTATGACGTCATGCTCGGATGAAATCATAATATTTTGATCATGTGTTCAAAACATTTCTTTTCTACTGAAAATCATACCAAATATGGGGAACATGTAAAATTCGTCATGTACTCTTATCGAAAATAAAAAGCTCTTTTGGATTTTCTTTTTTTCTATATATATTTTGATATGAGTCCCTTAACATTTGTTCATAAAGTAAGAAATAAAATCTAGTTTTGATCTGAACAGCGATTGTTCTTCGCCAACATTCACACTTGCCATGATTGCCCACATTAAAAGAACAACAACCCGATAACAGAAGTCTGGTTAAAGGAGAAACAGAAATTAAACAATAGATTTCATCCGTAGGGAGAGTCTTTAACGTTTAATCACAAATAATAAAGACAAATCATTAATGAGTTTTACGACTTCGGAGGACCAGTGGTGGAGTAGAGGAGTGCTTTGAGTCGCCAACCGGTGGTGTTTAGGAGGGACGGAGCCCCCTACGAAAATTTACAAGGTTTTACGCTGCTCTAGTTGCTAAGAGTACACGGGAAAAAAAGGTATATAAAAATTTATTTATATAAAAAGATAAAATGTTAATATGTATCTATTTATTTATAGATAAAAAATGTCTAAAATATAAAGATAAGCAAGGAAACAAACAAAAGCTTTTCCATTTCACAAGAAAACGCCATTAAAAATAGTCAAACAAGAATACTATCATCATGTTGCTTACAACAGTATCGACTCAACTCGTTTAAAATCAGAAATCTCAACCACTGAATTTCGAAATTTAGATCACTTAAAAACATAAAAACAATCACTAAAAACGTCACTTAAAAACATATAAAGAACATTTTTAGACTTCAAAAGTTGAAAAGTTAAAAACGTTTGAAGGCTTTCATCAAACTTGAGTGTTCTTATAAAAAAACCGTCAGGAGTAAATGGTAAGTTATTTCCTACTTTCAGTTATCTATTGGATCTTTTATAAAAACATTGAGACATACTATTTAATCGCATCATTTAAACCCAACTTTTGACTTTTTCCTCTCCCATTCATTCATTACGTACGTCTGTACACAATATGATTACCATAAACTTTTAAACACAGGTGTTACAATGTTAAAACTAATCTGACGTTTTCAATGAAATAAAAAAAAGATGAAAGTTCAGCTTCTTCGTGTTGCTGACCAATGAAAACTTTAAATTCAGAGATTACGAAAAATGAGAGAAATTCGACTTAATGGGTTACATAAGTTTTCTTTTAATTTATCTATATACTAATAGCGAGTTGTGCATAACAAATTTAGTTTGGTCAGTGTGAATAAAAGGACTGGGAAGAAAATGTTCGTATGGACTGTTATAAAGTAACATTTCAGGTCGTGCGTAACTGAGTTGTCGAGACATAGGCGATATAGTATTATAGGAGTAGCGCGACGTCAGTGGGCACATTGCATTGCACCCTAAATAGAACGCGATATTTAAGGGCAAATATCTCGACAACCAATAGGAATAATTGACGTCACTTTGGACGCGCGATATTGGCGAGGGGGTGTCGAAAAATTTGGGTCTATAACTTTTTGGGGACGGGTGTGACGTCATTAAAATCTTTGATCGACGATATCTCCGTAACTGTTAGTCGTACACAGGCGATCCCATACATTTTCTTGATCAGGTTTTCGAGCTCTTCAACTTAGTGATACTTATTCTTAGCAATTATATGATTTTATTTTTCGTCACCCTTATATTTTGAAAGAGGTAGAGCACGGGTGGTGTGAACTCATGGGGAAAGTGAAAAGGTAAAATGTTTTTACCCGGGATACTAGTCTTCTTATACTAATACTAAATCTTGCTTTTTTCTTACCTAACTTTGAAAGAAAGAACTTTAGGAAAAATATCTCGGGAAGTTCGTCAATGGATGTTTATTTTTTCCGTATTAGTATAGGGAGAATCTCCCATTAGGAGAATCTCTAGCTCCATCTTACGGGGTTTTATTACTTCGTGGAGTTTTTGTACCATTAAGGAAGACATCATAGAGCCGCACGAAGGAGAAGGCAATGCAATGGTTTTTGCGTTCGAAAGTTCATCAAATTTTTTAAACGTTCATTTCTTTAAACGAAAAATGAAGACGATGTGTGTAAAAGTATTTGTTTTTGTTTTTATTTTTTTATCCAACACTTTAAGTTTAGTAATAAAGAATAACAACATTGATCGGTGTCAGTAACTATTCTATCCGAGAGATAATCGATGTAGACCTGTTATGTGTTCGTATTATCAGTTCATCACTTTCTAGCGATGTGTATTTTTTAATGTGTTTGAATGTAGCTTTTTCGTATCAGTTAGTTTTGACTACTATGCCGAAATGTGTAGCTAGCAGTTTATTTGGTATTATTAAGGCTCGCCTTTAGGGAAACGAAGGTATCAAGATCATTATTATATTGTTTTGATAGTGTTTGATTGATATCTTTTTGTTTTAGATTAGAAAATTGGATAGTATAGATGAATGTTATACAAGAAGGAATGTGTAAATCATGGTTATATACATATTTACATGGTTTTTGTATCATGATGCACAAGTGGAGTTTTGGGTTTTGACTTTCCACAATTCATACCAGAATAAAGATTTGAAAGATTAAAACGTCTCAGAAGGTATTGTTTTTATTAGATAATAGGGAAATTTGAAAGTATTTTCTTATATGTCAGAAGTTTAACCGTGGTAAGGTAGGAGTATACGTTGTATTGTCTCTTTTCTAAATCTCTAAACATTGGAATTTTAGCTTTTAGATTAACTGTACAACTTTAGAAATCTCTAAATAGGCCAAATAGCACTAAAAAATAGGGATAATAGCATTCTTTGAATGATCGATCCAAATTATTTGTGTTAAATATGATATAATTTCAACATGGAGAAACACAACAATTTTTGTATATACACAGATTTATCATGGCAGTATTGCGTGTAAAAACAATTTATGGAGAAAAACTGTAAAATGTTTTTACACGCTACACTAGTTCACCTATATTCCAATGATTTTTAATTCAAACGTTAGCTAAGTTTCGTTTCGTTTCGATTTTGCAGTTTCAATGTTATTTATTTTGGTTCACCGTCTATTCATTTCGTTGTGTGAGGAGGGTTTAAAACTGTTCACTTTTTTCTCAGAAAGATTAAGTTTATTTTGAATACGCGACCTGTTCATGAAGTAAACAGCGAGACAGGAAATATTTCTGCTGTGTATACATAAATTTTATATCAATTTGGTAATTGAACAATCATCAAAAAATATTTTTATGTGTATTTTTTTCAACAATTTTCCGATCAATTTTATTTTTGGGCAATTGAACTAGAAAATTGTAGCGTCTATTCGAGCATCAAAATGAGCAAAATGAACTGAGAGAAATATGTTAATTAACAAAATTAGTAAATACCATTTTCGAAATATTTTTTACGGAAAAGAAATGATCTTGTCCTCAAAGATTTGAAAAATAAGTTATTGTTAGTCTTTTCTTTGATATTTTCTAGAGGCAAACTTTGTTTTGCTCACATTGTGATCACATGACAAACTTTCAACCAATCCACGGTAGTTATCTGCCATCGTGTGATCAAAACGTGTGCACGATTACTAACTACAGTTAGGTAGTCCAATTAAAAATACCGACAATAGAGCTTCACTTCTAATGACCATGATTTGTTATATCACACACCTGCAGAACCCGCGAGTGATTCAATACACATGCACTGTTTTTCTTATGAAATACACTGATCTAGTTAACAAAGATTTTGAATATATTTGACTGGTTCGTATATTTTCTTTAATTTTAACTGTTTTTTTTGTCAGACTAAAAAACGATCGGACATGTCCGGTTACCGTTATTTTTTGCATCACTGTAAATGTGTCAAGCAGATAAAATGTCCTAAACCAAAAAATGATTTTGAAACCAGCCTCATGTGAACTAATATCTCGAAGAAAATAATTTTTTCGAAGTCGGAAAAACAAAGGGTCACGAAAGCGAGGACATTCAGTAATCTATCGTGTAGAACTTTTATCACCTTCGTGACCCGGTCCAGAAACACGGAAGCCGGAATGGCGAGTAGAATTAATGACTACACCGAGGGGAATATACGATATTGACCAATCAAATTTGTGTAAAAATTGCTGATATTCCAATTTTGTTTTCTTTTCATAGTGTAGTCAAAATAAATATGGTAAATATGTAAAACGTCTTGACTTGAAATCTGTTTTTCAATCCTGACTTGTTAGCTAATTTTGTTTGCAAAATCAAATACAGATGTATTATGAAAATAATGAAAGTGGAGGAGTAGCAACTGAGATATTTATTGTTTATGGAGCTCATGAAATTATTGAAGTTTAGTTTATGTTTTTTGTAGCTGCGTTTAAGATACTGCGGTACTGATGTTTCAGATTTAGCTATGAGGTAATATAAGAGATATATGTTTGTATGTTCTAGTGCACCCCCGTGCACATGAATGTTCACGCACACACAACATTTTAAAACCGCTCCTTGAACACTGTTTGGCGCACCCCGCGCAAGGGCATTTAAAGATGGAAAATCACCGCTATTTTATTGTTCCTTCCAGTAATTGCCCCTGCGGCAAAATTTCATAACGAAGAAAATACGGCTACTTAAAAAAGATCGCACTAATACGGTTGTCTAAAACGCACTTCTTCATGGAGATTGACTTACACAAGGTGTGGAGGAGACCGTAATGACATCTATTTTACGAGTTTTACTGTTGACGTTTATACCATTTCGGGAAAAGAAGAGAAACAGATAGTATTAAAACAAATTGTCAATTCACATTTCCAGATCCAGATTCAAGGTATGTCAAGTTTCTTTGTCATTTATTTCTGATTATCCGTGCAGACCCAACTTCTGAACAAGGAAAAAGAGTTTTACACTTTTCTATTTCGCTATTCCATTCTACATCTTTACTGCAAAACCTAAGTTTATGGTGAAAACCTTATAAATCTGGTCAGGGAAGGTGATGCTAAAGTCAAGTTAAAGCTGGTTCTTCCAAACATTTTATAAAGACTTTTCACCGTAAATTAACAGAATTAAATTTTCTTTTCTCCATTGACGTATTACGATAAATTTTTTAAATAATTTAGGTAAGATACACGATTAACTTTTCGGTAAACTAGTCTATTTTAAGTAAGTTTTGAGCATTGTTTATCTAATAGTTTACCGTCTAACAGGGCCTTCACAGTGTTCGAGAGTTACATTTGAGTGTTTTGATACAAATTCATTTTGAGTTTCAGCCACTCGTATATTGTAGTCGCACTCCCTTTTATGGTAGTCTCACTCCCTTTTCTTCACTCTTTTTCTGTGTGGGTATTTTATATCATTTTCTTCAAGTGTTTATTTCTAGCTGAAAAACTGATTGTTTTTAATGATTATATATTTATATATTTAATATTTCGTACTAATTTTATCTATTTATTTTGAGGTCCCAAGTTGACAACAAATTGTTTATATGTCTGAGTTGGTTATCCTTGTGAAATATTCGTGAAATCAATAAATCTATAAATGTATATCACATAAGACGGTGCATATCTTTTCAAAATTGTTTTCGGTCTATTTCATTTTTGATCTTTACATAAAGGTCGTGTCCATTACTTTAAAAACAAATTAATTAAGTTTAGTTACATCACATGTTGAAAGTGTTGTTAAAAACTCTCCTACTTATTTTAAGATCTGCTTAAAGTCTCTTGGAGAGTACACCAATCGTTAAGTGTGGAGGAGACTTTCGAAAGGTTAGAGTGTTATGTTATCATAATCATTATAGGAGCTACGATTAAATTGCAATTAATTGCAATTATCCTTTTGAAAACACTTCTCTATAATTTTTACACCAGTAAAATTGCTTTTCGATCCGCCACTGCAGGAAAAAGATAATAAAAAGAGTTATATAAAAACAAAAGAAACTTTTTTTTAATAACAAATTGGCTATACAGTGTGTCCACCAAAAAACGGGCCCCCAGTTTTGAAAGCATATAACTTTTTAAATCTTTATGAAATCAATGCGATTTTTATACCGTTAGAAAGAAAATTTTTCAAGGATTCTGAAAATATAATTTTTCATTTGTGGTATTTTTTGCATAAGAAAATACGAAGAACTTTTTCATTGGATACGGTCATTAACACCTTAATGATCAATAAACCGGACTTTTAATGAGCAATTAACCTTTTGTTTCGTTGCAATTACTGCTCAGGATGCTACTGTGCTACGTTTAGCACGAAATTCTGTAGATATCACCAATTTTGTATTCATTGTGTAAAGTGGGCTTAAATTCTTTTTTATGTTTTAATAATTTCATATTCCCAACGCCTTGTCAAAATTCTTTATAAGCAGGAAAACTTGTAAGTTTATTAAATCATGCAGCTAACAGTGCAACAAAGAGGGTTCATCGTGAGAAAATTTCATGAAGCAAAAAGTTATGTAGCTGTTATTGGAGCTTTTAGACAGCGTTTTCCTGGCAGAAATCCACCTTCAAGAAGTACAATTCAGAGAAATGTCAAGAAGTATGACAATAAGGGAACAAGTCATAACCTAAACAAAGAAAGAAGTGGCAGAAGGAAAACTGTTAGAACACAACAACATATCCAGCAAGTCAGGCAGCTGATGATACAACAACCAAAGGCGTTTCGTGCAGGAACAACCCGACTGGACTGTCCAAGAGTTCTTTCAACAATATTGTCAATATAGATTTAAAATGGCACCCGTACAAAATCTACATCGTACAGGAGCTTAAAATTGGTGATCTTAGAAGAAGATTACGATTTTGTCAGTTGTTTCAGCAGCAAGCACATAATATTCGTTTTGTCCCAAATATTGTGATCGGTGATGAATCTGTTTTCCATATGTGTGGCACAGTCAGCACACAAAATTTCCGCTGCTACGCGCCAAAAGGTCAGCCTCCTCCAAATTTTAAATTTAAGAAGAGTAATTCGCGCGAAAATCTTCATGTTTGGGTTGGCCTTTGTGGCAATGGGGAAATTATTGGCCCTCATTTTTTCAATCGAAATGTGAATGGGCGAACATACAGAGAGATGCTGGAATATGTGGCTTTCCCGGGTGTTGCGTATGTGTTTAGGCAATATGCTGCCAATGTTTTCCACGATATTTGGTGGTTTCAGGATGGAGCTCCGGCTCATGGGACCCTTGAAGTACGTCGATTGCTCCGAAGAAGATTTCAACATCGTGTGGTCGCATTTCACCACGTAATTGAATGGCCACCTGGATCGCCGGATTTAACCCCGTTGGACTTTTTCCTTTTGGGCTACATAAAGCAAAACGTTTTTGCAACCCCACCGGCCAATTTAGTCGAATTGAGAAGAAGAATAGTGGACGAAGTGAATTTATTGAGACAGAACCAACCAATGATAAGACGTTCGTTTACTGAAATGAGAAGCAGGGTAAACCTTTGTATTCAAAGAAACAGCGGACACGTTGAATGTAATTGAATATTTAGTTTTTATTCATAGGTTATTCTTTATTCTTCTTATCATTGTCAAAGGTCTCTAGCAACAAAGTCTTTCACGTTTGTAAAAAAGTATGTGCTTTCAGTGTAAATACAACTTTACAACAATCACTTATTTTTTATGACTTTTCATATTACTCGAGTCATTAATTCCAATTCAAGCAAGCGTTAATTGATCATTATCTATTTAATTGCATGTTCTCATGCTAAAATCTGTTACAGATACCTATAAAATATTTTTAAGTAAAAAAGGGACATAGGATTAGAAAGAGCAAAAAATTATCTTTCATTTGGTGTAAAAACCGCAAAATATAAGCGAAAAGAACAAAAGATATGCTTCCTAAAAGTTAGAGACCCGCTTTTTTGTGGACACACTGTATTGAAATAAGAACACGACTTTTTAAAATTCTCGAATGTTTTGAAAAATCTTGATCTTTCGTTTTCTTGTGCTCTAAAACATACAAAAATAATTGCAGAATAATTGGATTGGTTGCTAACAACTGTAGGAGGTTAGTCAAACTGGAGTGAATAAGATTAACATGTGAGCTTGATCTTGGATAACTTTGCTTAGAACCCTTTGTATGAGAGAGAAAGATGGGAACGCATAAAGGGTATACCCTAACTGAGTTGATCAAGTGTGTTGTATTGCATCCACTCCCTTACTTTGAGGATCTGGTTTACTTGAATGATAATAGTCCATCTTATTGCACAGTCGAGATGCAAACAGATTAAGCCTGGGTGTTCGAATCGAGAACTTATTTTCTGGAAGAGTACTGGGCAAAGCTTCCAGTCTGAATCTCTGTTGTGCCTGGACTCCCAATTTGCTATCTGATTTGGAGAGCTTGGTAGATTTTCAGTAGATATCATTGTGTTCTTTTTCACCAATATATCACAAATTTCTTTTGACAGTTTGGTCATTATTTGGCTGGTTCAAAAAATCTGTTTTTCTCCTATATGAAACTCCTTATATTTTTCACATACTTTGGTGTCAAAATAAACGATGGAGAGCAATACAGCGAATCGGTTTATACTGAAACGTACCCTCCCCAATTGTGATATCTTAATCTAAGAACCTGATCTGATATCTTGATGTTCCATCTTAATATCAAGTTCAAGTTCAGGGTAATAGACAACTTTGCGGCTGTTTGAGAAATCTCCACACAAATCATCAATGAATCTACCAGTTGAATGGATACAGGATATATTTGTTGTTTACCATCTTTAAAGAAAATTAAGGAACGAAATGTATATAAAAGATTAAAGGCAGCGGAGATTTCATATGCTTGTTCCGGAAATAAAACGTCAATTACGTCTCGTTTCACTTCTAAAAATAGAAATTGATTTTCCGAGAAACACAAATAATGACGTAAATATATCGGAGAGCTATTTAAATATCACGACGTCCATTTCGTTAATTTTGTGGTTAAATGAAAAGTATGCTTAGGCGAAAGTTGCAGAACAAATATCTCAGTTCTTGATCTGCAACTGTTGGTCATGGTTGCTTTTAAATCTCGTTTGAAAAAGTTAAAAATAACGATCAAATGTCCAATCCAAGTACACACGCGACGTCATTGCAACGTTTAGATAACGTTCAGACATGGTAAAGACGTCCATATAACGTCCAAGCGATATCGTGCGCCTGCTGGGATTGTGGACAGCCGGAAAATGGGGAGAGTAGATTAATATGAGTAAAAATTCAAGATTCTCTGCATGATTATTACATCGTTGCCTTTAACATTACCAAAATAAAAGAAGAAATACTAGAATGTAACATCATGGGAAAAAATGTTATACCCATTGCAAATTAATAATGAAAGAAATGCATAAAACTACACAAAATACTAATGTCTATTTTAAAAAAATCTTATTTGGTTGTCATTATATGTCACTTATTATGACACAGAATAAACCCTTATTCACATTTAATGATATCTTATTCATTTCATGTTCTCTTTTGACATGTATGAACTAAGAAAAACAAAACTGTCTTGGTAAGTGAGGCCAGGATAGTAGAAATTCAAAACCATTTATGTAAAACTTATTAACCAATCAATGTGCTTTACACAAAATTAGAATAAAAGGCGGGTTTTACACGGGAAGACTACATGTGTGAGTTCATTCCGGCATGAATATTGCTTAGGTTTACAGAATCTGTTTTCGCACAGTCTTACCTAAAGTGTGTACTATTTTCTTTAAATTACACATGCGTGATATCAAAAATTTCAATTTCATGTCGGCATTTTTTAATATCGTTTATATTGTGTAAACGCTAAAAAGGAACTTATCGCAGATAAATCAAGTTTACGACGGCATGGAACTCATACCGCTATGAGTTTTGCCATTTGAACACCACCTAAGGCGTTGAAACCATCTATTTGTCTTCTAAGAAGATACGAATAGTTTAGATTCCTGGCGACATTGTAAATTTCTATTGAATTGCAGCAGTGACTACACAACAAGTAGAACCTTTAAACGATTTTATTTTCAAAACGTATTAACTATGAAAAAGTGTTATTTTAATAAAAGATCCCATAGCTTTGTAGTCTTGGGCTATTGGAAAAAAACATGTGATTTGTTAAACCTGTTTTATCTACTACTGCTATTTATATCTTCACGGCTTAACCTGATTAAGTAAGACATCTAGGAAGAAGAGACGACATTTTGACATAAGTATTGCTATGAGACATAGAGTGAAGTATTTTAAGAGATTTACATAGTTTCTGATAGTGAGCATTCATATTTTGCTTAATAGATATTTATTTACCTGGGTAATGCATAATCTTCCCTTAGAAGTTGAAATATTGTTGTAAGCTCACTATTGCTTCACAAAAGCCAAAGAAATATTGTTATACATACCTAAGGTCGTACATTTAACATCAAAACAAGTACTCTTTATCATTTTTAGGTCATATGCTTAGGCCATATTGCGAATGACAAAATAATCAGGTCTTTGAAGCTTGTTGTGTTGGGGATGCAAATACAAGCATCAGTGATGTCGTCATCATAGAAATAATCATACCGTCCGTACAAAGTGGTTTTTATTTTAAATGGAAACGTGCGGTCCCACATTATTTTGCTCCGCTGAACAAAATTTCGTGCGGCTGCACATTTATTTTGTGCAGCCGCACATTGTAGATGCTTTTTTGAAGTGAAAAGTGCGGCCGCACATTTTAGCCCGTCTGGTCCAGGAATTATTCGTTACAAAAGGCTTAAGAAGAAAATGAAAACTGCACTTCTTGGACCAATGACTTTGAACTCGAGGTTCCAACTCTACAACCAGTCATATGTAGTTATAAATAGCAAGACAATAAGATCCATAAAACAAGCTGACGTTAGGCAAAACATTGAAACTTAATCAGCAAAAAACAACAAGTACAGCTAATCCTCCTCTAGTTGATGATCTAATCTTTTTATTATTTGTCCCTCAATTGATTATACTACGTAAAAAGCAAGGCTAAATCAAAATCTCTGTGGTAATTGTGTAATCCGATCGCAATACCGCTGACTTGACAATTTATGGTAAGCTTCCTGGAATTTTCTGTTTAAATCATAAGCCGCGGTATGCCAATACGCGATTTCGGAATAATATACGGAAAAATAATACTTAAACTTAAATAATACTTAAATAATACTTAAACCCTGCAAAATTAACCTTAAAAAATTGCCTTATTCGCCTAATGTTGGATCCGCCCCTGAACTTTGTTTAAATTGATAGTTCTACTGAATTGGTAAATGGTTTCATACAATAAAGGGTATTTCCATCAAAGTTATTTTCGATTCCTTTATGAATTTTGACAATTAATGTCAAACATTTTGTAAAACTGTGCTTTGATTTTCAAAGCAGTTTAATTAAAATATTTAGTTCACAGTATGTTAAAAGTGCTGTTAAAGAAAACACTTCAACATAAAACTCTGCTTTAGTCTCCTGGTGATCTATATATAGCAAATTATGGAGGATAACATCATGACAATTATTTTGAGAGAACCCAGCTCTTGAATTCTAGTTTGTCACCGTTTGAGTTAAAGCGATATTTAACATTGAGGATTTTTTATGTTCGTAAACATATATTTTACTGCAGACAATTTTTGAGCTGAGCTCCAAGAAGAAGATATGAAAGGACCATTCTCTTCAAAAGGTTGGTTTCTTTTTTTCTTCTTATACATTCAGTGCAATTGTTCATTTTACTATGAAAGTCTTTACAATCCACTACCATTATTCCTTACTGAATTGACAGTTGTGATTAGGTTGTCAAAAAATCACCTCTTTTTATTTCATAGCCATGCAGAGGTAATTTTTTCAATTTTTTTTGCAAAAAGTATTTATATTTTCTGTTTAGCACACACATATTTCTCCCATTATTTAGTATATATTTTTAAGTGAGGTAAAGTCCAAAATTGTACTGGCAGTAATTGGGTACAACCCATTGGGCAAAATCTTCAAAAAGTCTATGAGGAGGAGTGTTTTCTATAGGAATGACAAGCAATATCATCTGGGGTTTCAATAAAAAACACTCACCCACATAGACTCTTTGAAGATTTTTCCCACTGGGAAAGTCTAGAACAAATTATGTCCCAGACCTACAGTCTTAAATAAAATTTCGTTGTTGGTTCAATAATTTTACCTGAAACATTCTCGCATTTGTGATTATATCAAGCTTTCATTGATAACAGAGCGTTGCGGAGGGAACAAAATTTAGCTTTTTTCAGCTTTAACATTTGCCAAATATACCAAACAAGTTCTAATAATGGCAAATTTCACTTATTGTCAGTGGTGAGGGTGGGGTGGAGTGGAGAACAAGATTTACCTGAACAGTTTTCATAAAAAAATTGGTAAGCATCAGTTAAACAGAAACATTTAAATCCAACATTGCAACAGTTGCCCATATTACAGTTTTCCTGCGGGTGCTTGGTACTTTTATACATATTGGGTCACATTGACAGATTGTTCAAAATCATTT
This sequence comes from Turritopsis rubra, assembly GCA_039566895.2. NCBI lineage: Eukaryota > Metazoa > Cnidaria > Hydrozoa > Anthoathecata > Oceaniidae > Turritopsis > Turritopsis rubra. The sequence goes on along the minus strand of CM077630.1, from coordinate 8,293,209 downwards.
TGTATCAGTTGCGACATTTATAAAACATGCTTAAATTTGGAATTACTAAAGAAATTATTTGAAATTGCATACATCTGATATGTATAACTAAATACACATCTTCCAATAATAAATAATGTTAATAAAGCAGTCTTTTCACCCCGCTTATTCAAATAAGCTCACTCATAATTCGAACATAAGTCTCAGAAAAAATATTAATACAAATTTAGCACAAAGAGGGGGCGCTTAAGAGTTTGGTCAAAACAAATGATAACATTTGGTTTTTTTTATTATAGATAAAATGGAAATCTGTGGTTGTACTGTTGAATTACTAATAAAAGCTGTTGTCTGCGAGGTATTCCCAAATGTTCCGCTGGTCTCAAAAGAGATGATCAAGTCCTGGTAATGTGTGTCAACTGCTCTATAGAGAACAAGCTGTTAAGAGTATCAATTAAATGTCCAAATGTTTGTGTGCGATCTTAGAGAACATAATGTCAAGGAAATGTCAATATAAAACTTTTGAAAGATTTCAAGTTTAAGCCTCATTTCAACGATGGGTCACCAAATCTTAAAGCTTTTAATAGAAAATGACGAGAACAAACATTCATCAACAGAAAAAATACTGAACTGATGCTTAAAAATACTTATATGATTATAAATTGTATAAACCTTTGCGCCAGAACAATGAATTTGGACTCCTTGAATTGTATTGATAACCTACAGGGGAGGTACTTTTATAGAAGATAAATATAATATATAATATGACTGTGAAAAATGTTTTGTTGCACCAAACAGAGAGAATTATAGATTCTAGGTTTCAACAATTGAAGTTTGGTTTTATAGTACTTTTATTAGTCCTTTCAGATATTAAATAAGTCTCTGGCCGCTGATTATCTTCAATTTGCGTAAAAATAAAGATACACCGGTTTTTGCAAAGAAAAAGAACCATTTTCAAATTGTACACGTGCCTTCTCGTCGATTTTCGAATTTTGGCGAAAGTCAAACTATATGATATGAAGTTTCTCGTGAAGACAAACAACTAATTTATCCGTGATAAAATTTTTATAATACTACGTTATCTCGAAATCAATTTTGATGTACACAAAGTTAAAAATTCCATGCTCTTAAATCTTGAACAAAAGCAGATTTTTTTTGCACAACCGAGCCTGCACTCCAGGCCACTACTTCATTATTCTTCCTGATGTAACTGTCTATTATATGCTCGAAAGGTTATACACAGTGTATTCTATGTCATTCCAACGTATCTGTGACTGAGCTTCGTCCTCAAGAGATTTGATTTTTCTTTTACTAATCAGCACAAGTTTCTCCCAGTTGTGCAGTTGTACCGTACCTTTGTATTCGATATATGAAACTAACATATCATTCATGATAATGCCCTTATTTTAGTTCCTAATCCCCTTTTATGTGTTTTTGGTACACTAAAGGGTAAGAAATTAAACATGGACATAATCCATGTGATGTCAATAATCAATTAATTATCACAGAAAAATTCAGACAACGGGTCAATTAATGAATCACAACACAACATACCATGATTTTCACTAGTATCAACAAACGATATTAATAATAATTCTTTTACGTCCATTTATTAGGTATTTTGCAAAGTGGAAACTGTTTGCCGCACAAATGCAAGAATTCCCTTCTTTTATCAAAGAAATTTAAGATATTTAAAATATTTTGATCCACTAAGTCATTTTTACGGTAAACGTTTATATAAGCAAGGTGGATGCACAATGTGAAATACGATCTAGAAACAATAACGTGTAGAGATTTCTCAAACTATGACGCAACAAAAGTAATAAATGAGTTCAAAAGTGAAACTTGGGATACAATATACACTTTTAACAGATCCCAACAAACCATGGAATGCTCTGAAATGCTCGCTAAAAAAACACTGTAAACAAACATGCACCCACACGAGTGAAAGAAGAGTATAAGGGAAAAAGTCTCCTTGGATAACAAGTGACCTGAAAAACAAAATGTACCATTGTGAATTTTTAATGCGGCAGTTTAGAAAATTCACAAATACGGAAGACCATAAAATATTCAAAGGTCAACGAAACAAAGTAATTGTTTTGACGCGAAAAGCAAAGATTCAAACAAAAGCAATTCCGGAAACAATTCCGAAAAGTTCTGGAGGACTCTGAAGTCAATTTTTTCCATCAAAGAAAAAGTTGAAAATCATTTCTTCTGGGTGATGTTGCTACCACTTACCACTGCAAATACTGTTACAAATAGCTTACGGTACGGTATTACTAGAACCGAAAAGGAACCTTTAACAAACTATCTATTTAACCGAAAACAAGTAGTTTGATACAACAAAACAACTTCTTCGGCTCAACATGGTATGTGTGACGTCCCCCAGGACTCAATTCTGTACTGGTGCACTCCAAACATTTAATATATGCTGATGACATGGGCATCTATGTCAACGCTAAAACAAGAGAATCCTGGACAAATATTTGTATAAATAAAGGAATAAATAAAAAACAAGTTCATTCAGCACCAAGTACAGCCATTGCTTATACCGCGATCACTCGAAAATTGAATTCAGTTTAAATAATGGTTTAAATATATAAGTTTTATATATAATATATATAATATAATATATAAGACCATTCTTACACTCGCTTTAACTCATCAGATTTGTATCAGTCCTCTGAAATATCTGCGTTTTTTTTAAAAGCCATTCCGATTCAAAAGATCTACCACTAGAAGCCAAGGCTATCTGTCTTTCTCTGTAGATATCCGAAGAAATATATAGAGAGAGGATGCCCTTGGCCTGATGCTCATTAATAAGTACTTATGATTTAAGGAGAATTCCTTTTACCACTTAGCTGAACAGAAGCAATCATTTTAAAAATTCTTTTATGATTATTCTCTTTCTTTTAGACAAAAATGAATGCAGATCAAGAAAATAAACGTATACGTTTAGATTTGTTGGATCACTTCAGTTTGAAAACAATAAATGAGTTGATGCATGATCATTATAGGGTGCCAAAAGATCCAAATGATTTGTACAACTTTATCGATAACCATAAAAAGCTTCTCTCAGATCTTAAGAGGAAGAAGATAATAGGACTGGACCAATGGAAACTTCTATTTCCTTCGACAAAGCAAATTTTGTCATCCAAACTTGACATAACGTTATCGATTGTGATTTTACGTAACCTTTGTAATCTCAGTCTCAGACACAAACAACTTATCAACAACTTAAGACAATTAAGAAATAAAAAGGCTCACATTGGATTAGATATACCAGAACCAGAGTTTCAAACGGCCATCAAAAAATTCTACAAATGTTTAGTAGGACTTGGGTGCAACCAAAGTGATATAGATCGCATTATTAATCGCCCTATTTATAACGACCATAAAAGTGTAGAATTTGGTTTGGAAAAAAACATTTGGAACTTTGACGGCCGAGATGATGAAATTTCGCGAATCCATCAGGCATTAACAAACAGCAATAAAAATAAGTTAGTAATATCCGGTTTATCAGGTGTCGGTAAGTCTGAACTTGCGAGGGCTTACTGTCACCGCTACAAAACACACTACAAAGGGAACATACTGTTTTTCAATGCAGAAAATGCAAATACTATTGAAAAAGACTTTCTAGAAATATCTCAATATATTGGCTTATCGTGTACCGGTAGAGATGGAGTAACAATCGATTCAACAATCACCGTTAGGCGGGTTTACGATTTCTTGTCACAAAGGAAGCATTTGCTTGTGCTCGATAATGTTAAAGATTATGCAGAAATAAAAAAATATCTTCCCCAATTGGCTGATTACAATGGCAACATTGTGATTACGACTCAGTTTGCATCTTGGGGGTCATCCTTTACGAAATTAAATTTACTTCTTTTAACTGAAGATGCTACTGTGAGAATCCTGAAGAAAGAATTCGAGGGAGAATCAGAGGAAATGTATAAAAAGTTAGCTGCTCTTGTGGGATATCTACCACTAGCGCTGCAGCTGGCAATCGCTTACATGAATTCCAGGAATCATTCAGTTGGTGATTACGTGAAATTGTTTAAGAGTTATTCTAATGACGACATGTGGGCTGAAGACCCTGAAAACTTGGAGATCAATACTACTAAGACAGTTAATACTACATGGAACATGGCATTGCAACAAATTAATGCAAATGAACTTGCGACACGAATTATATACATCATGTCAATTGTAGATGGGAAGTCAATAAGCCAAAACTTTCTTCAAAAGTTGGATGGTGTTGATGAAAAGGCATTAAAAGATGCAATATACATATTATCTAAGTATTCCTTGATACAATTTGCAGAAACAGATCGTAAGGATATATCTATTCATTCGTTGTTACAATCAGTTATTTTTAAATCGATGTCAACAAAAGAAAAAGAAAACGCAGCAACCGATATCATAAACATCTGTACAAAATTCGTGGACCACAGAAAAAATCGTAAACATTTCAACTTCGGGGATTCCTGGATAAGTCACGTCTTCCATTTCGTCGCAATAAATTCATTTGAAATCGTAAGTAATGATAAAATCCTTGCAGTTTTAAGAGCCTCAGTTCGGGCGTTGGTCAATCGAGGTCAGTTCGCAAATGCAGTTAATCATTTAAACGGATGGAAAACAAATGTGACGTTTAGCGATGTAGAAGTTGTATATATTGACTATCTGAAAGCTAAGTGTTTCCACAAAAATGGACAATACAAGAAATGCAGCGATATCCTCGAACAGAATATCAATGGAGATAATACACGAAAGATTGACATGAATACCAAAGCAAAAATTTACCATCTTTATGGTGTTTCTTTATTAGATGCAAAACAAAGTCTCGAAAAGTTGAGTGATATACTTAACAATCCTATATTTGATAATCCAGACATTAACCACAATCGCCTATACAAAATCAAGATACTAAAACTCAAGTACCTATTATGGACAGCTAATACTCAAGGAACAGAAGCATTACTAAAAAGTATGAATTTAAAAGAAAATGACACAGAATTGACTATATGTCGTGCTGAATTCTATATACAAAAGGGCAATTATATGGAAGCACTACAAACAATTAAAACATTATACGAAAATGTTTCAACTGACTACGGTGAACAAAATCCAACAACATTTTATGTCAAAACTAAACTAATAGAGGTATTGCAATTAGCAGGAGAAATATCTGAAGCAACGCAAATCGCCACAACTCTAAAGGAACAAACTGATCTATTTCTATTGAAATCACATCCAATATCAATGAGTGCAAAAAGAGAGTTAGCTGCAATTGAACTACAGAAAGGCTTTCATTTACAAGCTATATTTGCATTTAAAGATGTGTACAAAACACAAGCAACTGTTCTTGGAAGCCGTCATCCGGAAACGTTGCAAACAAAGGCGAACATTGCATCGGTGTTGGATAACCAAGGCAAATACGCTGAAGCCATGAAATTATACGAAGAAGTCCTCAACATTCAGAACGTGATCCTTGGATGTGGACATCCACATACATTAACAACAAAAAGCAACATTGCATCGGTGTTGGATAACCAAGGCAAATACGCTGAAGCCCTAAAATTGTACGAAGAAGTACTCAACATTCAGAACGAGATCCTTGGAAGCCGACATCCAGATACATTAACAACAAAAAGCAACATTGCATCGGTGTTGGATAAACAAGGCAAATACGCTGAAGCCATGAAATTATACAAAGAAGTGCTCAACATCAGGAACGAGATCCTTGGAAGCCAACATCCGGATACATTATCAACAAAGGTGAACATGGCGAACGTGTTAATTTACCAAGGCAAATACGCAGAAGCCCTAAAATTGTACGAAGAAGTCCTCAACATTGAGAACAAGATCCTTGGAAGCCGACATCCAAATACATTAACAACAAAAAGCAACATTGCATCGGTGTTGAATCACCAAGGCAAATACGCTGGAGCCATGAAATTATACGAAGAAGTGCTCAACATTGGGAGCGAGATCCTTGGAAGCCGACATCCAGATACATTAACAACAAAAAGCAACATTGCATCGGTGTTGGATAACCAAGGCAAATACGCTGAAGCCATGAAATTATACAAAGAAGTGCTCAACATTTGGAGCGAGATCCTTGGAAGCCGACATCCAGATACATTAACAACAAAAAGCAACATTGCATCGATGTTGGATAACCAAGGCAAGTACGCTGAAGCCCTAAAATTGTACGAAGAGGTACTCAACATTGAGAACGAGATCCTTGGAAGTCGACATCCACATACATTAACAACAAAAAACAACATGGCAAACGTATTGTATAACCAAGGCAAGTACGCTGAAGCCCTAAAATTGTACGAAGAAGTACTCAACATTCAGAACGAGATCCTTGGAAGCCGACATCCAGATACATTAACACAAAAAACAACATGCGTGTTATAACCAAGGCAAATACGCTGAAGCCATGAAATTATACAAAGAAGTCTCAACATTCAGAACGAGATCTTGGAAGCCGACATCCAGTACATTAACAACAAAAAACAACATTGCATGTTGTTGATAACCAAGGCAAATACGCTGAAGCCATGAAATTATACAAGAAGTCTCAACATCAGAACGAGATCCTTGGAAGCCGACATCCAGATACATTAACAACAAAAACAACATGCAAATGGTTTTTACCAAGGCAAATACGCTGAAGCCATGAAATTATACGAAGAAGTCTCAACATTCAGAACGAGATCCTGGAAGTGACATCCACATACATTAACAACAAAAACAACATTGCATGGTTGAAATACCAAGGCAAGTACGCTGAAGCCATGAAATTACGAAGAAGTCTCAACATTCAGAACGAGATCCTTGGAAGCCGACATCCTACATTAACAACAAAAAACACAACATCGCATCGGTGTTGAATCACCAAGACAAATACGCTGAAGCCATGAAATTATACGAAGAAGTGCTCAACATTCGGAGCGAGATCCTTGGAAGCCGACATCCAGATACATTAACAACAAAAAGCGACATTGCATCGGTGTTGGATAACCAAGGCAAATACGCTGAAGCCATGAAATTATACAAAGAAGTGCTCAACATCAGGAACGAGATCCTTGGAAGCCAACATCCAGATACATTATCAACAAAGTGAACATGGCGAACGTGTAGATTACCAAGGCAAATACGCAGAAGCCGTGAAACTACACGAAGAAGTCCTCAACATTCAGAACAAGATCCATGGAAGCCGACATCCAAGTACAATAAGAATAAAAAACATCATCGCATGCGTGTTGATAAACGAAGGCAAGAACGCTGAAGCCCTGAAATTATACGAAGAAGTCCTCAACATTCAGAACGAGATTCTTGGAAGCCGACATCCACACACATTAACAACAAAATACAACATCGCAAACGTTTTGAATAACCAAGGCAAGTACGCTGAAGCCCTAAAATTGTACGAAGAAGTACTCAACATTCAGAACGAGATCCTTGGAAGCCGACATCCAGATACATTAACAACAAAAAGGAACATTGCATCGGTGTTGGATAAACAAGGCAAATACGCTGAAGCCATGAAATTATACAAAGAAGTGCTCAACATTCAGAGCGAGATCCTTGGAAGCCGACATCCAAGTACATTAACAACAAAAAGCAACATTGCATCGGTGTTGGATAACCAAGGCAAATACGCTGAAGCCATGAAATTATACAAAGAAGTGCTCAACATCAGGAACGAGATCCTTGGAAGCCAACATCCAGATACATTATCAACAAAGGTGATCATGGCGAACGTGTTAATTTACCAAGGCAAATACGCAGAAGCCGTGAAACTACACCAAGAAGTCCTCAACATTGAGAACGAGATCCTTGGAAGTCGACATCCATATACATTATCAACAAAAAGCCACAGGTTGTATAACCAAGGCAAGTACGCTGAAGCCCTAAAATTGTACGAAGAATTACTCAACATTCAGAACGAGATCCTTGGAAGCCGACATCCATATACATTAACAACAAAAAACAACATTGCATCGGTGTTGAATCACCAAGACAAATACGCTGAAGCCATGAAATTATACAAAGAAGTGCTCAACATTCGGAGCGAGATCCTTGGAAGCCCACATCCAGATACATTAACAACAAAAAGCGACATTGCATCGGTGTTGGATAACCAAGGCAAATACGCTGAAGCCATGAAATTATACAAAGAAGTGCTCAACATCAGGAACGAGATCCTTGGAAGCCAACATCCAGATACATTATCAACAAAGGTGAACATGGCGAACGTGTTAATTTACCAAGGCAAATACGCAGAAGCCGTGAAACTACACGAAGAAGTCCTCAACATTCAGAACAAGATCCATGGAAGCCGACATCCAAGTACAATAAGAATAAAAAACATCATCGCATGCGTGTTGATAAACGAAGGCAAGAACGCTGAAGCCCTGAAATTATACGAAGAAGTCCTCAACATTCAGAACGAGATTCTTGGAAGCCGACATCCACACACATTAACAACAAAATACAACATCGCAAACGTTTTGAATAACCAAGGCAAGTACGCTGAAGCCGTGAAATTATACGAAGAAGTCCTCAACATCAGGAACGAGATCCTTGGAAGCCAACATCCAGATACATTAATAACAAAGAACAACATTGTGAGCGTGTTGGATAAACAAGGCAAGTAGACCTGTCGGTCCCAAATTTCATGATTATTGAGTGTAGTTGTCGTTCGTGTGCTAAGTCTATGCATGGTTTGTGATATCACTTGCTTTTTTAAAAAAACTCGATTTTAATTAGCTTTATGCGAGTTCATTGCATACGTGCATCAAGAATGAGAATTGAGAATTCCAAAGACAGCAAACATTTCAACTTACCATCACCGTAGCTATTTTAGGTAGATTTTTCAGAGTACTCAATGTGTCTTTATGCCAATATACCATCTAAATGTTTATGTTGTTATTTAAAGGAAAAATCAACGTCTCTGAGGAGCCATAATAACAATAAAATAAAATTTCTTTCAATACACAATAGCACTTTATGAATTTTCATACGTTCACTAGTGCACTCATTAATATAACGTTAGGTAACGTTTCAAAGAACCCAATAGTTCACTTTTTAAGTTAGATAATTTCAACTTTGCCATAATGTTGTAAATTTATTGTTAAGTAGTTCTGTTAATTAAATGTAAGAATAACGTAAGATAACGTAAAACCCAAATACAACGTTAGCCTACAATGTTAGTCGAACGTCCTGTGCCGGCTGTGGTCAATTTTCATTGACATTTATGTTTAAATAGACGGCTAACAATGGCGAAACGTGTCCCGGTCTATCAAGCTCTTACCATCCAGAGTGAGTGTGGGCATGCGCAATTACTTTCAAGATCTATTTTACGGTGTAAAGATATTGTCATCTGTCATCTTTGCACTTTATAAGGAGAGCAACCATTTTTAAATGTTTTAACAAAAGAACTGAATATTTTATAATGTTGAAACTGGGAAATCTCTGTATCAAATTACGAATGTTAGCATCCTTTAAATTGGGCATAAATACATATCACAGGGAAGCAAGCTACCCTTGCAAAGACAGTTTTGCCTGAGAGTGAGAGGGGAACAGACGGAACATGACACGTGGTTCCTTTAAATATTGAAGATCAATGTACTAAAATGCCAAATATGCCATATTGTTTTCGTAGAGGGAGCTAATGATGCAGATATTTCTTCAGGGGATTGGATCTTGATTCTCATAGAAGGTGCTACTGATCCAAGTCTACCATCAGAAGATTGGACTTTGATTTTTGAAATTTGTGATATAATCAATGAAGCTGATGAAGGGTAGGTAGACAAGCAGTTGTGTAGATCATCGCGTTCTATTCACCCTCAACTGAATAACGAAACAAAACTCTAATAATAATAGAAAGAGACAGTATATTTCATAGCTTCAGATTTTAAAGATTGGGAGTTGATTATTACGAAATCTTGTATTTATAGACCAAAAGATGCAATCAAGGCCATTTGCAAAAGATTATCAAACCATCAGCAATATAAAAGCATCTTATACACGTTGACGGTATTTATCTTGGTCCATCCAAATCATCCGATTATTATCACTTTTCTTTTCATTTTTTCTTCACAATCTTTTACTCTTCTCTTTTCAGTTGATTGACACATGCGCCAAAAATTGTGGGCCTCGATTTCATGAACAAATTGCAACTAAAAGATTCCTCAATAAATTGACAAATCTACTTGGCCAGAAGGTGCGTTTTCGTACACTACATGCTTACATCACTGTTTATAGAAGAGTATCAATTAAAGTAACTCTGATGGCGATTACAAATAAACGTTTCAATGTAAACATCGAAATTGTTCATTTACAGATACTCCTCTCATTCACATCAGGTTATTTTACAGGATCAATCTAGCAATCTACCACAAATTGTGCAGGAGAAAGTACTATCACTCATTTGTATGATCTGGTCAGATATTTATCGAAATGCTCCTGAACTTCAAGAAATCTCTCAAACTTTTAATTTATTAAAAGCTCAGGGTAGGTTGTATTTTGTGTGATAAATGCTATAATCTTTCATCTGCATTTTTGCCTTAACTTGAAAAACTAAAAATAACCATCAGAAAGATAAATAATGAATCGAACATTTTGAATCATAAACAAGATCAACATTGTTGATTAAAAGGATTTCCGTAGACAGTGTGTCCCAGAATACTCGTTTTATCAATGTTTATGATTATCTACTAAAAATGGAAGCTTTATATAGCCTGGGTGTCTCACTAATGTCTTGTTCAAATACATTCCTAAATGGCCAAATCACGATTTGTGCCTTAGTCTAAGGGCCGGTCAAATGGGCCAATATCAGGTATTGCGAAAACATCTCATTGTATCAATCAATACTGGTTCATATCCGATGGCGAATTATTTCAAATATATTTATCGTTTTACATTTGGTACTAAATCTGCCTCTAATCATGTTAACTGTAACTTAGGAGGACAGTTGTAACCTAAATTTATTTATTGTAAGTATTTCTAAAAGAAAACCCCAAAACACCGGATTTCATCGGATTTGAATCACTATGTTCTCGAAAGGAAATACGAAGCTCTATGCCACTCGGCCATCTATGCTAAAATTGCAATGTATTTTTAAAAGTATACAAAAGATAAACAATTTAGAAACAATTTAGCTGTTGGAAGACAACCAATCCACATCAAACGTACACACTTAAATAATGCAAGAAAATACTTTTTTAGATTTTCTGAAAGCTTTTTTAAAATTTAACGTAATTTTACACATCAGTATCGAAACCCTGGACATAAAAAACCTTGTTGCAAAAAATTACGCTTCTCCCCAAAGCCTAAATAAATAAGATTTTTCCCTTTAGGGGGAAATGCTAATAATTCGCTGCGTCTGCATGGGCGGAAGTTTCATTTATTTTCTTTGCCTTCAATGACCCGCTGTTGACTAGCTAACTCACTTTTTTTTATTCTGCGGACCAGAAGAAGTGCCGGACATGCAGACAGTTTGTAAAAAATGATCACAATAAAAGATCACTCCATTAATAGAGGGTATATAGGAGCGTCTGCTTACATAATCTATAACCATTAATCATTTTCGAATCTACATTCCTGTTAGAACATGTTTCTAAGTTGTTATTCACATTGTTGTTGAAGGTTATGAATTTCCAGCTCAAGATTCAGAAATACCTATAATTACACCTGCATTGTCAGAACTTGCTGTTCCATCTCCTACAAAAAAGTCATGGGTAAGTCAATAAAAGGTCGTATTTTTTTCCCTAAAAAATTCAAGGTGCTATTTCTCATCAATAATGATTTAAATAACGTTTTCATGCGATAAGATGGATACGAGCGAAATCGAAAAGCCATTGTTGGTGAATCGAATGGTTTAGGTGTAAGAAATGACTTTCATTTTGTTCTAAAGAATCGGCCATTATGTTTCTTTTTTATTTTCCTAAACTTCCCGTTTTAGGATACTGTTGCTACGGAAACAAGTCACCAAGCAACAACTAGGTACAACTTATTTTTTTCTTCATTATTTTTATTATTTTTATTATCTTGCTAATCTCAGTTTCTATAAACGTAACTTTTCAGCGATCCTTCTGTAATTGATTATGGCAATTTAACAACGTCATCAACACCGCATGTAGAAGACGGTAAATTTGACATGTTTGCTCAATCAAGTAGTAGCACTTTGACCGACACCCGGGCAACCGGTTCTACATACACTGACCATAGAGAAGATGCACCTAATGAAAGCATCGCGCAGATGATCACTGCGAAAGAACCTCATTCGCAGCAGTTAACACTGCAAGAACCGGAACAAGAACAACAGGTACACTCAAATTGCTATTAATTACCACAGATACGTATAAATTGCTCGTTAATACAACAGATACAAATATTGTAATTTTCATCCATATCAATTGCTCGTAATTGAAGGCACAGATTATACATAATGGTCATTACCTTTCTTCACTTGACAAAGACAGCTGATTTAAGACTTTCCATTCTTGTTTATCACATGTATATATGGCTTTGAGGATACCTAACATATATTTGTTTATTGGCATTCTAGGTCACAACTGTCGAAGACGAGTAAATAACCGAACCGGTTTAGCCCTGAAATGAGGATGGAAATGAAACTTGATGAATAATCGCTGATATTTGTACCCTCTAATTACATTAAACAAGAGCCATATGGGGCAAAACAAAATTTTATTTAAGTTCGGGAACTTTTTCAAGCTCCTCCGTCCAATCAGCACCATTTTAAAAAACTTTTCATAGATAATTATGAATATAATAGATAATTTTTATAGTAGAATCTTTTATTACAATTTTATTGTTTTATGTCAGAAAGTTTCTTTTAGTCTCATTTTCTTCAGTGAATTCTCCCAGTGGGCAAAATCTTCAAAAAGTCTATGAGGAAGAGTGTTTTTTATAGAAATGGCAAGCCATATCGTCCGCTGTTTCAATAGAAAAACACTCCTCTACAGAGACATTTTTAAGATTTTGCCGACAGGGCCCTAATTTTGAAATAATAATCGCTGTCTCTTTTAGCAGATTCCTTCAATAAGCGCCCAGTAAGAAAGAAATATTTAAAACTTCGCAAGCAAATCAGGTATTCTCACTGTCGTAATTAAACCTGAAGATGATAAAAGATGACCATTATGGGTATAAGAGGTTGAAAACTAGACGGGTAAATACTGTTCACGTTTTTACAGAAAAACGGCCAGCAGTGACCGTCCTTTGGCAGTCAAAAGAATAGAACTTGTTCCTTTTGAATGCCGAATCGGGTCGCTTTTCAGTAAAAACATAAACATTTTTTGCCCGCCTATAAAAGAATGCGGAATTAAAGTTTGGGAATTTTTTTGACATTTTCAAACTTAATCTTCTTCAATCCTGGAAATTCAATAGAAATCTGTTTCCTTTCCAATTCTTGCCTTCTGATTCGCAAACTTTAGTTCTGCAATTTTTAAATCGGTTTTCCACTAGATGGAATATAGACCACAGATCCGCTATTGTTTTTTCCACGTGATCACTAATTCAATTGAATCAATTCATTGGTTTGCTGAATATTCTGCGGACGTTTTTGGAGGAATTTATTTAAAAGCAACAAGAGGAATACCTACTTAAAACTGGCTTCATAGTTCTTGGTTATTTTATGCTAGTGACGGAAATAACATAACGGCTTTTGAGGTTCTTCATTTCTGAAGCCAAGTCCAAAAGAAATTTTACACGCTCACCAAGGAATGAATGTAACATGAAAACACCGAAGAATTTTGTGGTACAGCCTGTTCTGCTATATGAACTCATTAAAATCTTTTATTCCACAGTATTAAAAAGCACAGGGTGTTCTTATTGTGTAAAAAAGAATGAAACATAGCTTTAAAACAACCTTTAACATACAGTTCATCTAACGATTTCTAACCACCTAAGCTCATGGTGTAAATCTTGTTAAATTCATCTGGGTGAGTGAGCGTAAGATTCAGGTATGCATCGTTCCTTAAGACGATTTTTAGAAGCTTTTAACCGAGAGGGTTAGCTGCTTGGAAATCGGTAGATATATATATATACTCTCTTAAAAGTACTCTCCGTGAAATCTTTTACATAGGCACCTAATGATTCTTTCAGGCTCTTATTAAAGGCAATGCATCATATATAACTTTATATCATATAACTGGTTTTTAACACGATCACCAAAAAATCTGGTACTGACATGATTCCATATAGTGTTGTGGTGCTTGTGAATTCTCAAATTTGTGTATTTCTATCATGTCGTTTGAAGCTTGCAAGATCTATATTTCACTGGCTCAACACCGATTAATAATCTATTCAGTTTTCATCATCGATATGTTGTTTAAAAGGCAGAATATAACGCCACAATAGTGTAAGCTAAGGTTTCTTGCTTCTTGATTTCCGCGCCAAACTGGATACTTGACTTGGATTTCACGTGCTAATTGGTATCTAGTCTTCTGTCATTCTGGTTGAAATAATTGCAAAAGTAACACCGAGGAAGGGCATAAACACATTTGTTTCATTGCAAGAAAATGCTCTCCGGGGATAATCCGAGACCCGAGACCCGACACCCACGGCCAGAGAGATAGGGTTCGGGTCGCGTGTGTCCAAATAGAGGGGAAACACTGTAGTATCTGCTTTGTCCCGAAATTAAGCAAATACTACTTGGACTGTACGTCATGCTATGATCGTGAAGAATTTAGTCTAAAATAGTAAATGATGCTGGCCCTTGTTGAAGAAAAAAATGAGTCCAAAATATACAGAGCAGCCCTCTTATTATGAAGCTCATCCTATTACAATTTTTATCCAGTAATCATGAAACTACAAATTGAAGTTTTTTTCTTTAGACTGGTTTGATCAATTTTTGAAGTTCTGCGTAACCAAAGAAATCCATTTACAATCGTCTGTGTTGTTTGGGTTTGCTTTTTTTTTACTCTCTAAACCTTGGGTTAAACGCGATATTGTTAATTATTGCAGTTGCATCAATTATGACACTTTGTCGAAACAGTCTGTGCCGGGAAGGAAAATGGCGGACTTTTGAAAGCGTATATTTTGTTTTTGACCAGTTTTCTATCTTTAAATATCTTTTGAATCCTCTTAAAACAAAACATTTAATTTCAAACCTGTTACTTATTTTTAAACCTTTTTAAAGTTTATTTTCACAGATATTTTATCACATAGTATGATTTTATGTAAATCTGTCACATGTTCTGAAACTTTGTAAAAAACACTTTGGGATTGAAATCAAATCAAATCAAATAGCATAATGGTAATTATAGCTGATGGTGATTTATTTCATCAGTTTTAGTTTAAATGTTCCAAGTGAACGGGGAATATATCTCCTGTATTTCCACCAATATCTATTTCAGAGATAAAGGTTTCTTACATATGCCTCTACAAAGTCTGTAATCTTTTTAAAAGGAAGTTTTTCTTTATTATATAAAAATCTTGGAAAAGATCAGTTAATGGTGCAGAAATCCGTTAGCCTGAAGGGCATCTAGTTCATATTTTACAGTTCCTTCTTTGCTATTATAATTTCCTTGCCAATCTAAAGAACCTTCTTCTTCGCTATTTTCTGGCATTCTTCTTCACTGTATTTCCCAGTCTATTTCAGTGAACGAAGTTCACAGTCTATTTCAGTGAACGAGGTTGCAGCATCAGTGGTCAATATGCATAGAGGAGAAGTGCTTAATGAATTTTTGGTGTGGTATGTGTGTGAAAATAAGGTGTGAAATAAAAAGATTTAGTAGGCGTTCAAACTGGAATTGTATCGTGTGTGTGGGTGTGTGCTGCATTTTCCTTTTCCTGTTGCGTTTTTATAATGTTTTTTTGTTAAGTTCTGTGAGTGGATAATCGTGGCTTGGTAGTGTCAATAATGTAGTTTGGTCAAACTGTACCTTAATGAACGTATATGGTGCTGTGAAGTGCTGTGTACACGTGGTTTGGTTTTTGAAACCACGCTCTATCAGCTCTACGAACTAACCATACTTTTAGCAACGACCTCCCGTGTTCACTGCCTGTGACTTGGGAAGGGAACGATAAGCACACAAACAAAACTTAAATTTATTAGACCCACTATTCTTCTTTAATGCAAAAAGTATTTTTCTTTTGTTATTGTTCTTGTTTACGTTTTAGTTTCTATGGTATGTTGTTCTATGGGCATTCGATACTATTGACGTAATGATGGTGTTCGCGGTATTATTTATGACTGAATTGAAATGTGATGTTTGGGAATATGTTTGGGTGTCACGAGCAACACTATATACCACAGTTACCATTACATGTCGGAAACTCATCACAATATGTCAAAATCCACACGAAATGTCACAACGATGAAAAAAGGTCTTTTTCACTTATATCAACACTATATTTCACAAATTTTTCAGAAATCAATAAATTATGTCGCAAAATTAAAAATATACCAAACTTGTAATTGCAGGCTCATTTGTCACTAATGACGTCATGTGCTATAAGACGTTCGTCTTCTATTGTATTCACGTGTATAAGAAAAAATATGCTCAACATTGTTAAGGTAGTTTCCTGAACCTAAACAGTAGGGTAAACGTGGTAAAATGTCTCGATGGAAGCTTTGTTTTTAGTAAAAAATAACGCAGATAAACGCGGCAGCCATTTTTAGAACGTCGTTTTTATTTTTAGCACGATATTTTTAATTGTGTTTTTCTAAAATAACAATAACAATAACAATAACGATTTCTACATTTTAACAAATTGGAAATATTTTATCATAATGACGTCATGACATCGTAAAACCTTCAATTTAAGTGTCAATCAGGTCCTGGATTTTCTTTATTTAGAAGATTTCATTTTGTGAAATAAAGTGTCAATCTTTCAAATTTTGAGAGACATGTATAGATTTATATTTGCGACAGAAATAGTATTGAGTTTGTATATAGTATCGAACCTTAATATTGCCATTGTTTAGTGTTTAATAATAACGGGGGTGATGAAAAGAGAAAATTTCAGCCCATTCTACTCAGATCTTGCTTTGTCTAACAGAGATCTCTGCAAAGTACGCTGAAATTGTATCATGAGATTGCTCAACATGACCTCCCTTCTTAACGGATGATTGTCTTTTTTATTTGGATGGAAAATAACAATGGAGTGTTAAATTTCCATCATGTGACATTTACGAGACTGAAATATTCTCATGCGATAGGTTGAAAATAATGCAGTCCACCTAACCCAGTTAGCCCCGTTAACCGGGTTGGCACCCCTCATGCGGCAACGTATGAAAACGTTCAGCTAGGTTAAGCGGGTCAGCTTCTTAATATGAATGAGAGATGAAATTTGTCTTGCATTACCAGGTCAGTTTACATCCATATGAGCGATCCCCTGAAGTCAAAAAAATAAGATAAATAAATAAATAGGTTTTTTCTTCTATCTCGTCAAGGTACCATCCCACTCCGCCACTCCACCACACCAGAGAATATTCTAATGATTATGGTCTGGAAGTACCAAACCATCTGAAAGTTTCTCTTCACCTAAGTTTGTATAGTAAAAACATCGATTGTATTGAGATAAGCGAAGTTACAGTTAATTTATGTCTCGTTAATCCATCCAAAAGGGCTTTTCTACAGAGCGTTGTATAGTGAGGATAAAGCTTCAGATACTCGTATTGTTATCAATGGAGCAACCGAAAACTTGTAAATCAATTCAACATGTTCGCTAGTTCAACGTTGACATAAGGAAAACTTGATTTGAACAAGAGGGAGGAAGATGACAACAAACTCACTATTTTAAAGTTGTAAAAATGTATTTCAAAATATGTTCTGATATTCTCTAATACTTGGCAAACTCGTCACCCTCTGGATTAAAAACTCGCAGTTACTGCTTCCAAGCCAAAACAGCAGCGCTATCTTCAAGCCTTTTTTACTGTCGAAAAAACCGTGAGGGCATCGCGAGAGACAAGTATTTCCGCCCCTCCCTCTTTAAATCCATTTTCTTGAAGTCATTTTTGGCATTTCAAAAGAATCTAAAGACAGAAAGGAAGAACAATAAGCATTAAGGTAAACATGATGGAGATAAACAGGATGAAGATAAATGATGGAGATAAATGATAATGTTGGATGACTAGAAATCAGAAATTGAGAGGTTTAAACGAACGAACATAACCTAAAAGTACTAAAAGCAATATATGTCAACTGAAATAGAAAGATTTTCTCCTATGATGAAGAAAATAAATAATCTGAAAGAGAAGGAGATTACTCTACACATGATTAAGCTGAAAACAAGAGAAGTTAATTGTGTTCATGATTTAACACAAACAGTGTATAAAAATATTAAACATGCATCCTCCCTGCATGTATGACAAATCCTACATGAAAAAGGATTAAAATGTCAAAGACCTTACACCTGTAAAAGAAAGATTTGATTATACCTAAAACACAAGACTATAAACCTGAAAAATATATAGTTGGCCTAAAATTAGAAGATGTTAGATGTTACGTGATACCACTTCTGAAAAGTAATGCATAAAGACAGCAGTGACATGTAATCATACATATATTATATATATACATATACTATATATTATATAATATATATTATATATATTTGAGGAAACAAAAAAATTTGAAAGAACGAAAGTAAACCGTGAAAAGCAAAAACCTTAAACTAAAAATTTGAACCTATAAAGAAAAGTATTGAAAGTGAGAACGATCTCCATCACTTTATGATTAGAAAAGGGTTTTCCCTTCTCCTTATTGTCATGGTCAATTAATATATCACTAAATGAATATCAAGTTAGACATCTGTTACAAAATGGCAAAAAATTTATAAAAATCCTTATATTTATATATTCAAATATATAAAACAATATTACATTCCAACAGATACTCGGGATTAAAATAACTGTCCTAAATGTGGAAACATTGGAAATGGGAATAATTTGAGCAATACATCCTAACATAGACCAACATACGGCAATAATAAAATAAAATATCTCATTTGTAGTTCTATGTATTACTTGTACAAGACTGGTGGCCTTGTGGTAGAGTGCTCGCCTTCAGTGCGGGAGGACAGGGTTCAAATCTTGGCCGAGACATGCCAGCTACTAAATCGAAGGCAATCCTGGGTAAACATTAACAATAATAAAAATAAGGCATACGCCATACATACGTAATCTCACAAATTTAAAATAAATACGAAAACGAAAACAAATAAGGAATATATAATAATAGTAAATAATATATCAAATATTTCTGTAAACAATTAAAACGACTGATTTCCCAAAATAAACAAATCAAAATAAAGCAGTTATGAATTTAACTATAGATTCTCAAACCAATCCTTTATCTTCAGATAAGTAATGTCACATTGATTCGTAACAAACAGAAAATAAAATGATATAGACAAGGTGGATTTGATGCAAGACACAATGGTCAACAATCTCAAACAACCAACTCCTGACCTTACATCAGATTGGCAGATAGATGGCTACAAGAAAAGCATTTCAGAAATACCAGAAAAACAGAAATCGAAGATACCATAAGATTGGACATTGGAATTTGTTCTATCGATCACTTCTACTCTTTAGAACAAGTTGCAAAATAATACTGCTTGCAAAATTGTTTGAAATAAAATGAATATATTCGCAGATAGCAAAAATGATAGAAAAGCTTTATTGCCAATGAGCTGGAAATTAAAAATATTGAGAAATTGAAAATCTCTTCGAAAAAATACAGAATCGTGCTCCCTATTTTTGGAATGTTCTTCCAGTGATGGAGCCCAGAGTTTTGCGTCCTAAACGTCAACTTGTCCTAAGGCAGGAAAGCAGTGCCTTTAAGAACAGCAGGTCACATGGACATCCACATGGGGACTAATCCGTTCTACCTACTTCAAGAAAGCAATGCAAGTCAACAAAAGCATCTGAAACAACCAACAACTAGCAAAAAACAGAATTTAAATTTTGCATGCATTTTGTAAAAAGGACTATTTTTGTCCATTTTGTTAAGAATATCTTTCGCAATGTTTGTTGAGCAAGTGAGAAACAGGGTATTGTTAAAGTATTTTGTATGTTTTTTTATGCAGGCAGTGCGTCCACGTAATCCAGCTGTTCAGCACACAGGGGTAGCTTCTGCTGCACTACCATTGAGAGATCAAAAACTGAGTCGGGTCATTAATCCCACAACAAAACAAATGAAAAAAATACGTAACGAACTTGATATTGTTGAAAGCAATGTTCGTGTGTTATCAGAAATGCTGGTCCGGTTAGAACCTGGTCAGGAACAACAAAGTGATTACACATTATTAGTTGTAATTGAATTTCACATCTTCTGCATGATTAGGTGCCGTTAGTAGCCAGAAAGGATGGTGCTAAGGTGGATTGAGAGAGATTCGAAAGTATGTGAAAGTAATTGATTTCTTGAAAGTGTATTTTCCTTGGCCTTTTTTTGTCGATTTAATTTCATATTAAATGAAAACACAATTTAACATTAGTTAACATGAATCTCTCAGTTCAAGACTTTCTCACTCTTGTAGGAATTGAACAAAACATGCCGTGAAATGCAAAAACGTATTGCGCAGCTTGCCGATCGCATCGCTAACGAAGAAGTGACAGGTATATATTATTGCAAAGATTTCTGAATTATTCGAATGTTTACAAAATTATTTCGATTGTATTTTGGGTATATTATGTTTCAGGCGTGCTACTTCTCATCAATAATGATTTGAATAACGTTTTCATTCGATACGATCGATACGAGCGAAATCGAAAATTCATCGTTAGTGAATCGAATGGTGTAGGTGTAAGAAATGACTTTCATTTTGTTCTAAAGAATCTGCCATTATGTTTCTTTTCATTTCTTAAACTTTCTGTTTTAGGATATTGTTGCTACGGAAACGAGTCCCCAAGCAACAACCAGGTACTACTTTTTATTTTTTTCCTTGTTATTTTTATCATTTTTTATCTTCATAACTTCAGTCTATTAAAACGTGTTTTTCAGCGATCCTTCTCTAATTGATTTGGGCGATTTTACAACGTCATTTTCGATAACACGTCATGCTGAAGACGCTGATTTTGACGTGTTTGCTCAAACAAGAAGTAGCACTTTCGCCGACAGCCGTGCAACTTGTTCGACATACGATGATAATGGAGAAGATGTAGCTAATGAAAGCATCGCACAGACGACGACTGCGAATGGACCTCATCCTCAGCAGTTAACACCACAAGAACCGCAACAACAAGAACAGGTACACTCAAATTGCTTGTAATTACGACAGAACGTATATGTTGTTCGAAATTCCGACAGATAAGTATAAATTGCTTGTAGTTTCAACAGATACTTGTGAATTGCTCGTAATTATGCGATGTAGATTTAAATTGCTCGTAATTGTGACCGTTGAAGGCACAGATTATAGAAAATTGTCAAATCCTAAAGACTTTCGTAAGAAATGTAGTAGATTTAAGACTGTTCATTCTTATCAATAACAAAACAGGAGTATGGTCAAACAATAACAGCTCCATGCTTCCAGTGTGGATAACTTTTGATAGCATGGCTTTGAGCGTACTTAACAATTATTTTTAATTTGTTAATTTGCTTTTTAGGTCAAAACTGTCGAAGACGAGTAAATAACCAAACTGTTTTTGCCCGAATGTGGCAAGTTCCGCATTTCATGCAAGGAAAAATAAAAATAAACGAAGAAAAAACGAAGAAAAACAAGAAAAACAAGAAAAACAAGAAAAACAAGAAAAACAAGGACGATTATAATTGTTACTGTTTACGCAGAAATCCAATGAAATAAAAAATTAATAAATGCATAGAATACGAAACAATATTAAATTTATCCTAATGTATCCGGATCTTTATATTTCCATGAAAGAAGTACAATAGTAATGTTTGAACAGTTTGAATGACTTCCCATTTGATAACTTGACGAATAATTCTCGTATTTGTAACCTCGAATTATATGAAACAAGAGCCATTTGGCATAAAACAAAATATACCATTGATTCAGTCATAATTTCCTCTTTTAAGCGCCTCCCTCCAGTAAGCGTCATTTCGAAAAACTTTTAAGATATAATCAAAGGGGCTACGACATGAATCACGTGATTTCTGTGTTTTTGTTTACTTTTTCCTTGGCGGTCGTAGTGTTATCGCATTTCAAAATACTCATCGAATCTGCAGACCAGCTGGAGGAACCAAATTGAACGTGCTTGCGAGCTAGCGAAAAGAACCAGTAAGTTGGTAAAGGTTGCTTTATTAAAGAAAGCAATATAAAGCGAAACAAAGAATATTAGCTATAGCTATATAAGTTTTAGCTGGCCAAATCTCGTGTCTGCTAATTCTTGATCTTTACCCTTGCTAATTGTTCGTGAAAAAAATAGTGGCTTGTTTTGATGCTCGTGCTGCAGATGAATTTCGAAGTTTTCGTAGCTCCAAGGCCTTAATTTTGTTTTTAGCAAGCAAGACGAAATGAAAGTACAGAAGTTGTACAAAAAATGAAGGATGGTGTTTTAAAGCACAAGAAAACGAAGACGTTTGAAATTTTTTGAAATATTTGTACAAAATGTATAACATGGCGTGTAGATTGGTGATTTCTATGTTAAAATAAGTAACAATTTGTATTATTATTTCAATAAAGCTAATTTGTTATGAAAAATAAGAATTCTGCTGTTTATATAGCTATTTCTATTCTCTTATCTCTGTGTTCATTTCTTCTTGCCTCAAATCGAATTTTGGTGCGGCACCATAATTCATAATATCACGTGATCCGTGTCGTAACCCCTTTAATATAATAGATAATTTTTATGCTAGAATCTTTTGTTTCCATTTTATTTAAAAGTTTGTTTTAGTCTCGTTTTCTTCAGTGAATTTCCTGATTTTGGAATAATAAGCACTCTTCCTATTAGTACCTTCAATACGCGCCCAAACAGTTTCAGAAAATAAAATACTAAGCCGCCAGTGTGAAAAAATATTTAAAACTTTGCAAGCAAAACAAGTATTCTCACTGTCCTGTTTAAACCTGAAGATGATAAATGATGACCATTATAGGTGTAAAAGATTGAAAAAGACTTACTAAAAAGCGACCCGAAGTGACCATCCCGTGGGAAAGCGACCCGAAGTGACCATCCCGTGGCAATCTAAAGAATAGAATTTGTTACTTTTGACTGTCTAATCGTCGGGTCGCTTTTCAGTAAAAACGTAAACAATATTTACCCGTCCATAAAAGAATGCCAAATTATAGTTTTGGAATTTCTTTGACATTTGCAAACTTAGTCATCTTTAACCCTGAAAATTCAATAGATATCTGCTCATTTCGCAATTTCTGTTCTCTGATTCGCAAACTTTAATTCTGCAATTTTAAGATCGGTTTTCAACTAGATGGGATAAAGAGCACAGGTCGGCTATTGTTTTCTTCACGTGATCACTAATTCAATTGAGTCAATTCATTGGTTTGCTGAATATTCTGCGGACGCTTTTGGAGAAATTTAGTTAAAAGCAAGAAACAGGAACAATAAACAAAAGGAATACCTGTTTAGTATAAAACTGGCTTTATATATCCTGTTTCTTTACGAGTCTGGTAAACAACTCATTTACTAAATCAGTCCTTTCTATGACACTTACGATTTTTTTTTTTTTTTTCAAATGTAATGTTGAATGTAAAAATTTGTTTTTGAAGAGGAGTGTTCACTGGATCTGACATTCGATTAAAAAATGATGTTGTTTCAATGTTCGCGAAAGAAATCTTAAGAAAAGTGTCTAAGAAAATAAGGTTAGAAATCTGCTTACAGATTCAAATGCTCCCTACATCTTAGCAACTGAAAACGAGTAACAACCAGAACTTAACACGCAGCAAACCGGGTGCAACTACCATTAAAAAAAAGAAGAAAAAAAAAGAAAAAAAAGGAACAGGCAAAAGAAAAAGAAAAGGACCCAAGAAAAATTTTTTGAACCCACGAAAACAAATTTATACCCACAAAAAAATTTTATTCACCAACGAAGGCATTAGATTTTTCTTATAAACTGGTTTCTGGGAATTATTTATCAATATGATGCGGTAAGTATCTCGCTTCACACCTTAATAAAACTTTGAATAAAAACGTGAATGTATTTTTTTAATAAGAAATACAAGACAGCTTTGTCCCTACAAATGGCAGCACACGAAACTGAAACCACGCTAGCACGCCATTTACCAGACTCATAAAATTCAACCATCATTCAACTTGCTTTTATATCTGCTTCTTGCTTCACTGTTTATTCCAGTAGTGATATTGGAGGACTGATGTAATTGTGAGTGCGCGTCATTTCCACCTTTTCTAAATTAATAACCGTATTTGATTCCATTAATTCGATCACGGAAGCACGTACAACACATCATTTAACAGACTCTTCTTAAAAATTTTGTTAAATTTAGCAATTCTGTTAATCAGAAGTTGAATTTCCTACTTTATTGCTGGTCGCAGCAACCAGAGAATGATAATGAAATGTCTCTATAAATAACATTCGCGCATGCTCAATATAGCATTCGCTCAAAATGGCGCGAACACTATAAACCGGCCTGTGTCCCTGAAAAATGTTTTCACTCTATTAAGATGTGCAAGTATCTGAGAATACGTTTTTTACTAACTTTCACTACCATCCTTGTTTCCAATCTACTCCACAGTATTCCCAGACTCCCAGTTTATTCATATATTTTGGATTTTCACTTTTAGAGCTAGCAACACGAAGATACACGAAGCTTAAGAAAGCCAACCACAACCCCACGACTTCCTGTCTTTACGATGTACTGGACAGGCAAAAGACAAGAAGCCCTGAGGTCGAGGTTGACACAAAGCAACACGAAGAGTTCTCATTGGGCCTATCTTTAATTCCGTTTTTTGTGTTAACCTATTGTTTTCGATGAAGCCTCTACGTTCTGTCTACAAATTCTGTACTGTTACGACTACACCTTTTTTAATAATATTAGAACCTGTTTATAAGAATATCATTTAGGCTTTGAGATTTGTCCAAAAACTAAAAACACCTTTAAGGGGCTACGACACGAATGACGTGATCTTAAGATGTATGGCGCAGTACCAAAAATCAATTTGAGGCGAGAGATGCAATAATATTATGGCTGAGGGTAACAAAAAAAAGTAAAGTAACACAACAATCACGTGATTCATGTCGTAGCCACTTTAAGAACAAGCAAGCCTCAAATATTTTTTTCAAGCTTTGGAATGTTTCTGAAAAACTTGAATGTAAGTAACATAGTAACATAATAAGCCTGAACGTTACTTGACGTTTGGCTTCAATTTTCTTCAAAAACAGAAACTTTTGCGAGAGAAAGCCTGAACGTTACGCGAAACTTGGCTTAAATTTGACGAAACGTTCTTTTTCTTCAAAAACACGAAACCCTTCGTTGCCCACAGAACGACGTCAAAAAAATTAATAACAACAAAATAATATTTATTATTTTTCAATTTTGTTATAACAAAATATAAACAAAACATTGCAAATATAAAAAAAATAACATTTATGGAAATGCTCTTGGAAACAATCTTCCAAGCGGCCATCTTGAAAAACGTCAGCATCCCAGTTCGCAAAAGTCTATGAGGAGGAGTGTTTTCTATAGGAATGGCAAGCAAAATCGCCTGCTGTTTCGATAAAAAAACACTCCTCCGCAGAAAAGAAAACAGGGTTGCAGCCAAAATTTCACCCCAAATGGTCATTTTTCTCAATTTTCAAGGAAATGCATCAGTAAAATTCCAGGATTTTCCAGGCAAATTTAAAAAGAACTCAGGAATTTTCTAGGTTGTCCAGGACGCTGGCAACCCTGAAGAACAAGGTATAACCTCGCTAACCCAGACAAAATTTATAAGGTTTGCACCATAAACTTTAAGGTGGAGGAGAAATTGTCTGTTGAACTATAATGGCGGGAAGGCATTATAAAGAGTAACAAAAATAAACTTTTTAGCATCCTTTGAAGAGACTTTCGATTTTTATTTCCCCTTTCGCTTTCGTTTTGAAGGTTATTATTTTGATATATAACCTTACCAGACAACTCATAGCAGGCGGTTGCAGAATTTGCTTTGCAAATCGTATAAAAACAAAATTTAAAATTGAATACAGTAGAATCTTCCATGTAACGTGCACTGAAGGGGAGGGGAATCAATATATAGCATACACACGTAAATGTCCGTGTAAGATGTACGGATGGATGGATTTTCAGTCAAACCCTCATTAGTGAAGTCTCTATAAAGCGCACATCTCCATTCTGTGTTCCGACTTACGTCACTAATTATTTTGAAATAATTAAATCTCGCTACTTTGGCTGTCATGACGGATCCAAATATCCTGTTGCTATGACTTCTGAATTACCTTTTCGGACACTATTAGTTTTGTTAGCCTCAAGGTGGTTGTGGTTCACAATGCACACAATAAATGAAAAAAAGCATGGACATCTCCGTAAATAGGACGTCCCTATAAAGTCGGCACCTTTCTTATGCACCAATGGTGTTCCCTTGATAGAGACTCCACTGTGATGAGAGTTCGTAATTATGGAGATTTCACTGAAAGATCAATACAAACTTTACGATGTGCTAACAGTTCCATTTTTTCAACGTTTCAATACCAGTCGTGTTCCATTCTTCGCGCGTAATCAACAAGTCCTTAAAATTATCAAGCCCAGCAACCACTGTTGCGCCCTTAAAAGCCGCGTTCAAACGATGCTCTGAAGCTGTAATCTAATAAATAAGTAATAAGAAATAGCTGAAATACACTTTTTTCGAATTGCTTTTAGACGTCGATATTTCGCCAAATATCCAACCCAGCCTCGTTATGACATACTGTATATTGGCGTTTAAACTGAAATACGAAAATGGTGTATCTGAGAATTCCTAGGTTACAGTAAATCTTCTAATGGGGTGGTCACCTATAAAGGCATTTATAGACTTCTCGATTACCAGGAAAGACGTTTACCAGAAGAAAACAATGGAGCTTTATTGAAGGGCGTTTAATGGGAGGGGCGTTTAATGGGAGGAGGCGTTTAAGAGGTGGGCGTTTATTGGAGAAGTGACCGCATCCTGAAATATTTTGAAAATTTACCATAACTCCGAACACGTCAACAATCGCTTTTTGAACACTCGATGAACCAAACAAAGTTTGTTAAAAAATCTTTTAACAAAAATAAAAGATCAAGACAAACGGAGCACCTGTATAGTCGTGGAGTCTGGTAGACATAATTTCAATTCTTCTTCCAATCGTCGACTTAATTCTAAACAATAGGGAGCATGCACATGTGAAATCTTTGACTGACGAACGAACTTGTTGTCAAGAAGCCACTCCGTTCGTTCGTTCGGGAAATTTATTTATCGAATTTTGATTGCGCAAGATCTATAGGATGACGAACGAACAGTCCGGGGAAACATAAAACAAAACAAAATGTAAGACGCTTTGCAGTTAGAACTTAAATAAAAGTCATTCCATTGATGAATAAAAAAAATCCAAAGAAGCGCCAAGTACGACAGATGAATTCAACCGCTTACCTTTGATACAGGATGAGCCGCCAGATAAGTAAATATTTTTACTCAACTCCTTGCGCATGTCAATTTCGCACGCCTTTATGGACCGTTCGATCACGTTTTGTAACGGTATATCATCCTTTCCCCATAGCCCTGGGTTGAACAACCCTTCCACACAGCGGTACTTCATATTGCCAACACGAATGTTTCTAAAAAACAAAAAAACAAAATCAAAATCAGACCTTAACGTTTTATTATTTATTTTTTGTATAAGAGCAAACGGTGTAAGAACACATGACTGAAGAAGGTTTGTATGAACACTTCAAAATTTTCCAAAATCCCTACTCCGGAAAATCCCGCATAGTAGTACTTGTCTCCCAATTCTTTTTTGGTCTTCACAACAAAGTGGCCATATCTGTAGAGGTGCATTTTTTTGTTACACTTCAATGGTTATATTTACTAATTATAGCCAAGAATGGAGAACATTTTCAGGGTTCAAAGCTTGATAGTTAAGACAAAGTTCAAAGGCTTCATAACATCAAAGTTTTGTTCGAAGGTTTCAAAACAGTTGAATGTTCTTTTATAGAAGAAAGACGTGTACACCACATTGAAAGCTCGAACGAGTTCATGTAAGTACGTCACCTTCTGTCGTCCGGCAGATGAAACCTCTCTATATCGACATCGACCGGTTTGGGTGACGACATCATATCTTCTTCAAAATCGGATGACGCTTCTGCAATCTGAAGAAAGGAGAAAGACTCTTCACATATTTGCGGCGAGGAAATCTTACGCCGCACTTAACAAACACAAAAAAAAATGTTGTAGAATTATACAGTATTCAGCTAAACACGACCATAATAAGGGCGGCAACGCTCCAGGCGTAAAGTTGTCTCGTGACATGTTTCTTCCATTACTCATCATAATTCAATCATCTATGGTCAATAACAACTACAACAACAACAACAACAATAAGGTAATCAGACGTACCAGTTCTTTGACGTACCGAACGATGAAACTTTCCATGTCCGAGAAAAACCTGGAATAAAACATGAAAAATGTTCGCAACAACTACTGTTTAGCTGCCAGTATCTCGAACTCTCAAGGAACCGAGTCAAATGTTCGAGATGGCGGAAGTTTCCCAGTGAAATCTTCAAAACGTCTATGAGGAATGTTTTCGATAGGAATGGTAAGCAATACCGCCTGCTGTTTCAATAAAAAAACACTCTTGTTAATCTTAAATCTTCAATGTGATGAAAAAAAACACCATTGCTTCGTGGCGCTGTGCCGCATCGCATGTTCTTGCGTTCTCAGTGTCAACTGACAGCGGCCAGTGATACATAAAGTAGTATAGAAATGACTCAGCATATTTCACGAACTTTTAGAAGATTGTAATACCTGTGTCCGTTCTCCGTTAGAAGTTTGCCCAAGTATTCGGTAATTTGCTGACCAGCGTATGGTAAACTAGCTGCGCCTTTTTCAATAACAGTACCTACAAAAATGACGTCATAACATTTCAAATAATTTCATGAATAAGACTGGCAACTATATTGTCCTTGGTGTCTTCGTTTCGCAAATGTAGGGGACCGGTTTTAGCAAGTTCAGGCATTTTCCTTTAGTTTTAAGAGAAGCGTGTTGTTGTAATTTCCCCACGCTTTGATCATCAATAGTTTGTGTTAAAAACTTCGTTGTTTCTGTCTGGGTAAACGAGAACACTGTTGGGTATTGCCTCGTTCTTTCAAACGAAAACAAGTGACGTTCAAAAACTTTTACAATCGCATGTTGTTAGACATAAGTGAATGTGCCATATATGCAAATCGCTCTTACGTTGAAAAGGTACGTACCAGACCCTTAATTAGTAAAACAAAATGGGGGAAAGTGACTAAACTTTTCACCGACATAATCATCCCCACCCCGACGTTTTTTAAACCCCGATTTCTTCCCGGTAAGTTACCTTCGATAACCGGTAAAACATCCAAGTGATCACCGATGTCAACTAAAAGAGAATGAAGAAGTTAGAAAAACTTGTCGCGGACAACGATCTTTAGATGGGCGCTCCCCTTTTTCAGTTATCTCTTTAATAAATCATGCAACTACTCGCTTCATAATAATAGTAGCGAGAATATCAGTTTTGTTCATGGAAACTTTTCATTACCTCCGTTGAGACATTCTTAGTGATTGTTTGCACTCCATCGTGGTATTATGTATTGAAGAGGTATAAGGGGTAGATTCTGTCTAATAACAATTTTTTTCTAACATTTTGCTGATTCAACTTGGTAGGAGGGCAAAAAATTACATGTCTTGTAATAGAAACATGTCCTTTTTCGTTCTTCAAAATTTTCGATTTTGGGAAAGAAGCAAAATCAATTTAATAATGTAGAATAATGTAGAAATGTAGAAACTAATGTAGAAACAGAATCGATTATGATGTGGTCCATTCAAGCCCTGGAAAAGCTTGTGCAGAAGCAACAAACAAACAAACAAACAAACGAACAGAAAATTTCGGTTCAACTTTCAAGAATTAGTGGATTGGATGTAGTGCCGCTAATGTGGGGAAAAACATGATCCTAAATTTACACAGTGTGAAAAGGCCTCTTTTATACGAACCTATTAATCCTGTAGTGACACCGTACGAAAACAGGGAAAACAAGGCCTGTTGTTCCATATACACGGCTTGTATGTTCATTTCGCTAAACATGTAATTCAAAATGAATTCCTTATCTTTAGGGCCCATAAACCTCGGACAGCTGATAATGACCTGGAAATTAAAACAGAGATAAACAGTGGCAGACAGTATTACATCCCAACCTTTTAAAAATACAGTCAAACCTCTCTATGGCTGACACCATCGGGAACATAAAAAGTGTTCCAGATAAAGAGGTGTCTATTTAGTAGAGGTGTGAAGTTCAATTTGAAAAGGCATCTGTTTCTACAGATGTTTTCAGCAGCAACGAGGAGGCCGTTATATGGGATATAAAGAGGTTTCGCTGTATTTGGGAATTCACAAAACGTTATTTGTTTATCATTCCACTATCTTATCCGCCCTTTTTACACCTTAATGGCGCTAAATTTTAAAAGTGTTTTTTTTCTATGAAGGTGTAACCGCCGGTTTTTCAAAAATAACGACAACATAAAACAGCGTTAAAAGAACCGGCGTTTAAAGGCATACCGAATTACCCAGGGTCTTTTCAAGAGACACCTCTCGTAACAGTTTACCAGAGTGTCTGTGAGGAAAAAGGTAGATACAACCAAGAAATGTTTTGAAATAACTAGAAATATTAAAGAATACGTTTTTATTATCTTCGTTGCACTTCTTTTTCTCTCCTAATGTTTTGCTTTGAAAACGATAAAGAATTGTTAGAATAATATACAGACCAGCTAACTTTCCATGGTCAGTAAATTAATGGAGGCGCGAGTAATAAATGTTATAAGTTCAAAATAAAAATAAACATTTCTTGTCCGCATTATTCAAAAGTATGTAACACACTGTGACTTGTCCTGAGTCTTCGAGCTCAAAATAAGTGATACCCCGGGTAGTTCGGTATGCCTTAAGTTTGGGCCAACGTAACAGCGGCCGAGAAGGTAGTTGATACTCAAACGATGAGGAATATTAATAATTCCTGGACTGAATGAGACTAGAGAAGTGTTTGATCTTACCACGGCGTCTGTAGATTCAACATCCAAATCATGAAACACTTTCTCCAGGAAACCAGGCAGATAACGAGCTTTTATAGAATGCTAAACATATATAATGATAATAATAATAATAACGAAGAAAGATTCTGGAAATATAGGGACTACAGTAACCTCATGGAATTCATATAATACATGTAATTCGAGCATCTAAGAAAGAGACAAAATGGTAGAATTACGAAAGTTCAATGTAAGGCAATCAGAAAGTATTGACAGATGTTTGCTAGTAAAACGAAATCCACTATTTAAATTATCCAGCACATCCCATACAGGGAATACAATTTTTTTTATTTCTTTAGCAGGGTGGTGACCACTCATTTTCAGAAAAAAAATTCCCTGGCTTTCCTTTACTAAAATAAAAAATCGAAAATAAAGATGTTTAAGACTTGAGATATAGAGAATACAGGCGATATAGAGATTACAGGCGATGTTGCTTGTCACTCCTATTGAAAACACTCCTACTCGTAGACTTTTGAAGATTTTGAAGATATATAATCGATGATACCTTATCAACTTTTAACGTAGATTTTATTGGATAGACAATTTTTGCATCTTTCCGATTGGCTGGATAAAACGCTTCAAAGCCACACCGGCAAGAATGGGGATCGGGTAAGCCCGCTTCGGTAAACCTTCTTCCATTTCTATATAATATACAAATTGTAAATAAATCTAGCATCCGAAATTATCTGATAAACAGGTTGCGATCGGATCAACAATTTTTACCTGGTTTCCTGGCGTTTCACCGAAAATGCAGCAGGAAAAGCCAGGACAGGAAGAGCTAAAAAAAAAATTCATGAATATCCACTCACTTGAACAAAAGTGCCACAAAGAGGAATAAACAATTGTCAAAATATCCAATCAGGGCGATATTTCTTCCAAATAATAAACAATTTTTTGATAGAATGATTTCCCGGGACAATTTAATGAGACGAATAACCAATTTCCGACGATTGAAATGAAGAAGAACACAATTTTTCAAAGAACAAACTGAACAAACTCAAGGAATGTCCTCTTCAAATTATATGAAGTATATGAAATTATACACTATTATAAACAGTTACAGCAACAGTTTTAAATTTTCATTCTTTTGCTAAACAATTTGAGGGCAATTCAAAAAAATTGAATCGTTTATTATTATGTCAACATCCTCAAACATAAAACTCACTATCTGTTGAAAGACCAGCTCGAACGGTGGCGGAACCAAGATCGATTATAACAACGTTGTGGTTTTTCTATCAAAATAACAATAATAATAAAATAAATAAATAAATAATAAAATAAATAAATAAATAATAAAATAAATAAATAAATGAAATTTTCCAACTGTCATCGAATTTTCAGTACAGTGTACTCCTGTTAACTGGGACTTTCAAGGGACCGAAGAAATCGTTTCCACTTTTAACGAATGTCCTACTTAAGTGGAACTTTCATTAAATAAATTTCAAGGGACCAGCCGATTCGGTCCCACTAAAAGGAAAGTCTCAGTTATCTGTGGTCTCACTTTACGGTAAGTACACTATATTCAATTTTCAGATATTTCATCTTGAATATTTTTCGTCACACCGTTTCATGTGTATTACCTGTTTTTTCTTTAGACTTCCTTCCCTTTTGAATGTTTCTGGCAGTGGTTCAATACTTGCCATTGTTTTGAGAGCAGCCAACCAATCATTGAGCTCCGAATCAAGGTTACAACGAAGCACTAGCTTGTTCCCTTCCATCTATTTATAAGGTAAAACAATGATATAAAAATGAGAACATAGTAACAGGTTGGGCATGCCAGTGGACAAAATCTTCAAAAAGTCTCTGTGGAGGAGCGTTTTCTACTAAAACAGCAGGCGATATTGCTTGCCATTCCTATAGAAAACACTCCTCCTCAAAGATTTTTGAAGATTTTGCCCACTGGGATTTGGGCAAATAATTTTAATGAAAAGGGACTTGGCTGTAAATAATAATTGAAGAAACTTAAAGGTATACATTCTCTGATGGAGATTAATAAAACCATGACGGTAAAGCTTCACGTTAAAGAAATGAAATCTAAAAAATCTAACGGATTTCACACAATAATGGCAACTTTTTTCAGTCGAAAATTCCCTGGTCTGGAAGCCTACTATAACAACTTCTTGTACATTTTTTCTATGATCTTTTCAATAGGGGAATTTTATCATGCACTCACTTTGATCACATGACATATTACAACCAATGCACAGTAATTATTTAATGTCATGTGATCAAAGTGACTACAAAACAAACTACAGTTATCTATAGGTTAATGTAACAAGATGCAATCATCACTAGTTTACGGTGAAAACCTTGTTATTTCTGTCTGGGTTAACTGAGGTAATGGTTATGTAATGCCTCATTCTTTCAAATAAAAAAGATCTTGTTAGCTTTACACACTCTTAGATAACTCAACTTAAAAGTACTGACAATAGAACTTTACAACAGACTTCCAGACCCAGTGGGCAAAATCTCCAAAAAGGCTACAAGGAGGAATGTTTTCTGTAAAAATGGCAAGCAATATCAAATGCTGTTTCAATAAAAAACACTCCTCCAGAGAGACTTTTTAAAGATTTTGCCCACTGGGGATAAGGGAATTTTGTAAGAATCATGTTATGGCAAATTGGAGACAACAACGATGATGATGGTCACAAAATAATTATAAACATCAAGATTATAAAGGCGCATTTAGACGATCAGATTTTCCATCACATTTTTTTATCCAATTTTTTAAAAAAGTCCGATGGGTTCAAACTCAGCAAATTTATTTGTTCATTCATAGAATTACTGAAATTTCTGAAAAAATAGAAAATCTGACAAAATATCTGTCGAACATCATCATAATCCGCCTGAAGTTTAGTATTTGTTACATGGTTAGTACTCACAATTTTATTTGTGCCAAATTGTAACTATGAAGGAGAAAAAAAATAAGGTGTTATTGTTATTAGCAGTTGTTGACATTGTGTGATGTGTTAATGGACATTGCAAACAAGATTAAAATCTTTTACCCGTGAAGTGATCAGGATCGTACGATGTTCACCTGCTTCCACCTACGAGGAAAAGTAAAAACCAAAAAGTAATTCAGTTCAACAAGAAGAACTGATAAAACATCTTTAAACTAAAATGCTTTTATATTTTTATAGATTGATACCTCTGAACCAAGGATATCAATACTGCCAAAAGGTGTTTCAGCTTTGTGATCCTGCAATGTATATACAATAAAAGTTTTTAAGACATTATTTTTAAAATGTGTCAACCGATTTGTCTTCGCTTTATTTGACATAAAAAAGTTGAAAAATATAAGGAGAACAGATGTTTCATCATTATGGATTTTTTTAAAAATGTATCTATCAATCCATCTTTTCTATATCTGCTACGTTATCTATCCTCCTCCTAATGAATGTTAACACTCTCTCACACAGATTCATAAAAACTGTGATAGAGTTTCTATTGTAATTCTTCATAGAGAATTGGAGAACTCAGTGTATGGTCAAATTACCTCGTAGTAAAATAGTTTCCCACGCGCAACTTGAAAGAATCGTCTTCGCCAACCTTTAAAAGTTTTCACCTATGACAAATAAAGATAGTCTGAAGGTTGAAAATAAAATCTCACAAAAAAAATTTGAACAAGGATATTGTCATTTATCTCAAACATAAACACAGTACCAAGGCCTAGTCAAAATGTCCAGCCTCGTTTTTATCCAATTCATTGCTTAACCGATTTATTATTATTATTATTATTTATTATTACTTGGGTGGTATTACGTTATTACGAGAAATAGACAAATTCGATTGGCTCAGTAGCTAGTTATTACTGACCAATACTGGCTGCTAAAAGTGGTTGCTTCAAATGTAAACAAAAACTTTTCAAGCAATGCAAATTATTTATGAATATGTTGTCATTTTCGAACTCCTCAGAAGAAGGTGTTTTGAGCAGGTTATGAACTGGATATTGACGGTTTTGTGCATATGTACTGATTAAATAATACCTGGGGGCGATAGTGAGACTTTTACATTGGTAACAGGGTAACAGTTAGCAACAGTCTTTATAATAATCGTTTAAAGTAATAAAGTAATTTTATTGAGTTGACCATAACATCAAAAAAATGAGCAGCAGCCTCATTTACTGAAAAGACCCCGAAAATTCAAAAATACAAACCTTTGTTTGGTTCATAGGAAGCTTTTCTAAATAACCCTGCATGCAATGCACTTTCTTGCTCTAGAACATAAATAAAGATTATTTCAACGTCAACAATGCCGTTCACATTATAATTTGGGAATTGGCAAATTGAAAGATTTTTGCAAGACAAACTGTCGCATATGAAAAATTTGGGAACAATTTTGAGAGTCAAACATTTGTGAAAATGCCAAAGAATCTCTTGAATTCACTAGCCTGAAATTAAAATAAAAGATTTCTTTTTATCATTATTCCAAGTAATAACATTTTCACTGACTTTTAAAGTTGCAGCTTTCTTTAGTGACCTTCCTCCCTCAGTAATTTTGCTATACAATTCTTTCAGAAGATCAGTCTTAAAAGAAAAACATGAAGAAACATTATATAATATGCACGTAGTCTTAAAACAGTTAGGCAAACAAAATCAGCGTGCTCTGAACCACGTCCTTGTTGCATTGCTCAGCTCTCCTCTCTCTCTTATTCCACCTTCAAGAACATTCCAACAGTCAACTAGACTGTCTTCCAGCTCACATCAGTTTAGAGTGCAGTATCGTGAAGAGACACATTCTTTCTTTATACAGTACATGCCTGAATTTACATGTGTCCATGCAAGATAATTAGCTTACACGAAGTTTTTAACGAAGTGTTTTTAACAGTCTTGTTTATGCGTTTTCATGTTCAGTTCAATCACGTGTCTTACATTTTAAAAATGACTTCATAATAACAGATAAAACTGTACACAAAAATCTTTTGTGTTGTAAAAAATCCATTCTTTTGCAAACGTGTAAAGTTTCTTTCAGGCTGTACTGTATCTCCCATTGTTTAGAATTCTCTTTCTTGCTTTCCTCTCCATTATGACCACCCACCCTCAAGGTTATAGTAATTCTCATTTAAGTAATTCTTACTTAGCTTTAGGCCTGTTCTCCACTACATGATTTTTACAACAATCGTTAAAAAATTTCACGACGACACATAAAAAAGTGATTACCGTGTGAAAATATTTGCTTGACAAAAAGTAGAAATGATTTCAACTTTTCTTTGTGCCACGGACGATTGTCAAATTTTAAACCTAAAAAATCTTCAAATGGAGAGTAGTGCTCAAAACCGTTGCAAACATTGTGAAGAAAATCGTCGTAAAAATTCCTCTAGTGGAGATCCGGCTTTAGTTTTATGTTCCATATATACATCTTAATTTGCAGAAGTCATTCGACCATTTCAAAAGTAATAATACTTACTGGATCCCAATCAGTTAATTTTGCATCATTCATGGCTTTATATTTCATATAGTCTTCTAAGCCACCAGGCTTTAGTGAAAAATAATTTTTATCAATTGGTGATTTAGGAGTGGTTGGACGGCTATCGTCTGTAGAAACTTCAACTAAATCACCCTTTCCCAAATCACTCTAGATAAAAAAAATAATTATAGTAAACTTTTAAAACATTATCGTAATGCCATTCAAATGCAAAAATAATTAATCAAATGAATTACAGCATTCTTCCACTGGGTTGATTCAACAGCTGGCAGATCCCAGTCTTCACTTTTCAGTAATTCGTCAGCAACAAGTTTAAGCAATGTATCCCTATTACTGCTGTCTGGAAAATCAATGCTGTTGTGACGAAGTACAACCTGAAATCAATGACTAAAATAACTTAAGGCAAAACTAAATTTGAATGTTTTATAAACCTTTCGATGGACATTCATTGTTAAGGGGAATGTAACATCTTTTTTAGAAAATTGTAGAGGAATAAATTGTTCTACCCAAAAAACTAAACATTGTCTGTCCATCAAATCTAATTATTAAGGTCATTTTTTGGCCAAGAAGTACTTTTTCCTAAAATAATTTTCAATTCATTTCATTTTATTCTCTATCAGAATTATCCAGAATGCGTCAGTCAAAAGAAAAAATCTTTAAAATGCTTTTTTTCTGGAACATTCTTTTTTTTTTCTTTTTTTTCGTCTCCTTTCTCCAAAGTTAAGACCGAAATGAAGTTCAAAGTATGTAGAATAGAATGGTATAAAATATCCTAATCGGCAAATACTTTTGGGACTGGAACACGTTTTTCAATTTTATTGATGCAAAGTTTTTAAAAAAGCTGAAAATTTTCATTAAATAAAACTATATCCATCTTAAACAGCATGTAATTTGCTATCAGATGATATATATTTTGTTTTTTTGAAAAAAGTCTGGCTTTAATACGTGATTTAAAAAGCTGTGCTTCAAAACATCACACTGGCCTTAATCTTGTTGCACCTCTCAGATAGTAGCTTGCTCAAGTTCTAACAGAATGGTCACATGAACAGAAATGTTTACTTGTGAGGTTCTGAATCAATACCTTTAAAAACCTGATGATTTGCATTAGGCTTTGTTTTGAGAGAACCTTCTCTCATCACCGGGCAAGTTACAAAGGGACATTGCCTGATGATAAGAAAAGGTTCTCTCGAAACTTAGTCCGACGTAAATCATCAGGTCCATGACATGATAATACTAGTTCGACAAACGAAATCTTCCAAACTTTACAAACATTTGTTTGTGCAAGAAAATAATTTGAAAATAAACAACATTTGGAATTTTACATCTTTCAAGTTATAATAATTCTTCTAGGTATACTTCCTAGCATTTAAATATCAAAGCCACCTTTGGTTCCTGTCCACACATCAAATAACACTATACTTTTTACCAAATTTAATGCATGCATACAAGTGCAAATTATACCTCTAATTGACTAACAGAGAAATCCTCCAACTCTTGTGGATGTACACTATTTCTTGTAATAAACCGTTTTGGTTTTGGTGGTGGATTATCCTCTTCTTCGTCGTCATTTTCATCGGGACCGTAACGAGACTTCCGTAGAAATTCACCTTCTTCAGCGATTGCCTGTCCTTTCTGAAATAAAGAAGTTACATTAGCAATGAAATTGGTAAACATTGTAAGAATGCTGTACTCTTCTGAGGGTTTTTGCTCAGAAACAAAAATGTGTATGCAAAAAGAAAGTAAAGTATATTATGATAAACAAAGATAGAATAAAATAGAACTAAAGATAGAACTAAAATCTGAATGGCTGCTATTTTAATCTTGTCCACTGGATAATGAAATATTCAAGTTAAAACAACTCAAACAGGCCCAACACTTAAATCCTACTGACCACAATATCGGAAATGTAAAGTTTCTTCCCTGCTGTACACTGCAGCAACACATTCAATAAAAAATGGTCAATTTTAAGATCATTATGTAACCTTTGTAATGCATCTAAACATCCGATCTTGTACCAGTGATATTTTTAGCTTTACTGACTGAATTCTAAAAAGACATTAAATCCAAATGACATTCATAATTCAAGTAAACAATCTTTAATAAAAAGGAACGAAAATACACATTACCCAGTGGGTAAAATCTTCAAAACCTCTCTGTGGAGGAGTGGGTTTTTTATTTTATTGAATCAGGTGATATTGCTTGCCATTCCTATAGAAAACACTCCTCCACAGACACATTTGAAGATTTTGCCCATTGGGTATTCAACAACAGTTAATTCTGCCAATCAATCAATGTTTTCATCAAAAAATACTAAAAGTTAACCTTGCGTATCAAAAATAAACTTACTCTTCCTCATCTAAACTGTTTGTCTGTTGAAGATAGCTTTGCAGCATCTTCAACTCAGCTTCCAACGTCATTCGTGTTAAATCTAGATCCGTGACCGACATTCTGTCTGTTTTTCTTTCGAAGTCGAAACTACTGCAGCTCAAAACAAGATGAAGTGAATCAGAGCTTGACATCTTTCTTGGTAAAGCAGCTGAAAAGAATTAAATCAGTTGTGAAAAATACGAAATTGAAACACTTATTTTTCCGCCAAATTTTTTTTTCAGTTGTTGCTAAAAATTCTCTTCTTTAATATCCAATGGTGACAATGGCGAGTCAGCACAATCGTCTATATTCCAGTAATCCACAGCTTATAAAACTTTTTTCTATTAAGCCTTTCTCCATCTGCTCACAGTATGGAAACATTCAAAATTCAGAATGGTTAAGCAACCATTATAAAATGATAAAAGAAAACCTGTCACTATGCTTCAATCTTTCACAATGTTTCACATTCTTTCACATTTCTCTTGTGAAACTAATTAAGAATCAATTATATTGCAGCAAGTGAGAGCTGAACATTTAACACCTGCTTGATTTTCTGCTTGATTTTGGTATTAGTCATTCATGAATCTAGTCTTAATATTCATGCAGAAGTATTTCTGAAATGGTTAAAGTACAAAAGATTTGCAGCAGTGTATAAAATTGGATTTCTACCTAGTGGGCAATATCTTCAAAAAGTCTCTGTGGAGGAGTGTTTTTTTACTGAAACAGCAGGCGAGATTGCTTGCCATTCCTATAGAAAACACTCCTTCTAAGTAAGTAAGTAAGTAATCATTTATTCAGTTTCACAACTCTCCTACTTACAATTACAATGAAAGAAAGAATAACTAGGAGACCACTCCATATAGAAAATTCTAGTCAAAGGGAGTGGCCACCTAAAAAAAACAAAAGTGATAAAAATGATAATTACATCACATATATGTAATAACTTTTCATCAATATATGTGATGTAATCATCCACTATTATTAACTTTTGAATATTGAAAAAACCTTCGCAAGTTTTAGTGCAGTTGGGTAGGTACCAGAGGTAAAGGAAAGGTTGATCAAAGAGGAAAGAGGAGTACACAATTCAAATTTCAGTAAATTGAAAATTTGATGTGGAATACTGCAAGGTCCAGATGCTTTGTGACCATTTAAGCTATTAATGCAATTAAACTTCCACAAGTGATGTAAGAGACAAAAATATAGAGTTTTGATAAGCATTGAATAGATAATTCTGAAAGTATTTGGATGTAATAATACTGCAATAATAATAATAATAATAGGGAATCTTTTCTCGAATAGATTAGATATACTCCCAAAATAATTGTTAAAAATATCAGCGATTAGTTTTTGATTGGATGTTAGGTTATTGTTGATAATTAATGAAAGACATTTATTTTTGTTTCTGGTTTTGCTTGAGATTAGGTCTCAAATGCCTTTCCACATTTTCCGCAAATTTTTCTTATTCCAATTAAAGTAGTTTGAGAAATAATTTTGTTTACTTGTCCTAATAAGCCTCACTATAAGATTATGATAAACTTTATACTTCAAAAATTTAGTTGGTTTTTCTAGAGGGTCTTTGCATTTCAGAAATATTTTTGGAATAGTTTATTTCAATGGTGTATTGATGAAAGGATACCTCTAGTTACTCAGGGTTTATAACTTTTAATAGGTACATGTTTATCAATAAGATGAGTTAACTGGCAACAGAAAAGACGTATCCACATTATTTGATTTATTGTTTATTATATTTTTCCACTCAAAAGAAAAATAATCAAGTAAAAAACTTTCTTTTTCTTTTTTCTTATTTTTCATTGATTGAGTGAGAAATATGAATGAAGAATTTGAATAAAAAATTGTGGCACGTGTTTGATAGCTCCATTCATTTTTTCTTACAAATTCTATTTTTGTGAAGACCAGGCCTCTCAATAAAGCAACTAGTATGTACGTAGTACGCACTATGTAGTACGTGATCACTACATAGTGGAAATCACAACGCGATTAACATACGTAAAATTGTTTAGCTACTAGTTTTCCATTTAAGAGCTATTTCAACATCAAGATTAGTTATGAGATTAATCACTTCTGAGATTAATCAGACAGAATAACTAACCATTTTTGATCCAAAATATCTCTGTTCATGGCCAACCTACTCATCCTAGCTAATTCACCAACTCCTGACCTAGAAGCACTACGTTGACTGAATCTCAACAACCTAGCCCGTCATTGTTGGTAGCCAGGAAATTACAGATGCGGAGTTGAACACCGACAGAGCACAGACAA
Organism: Turritopsis rubra; assembly: GCA_039566895.2. Classification (NCBI taxonomy): domain Eukaryota; kingdom Metazoa; phylum Cnidaria; class Hydrozoa; order Anthoathecata; family Oceaniidae; genus Turritopsis; species Turritopsis rubra. The sequence goes on along the minus strand of CM077630.1, from coordinate 8,251,982 downwards.
AGCAAGTCTGCATCACTGCACTTTCAGGCGGAACAGGTGCTAGGGCAAATACCCTGGTTGTATCCATGTTACTGAGAAACTTATGACATGTAATTACGTTTAAAACATTTTATCTGTCCAGTTGAAACTAGGTGACGTTAGTCATGAACCGTTCCAAAACATGTTATATCAATTATTTTGCTTCGTTTTGTTTTTAAAGTGAACTCTCAAGTTTGCGTTTATTCCAACGATAAACTTTTGACAAATCATAACCAAATATTTTTGTGGCCAAGCTGTAGGAAGTTATGCTGAGAGACTCTAGATGACATTGATGCTCAATTCTCATGTTTGAGGTTCACAAGTATAAACGTCCCCCCTGCTCACGTATTATTAGTACAATAAAATCCTCATTGCTTAACTTTCTCACCTGCTTTATCCATTCTTGTGATAATATATTCGCTCCGCCCGAATATATGTGTGCTTAGCATATTGCGAGGCACATATACCATGTCACTTGTAATTCCCATGCCCAGGTTAGTAGTGAAGGTGTTTTTTCTTGTTGTGTGAATCACATGCTCATATAGATTTTTGGCACACGTGCACTGATTTTCTTGTGGAGAAGACTGCTGGGATAGCTGACAAATAAATTTCAGGACTAATGAAAATATTGTCAATGAGTGTACTAGATCTGTCAGTGACTCTATTAGGTAGAGAAATTTGCAGGAAATAGAGAAAGGGCCCTAAAATATCTAAAAATTGATCTTCAGTACCACAAAAGCCAGATTTTATAAAGTTAATATTAAAATCACCAAGTAGAACTAGTCCTTTGTTTTCAGCCATTAGCTTATCAAAAAGTGGATTTACGTAAACGTCAATAAATTCCAAAGTATACAAAGATGACGGTAAATGCAACCAACAATTATGTTTTTAGATTTCAAACAAAGTTCAATGAAAACTGACTCAAGTTCTTTGCACTTATAAAAACCGGCTGAAAGGTCAGTTCTGATTTTATAATCGAGAGAATTTGAAATATACAATAACGCACCACTTGAATTTGATTCAGATGAGGTGTTTAATATGGAATGGTATGTTTAGTAGAGCTTGCATCCTGTTGAAACACTTGGAAATTGTACTTACTTTAGAAGGAAGGTTGTTATTTTATTGAAAGAACAAGAATTGGACCAAGAAAGTGATATACTGCAACCACAGTAGTTTTAAGATATGAAAAGTGCATCTTCAAAAAAGGGATCGGTCACCCCACACCAAAAGCAAACATCTAACGTCTTTGGATCAAATATTTTTAGTAAAAAGTAGTAAATGTGGATGATAACAGAAGAAATTTGAACTGGCAAGACACTCTGTTGAAATGTTTACCATTCTATCTGCAAGTAGACATTAGCTCATCAATTCCAATTCCGTAGAAATTCCAGCTGTAATGGTTATTGTCAGGAACCAGGAAATGTTTCGTACCAATAGTAATTGTTGTTTATTGTGAATCAATCCAACATTCAAAGGATTGTTGACAACCAATGTAGTTCTCAAGCTGGTCTTGGCATAATCTCTCTGTCAAAATATGTTATGACTTTTGTTTGATGTTATTTATGAAATGAACAAGCTATATAATATCTGACATTACATTATGTTTAAAATTTCAAAGATGATAATGACATACAGGGGAGGAGGTGTTTATTCACAAGCTCGAGTGAAATCTGACTTCACTGGAAAATAAATAAGTGGAAAGGTTTTACTTGTTCAAACCCTGAACAAATTAGATGATTTCATTGACTTATATAAATCTATATATTAATACTATAAGGGTTTTAAGCCCTGGTTGCGAGTCCTAAGGGAAAAAACCGAAAAACTTCAAATTTGTTTAATAGACAAATGTGGCAATGGTTTCCGGTTCTTCATGCATATAAGTATAGGGGGAAACCATTGCATTTTGTCAAATGTTTACATTTCCATTAGTTGATAAAGAAACAAGAAAAAGAAAGAAAGAAGAAGCATATGATAAAGTTAGATTAGTTAAAAATTGTTAAAAATATAAGATTGGTGTGTTATATAGACAAGGAGGTATGATTATATTTTTGCTTCAGTTTTATAATTAAAGATTGTCTTTATGATACAGAGTAATAAATTTATTCCAGAAGTAGTGGCATGTAGAGTAGGGTTTTTAATTACAAGTTCTTTTTTAAATATGCCTGGGTAAAGAACAATCAGACAGAAACTTTACGCCTCTGCGAAGGAATGAATTTTTACATGGAAATATGAAGTCATTATTAAATTAAAAATATTTTGTATTCTACACAGTTTGTTTTAGACATGATAGAACTGGACATGAAAATAAGACTGAAATTATAAGAAATTATCTTACGTGGACACAACATAAAGTTTCTTTCATGCTGTAATGAACAAGAATTGCATTGGTAAAAAGTTTTTACCCGGGCAGCTAGTATATATATAATAGACTTATTATTCTGTTTATGAAGAATTTTGAACCACAATCTTTAAAACTAATATCAATATAAACTCAAGAAATTACAAAATGCTAGCAGGCTAGTCAGATCGCATGTTGATAATGAACCGTTACAAAGATGTTGCTGATCAAAGATTTTGTTGACTTCATATGGGGTAGTAACGTGTACGTGTATATCACCATGTACTTTTCTATTTTCCATTTTTCACACTTAGAAAAGTAAAGTGGATGTACACATGTGTATTAAATAATAAGATACCTGGATTTCTACCAATCGTAGAAGTCTTTTCATTGATTTTTTCATTTATGTCACTTGATAAACCTTCAAGCAAAGATTGAATATCCTAGAGAAAAAAAGTTGTTAATGATTTTACATTAAAAGCAATTACAAAATTCTTTTTTATGATGTTTTGTAGTTTTTTTTGCGGTTTGAAAAAACATAAGTTATACTGCAACACCAATAGATGAATTCTACTGTAATCTATATAATACACGATTTCAGAGTTTGGGAAACATAACAACTCACTTTAAATTTACACTGTTGTGAAACTCTTATTCGGTATGTGAATTGGGAAGTAAAATAGAAGAAATTGACAAAGCTTTGACCAGAAGCAGAAGTGAAAATAATTTTTTATGAAAACTTTTGAAAAGAAAATTATAAATTCCTTTATATATTCTTTGAAGATACTTATTTCCCATAACATATAAAAAGATCTAAGCAAAATAATCAACATTTCAGGAAATAAAAAATATTTACACTTTTCCTTCTGGTCAAACTCTTATTAATTTGTTCATTTTTTCTTCCCATTTCTAATACTGAACGTGTGCAGAATATCTGAAACTATGAAATGGTGTATATAACAGTTTTTATATAATGTCTTGTTGGTGATTAACTATAGCTAGCACTAACAATATAATAAGAAGAGTTTCCATGCGTAAAAAGCAAACTAAGTGGATTCTCTATAATGATGATTTAGGAGACAAGTTATAAATAAGATTTAGGGTCTCAAATAACTTAAATATCACAGAAAGATGTTATGTTGTACAAACCACGCAAAGCTGAACTTTACTTTGATATAATAGCTATAAAAACCACATTTTAAATTCTTTAAGAACTTACATCTAATTCTTTTTCACACGAAGATATAGTTCGTACGATATGTCGATCATCTCCAGTACCTTCCTCCATTTCAAGTAAATTTCTACTTAGTTATTTCGTCTGGAATCTTATATTATTCATGAAAATAATATCGCTCAAACTTTGACCTTTGTTGTTGTTTCCGTAAAACTGATTTTTTGGTTTACTTTTCCACCTCGTGTATGGCGCCCCATACACGTTCTGATGGAATGCATATAATTGCTAAAGTCAGCTAATCACAAAAATTCGAGTATACAAAAATCCCTTCCTGCTTTTGCTTTCTTTTTTCCTGCGGAGATAGTTTTCTTCACATTGTGAAATATGTTCGTCACTATTTTTAAAAACAACGATGAGAACATTTGTTTACTATTTCTATTTGTTTCTGTTAGAAGACATATAAGTAATGAACAAATGCAACGAAAAAATTAAGATAAGCAAAAAGATAAGCGACGATTTATTTATATTTCCGTTGGTGAGGGATGGCGCAAGTAGGAACTAAGCTTTTATTATTAACTTCCCTTAAAATAGCAATCCATTAAATATGGAATACTTTCTGTTTTAACTACCATTGAATCGTATTGTTGAAATAAATCCTTTATAAAAAATGTCTACCATCCCTCACTAGTAGCCATCAGTAAGAAGGCAACGAAAAGGGTGACATATATTTTTCTTATTTCGAGAAATGTTTCTACAGAACGTGTTACAGATAGGTTCTTCCCAATCAGAGAAGGTTATTGCTTCTTAGATTGATCATCATGCGATGCACGAAGAATGGGATGGATTTACAGTCAATTTCTCATAGGTAAAATCCCTATAAAGCGGACAGTGGATACTTTCATAAATCAGATAAATTTTCTTCCTTTCCTTCATTTGTTTTTTAGTTCCAAGAAAAAAACACTTTTAGGGCTCAGAGGGGAGGTTTTGAAAAAATGGACAGTACACGTCCTCTTTTTTTTTTAAATATGAAATGGTAAGAAAAGATGGAGAATTTTTAATGTACTTGTATATTGTAAATTGTATATTGTAAAGTACTTGTAAATAATGTCATGAAAGTTAATAATACAAAAGCGCTTTGTCTTATAAACCCCACGCGCATGATATGATGTACATCATCATGCCACAAAAGTGAAAGTAGGAAACGGTCAAAGCCTGCACGATTTCTAACACGGAAAGAAGGCAACGACTTGGTGTATCAACTACCATGTTTTACATGACGGGATATTTCGAAGGCATACGACGGGTCTTTATGACGGGTCATGTATGACGTGTTATGTTTGAGGCATATGACCGGTCTTCTTCATGTATGACGTGTTATGTTTGATGTATACGACGGGTCTTTTTCATGGTAGTGATACACCAGGTCGTTGCCGGAAAGAACACTTTGTTTACAAATTTAAAGCTACCATGTTTGTGTACAGACATAATGCAGAGTGAAGAGAGAGAGTGTGTGTGTGTGTGCACTATGTGGAAAGTGAAAAGAAGGGACATATCTTCAATTTGAAGATGGTACAGGTAAATTAATAAAGTTCAAGAATTAAAAAACAAACTCTTTTAGTTTTGGGGAATTTTTAGGAGCTAGTTTCATTATAATAAATCAGATGCATGTTTGAAGTGCAACCCAGAAAAGAACGGCAAAAGTGTTTAAATGGTATAATACTGCCGGTCACAAAAAACTGACACTTTGATTAAAATTCCTCTTATTTTACAGTATTATATACTTTCAAATCCATTATTAGGGGAATGTGCACTTATTCAAACAACATGCTTATAGACAGGATGTTGATGTTTTTACTGAAAAGCGGGCCCTGAAGTGACCATCCTGTGGCAGTCAAAAGAATAGAATTTGTACTTTTGACTGCCAAATCAGGTCGCTTTTCTGTAAAAGCTATAAAAGATAGGTTATATAGATGGTGAGATTTAAGTTTGACAGAGTTGCCATGTTAACGATTAGTAACTATAGGAGGCACTAATATAAAGTGGACATCTATTTTGGGGTGCCTGTAGAGGTTTCCTTATAGATTACATTTTGTGAGAAACTAACTCATCTTTATATATCAAGTGTATGTGTATTGTTGAGTATTTTTCACGATAGGGTCCTATCATGTATTTTTACTTATTCAGGCTTTGCACATGGACCCTACTGGGGTTACTCACAAGTGCCCCAGCCCCAAAGATGCAAGAGTTCAAATCATTCACTCTATTTGCGATGCCCAAATTAATTTTTGGTATTATTGTAATGTTAGTTAGCACAAATAGAAGCCGGTAAAATGTCTTCTTCTCCCAATGGAGATCAACTAACATTTTCTGTTTTTAATCATTGCATGTGTGAGAAGAGAGACCAATGTAGCGTCTTCTTTCTGAACAATATGATTGAACATTCTTTTTAAAAAATAGAATCTTGTGAAGCCAACAATCACTAGTTTTTTATTATTTTTCCAAGGAGGTGATTATTAAGTTTCACCTGATGTTAAAAGTCTTTGTTAAGTGTACTACCTGATACATAATGTTGTTGAAATATTTGCTTTAGAAATGCTTGTTTGAATTAATTTCAAACCAAAGTGCCACAGTTTCAGACCCCCAAACCCTCCATGCTCCATAGTATTAGAGTTTTGCAATTTCCAACCAAACTGCCTAAATTTCTGGCTAAACAAACACCCTGTGCTGGTTGGTGTGGTGTGGTCTTAAATCTTCTTATACTAATACTAAATGTTGCTTTTTTCTTACCTAACTTTGAAAGGAAGAACTTTAACAAAATTAGGAAGACATCATAAAGCCGCCCCCGGAGGAGAACGCAATGCAATGTTTTTTGCATTCGAAAGTTCATCAAATTTTCTCAACGTTCACTTCTTAATGAGAATGAAGACGCTGTGTGTAAGATTTTTTGTTTTTGTTTTTGTTTTTGATATTTTTTTATTGAACACTTTAAGTTCAGTAATAAAGAATAACCACATTGATAAGTATCAGTAACTATTCTATCCGACGAGATAGTCGATGTAGACCTGTTATGTGTTTGTCTTATCAGTTTATCATTTTTTACCGATGTCTATTTTTTAATGTGTTTGAACGTAGCTTTTTCGTATCAGTTAGTTTTGACTACTATGCCGAAATGTGTAGGTAGCAGTTTATTTGGTATTTCGTTGTAGTGTGTGGATTGTTATTATTAGGTTCGCTATTAGGGAAACAAAGGTAGCAAGATCATTAATATATTGTTTTGATATAGTGTTTGATCGATATCTTTTTGTTTTAGATTAGAAAATTGAATAGTATAGATAAATGTAATACAAGAAGAGAATGTGAAAATCATGGTTATATACATATATGCATGGTTTTTGTATCATGATGCACAAGTGGAGTTTTGGGTTTTGACCTTTCCACAATTCATAGCAGAATAAAGAATAGAAAGATAAAAACATCTGAGAGGGTATTGTTTTTGTTAGCTTTAGTTAATGAAATTGCAGATATTTTCTTATATTTCAGAAGTTTAATCATGGTTAGATAAGAGTTAGGTAGGAGTGTACTGTATATTGTCTCTAATAATAGCATTCTTTGAATGATCGATCCAAAATATTTATACAACAATTTTGTGTTAAATATGATAATAATTCTAACATGGAACAATTTTTGTAAATACACAGACTTATCATGGCAGTATTGCGTGTAAAAACAATTTATGGAGAAAAACTGTAAAATATTTTTACACGCTACACTAGTAGACATACATTTCAAAAGGAATATTTTTGATGCTTTATATTTATATAGTAAATGTTTTGAAATTTCATTTTCTTAAAATTATTTGTAATATAATATGTTCATGGGTCAAGTCAGGTTTTTGTGACAATGGACCAAATTTTTTCAAATAGCCATGAAATCTGGATAACTGATGTTCCAAAAACCAGTAGAGTAAATTATGAGAGTTTCTTAAATGAGATTTTAAGAGACCCAGGCAAATTGTGGCCTAGTAGTAAACAGTTTTAAGGTTTACAATGCCCCACCCTGTAATGCTAACACTCTTTAATATTTTCAGGGAAAGAAATGAAAATATTGTGAAATGAGCTTATTTACTCCTTTCCTAAATGGAGACCTTCAACCCGAAAAGCGGAGTGGCCACGTTTCATTTTATTATAATGGGCAATTCTTTGTATTGGGTGGATATGGAGATTGGAATGACCAAGGAAATGAATTTTTATCAGCTAAACATTTGTGGTGTTATAATATAGAAGCTTCCCATTGGACAAGACATACAACAACTGGTATGTAAATATTGTGAATTTTTATACACTTAGTTTTTTTACCATTTTTTGCTATCTTTATTGTTTTCCAATATTATATCTGTCATTTTATATATTTTTTGCTTGCAATTTTGTTTTTATTGACATAAAAGAAATGAGAAAGAGAAATATAATTATTTAATGAACTATAATTATACAAGTTTCCGTCTTTTGTCTTGATGCTTTAATCGGAGAAACTTTTGCAAGAGAAACTTTTTACTCCAAATTTGGTTTAAAATGTTGAGTTGGTGGAAAAACTGTAGAAACAAATATTGACAGGATAAAGTTTCCATGTTTTTTTTATGATGGACAAGCAATCACAAATTCCTGAAGTGGATAAAACAAACAAGCATATAATGATAGCATATCTTGACGCTTAAATTCTGAACAAAATAAAAGTAGAATTGAGGTTGAAGCCAATTTACCTCATGCTTAAAAAAAGGTGTAGTGTGATGCGAGAGTGGGTGCGCACTTGTTAAATGTGAGTATCCACTTACTCTTGGGCACATAATTGCAGGGGGGGTCAATTAAACTCACCACTTAACCACCTCAAGTAAAAGTTGCTGCAAAAGTTTTAGGACAATGACACATGGCAGTGTGTGTATATCAGAGTGAAAATCCTGGAAAAGTCATAGAACTTGTTTAGGTCGATGAAAAAAGTCATGGAATTTTAAAATTTTGCAAAAAAAAAGTCATGATGAAGCTATGAGAGTTCTATCCATCTAATCGACTAAATTTGCAGTATTTTCGTCTTTTTTTATTGAACAAAGTCATTTTTAATTCATGACAAACAGTCACGAAAATTCTGCAAAAGGCCATGGAAGTGACATGCATCTGCAGATCTAGTGTTACGAAATGTCATGGGAATTCAATTTCTAATTTGAGTGGTCTTGTTTTGGAAACATTTTGTGCTGTGATCTTTCAAGTTTGTTTACAAATATGTGTGATAGTATTCTGAAACTATTAGATATTATTTTCAAGTCTTTTCTTTAGGGACACATCCTAACAATGCTACCGGATGTTGTGCTTGTGTGATCAGACACCAGATGTATTTATTTGGCGGATATATCCAACAACAAGGACAGACAAACGAACTTTTCTCACTTGATTTGCGTACTTTCACATGGTATGATCTATCCCAACAGACCAAAGGGTTGGAGCCGTCTCCTCGTGACAAATTCGGTTGCTGGAAATGCAAGGAGAAAATAATCTATTTTGGCGGCTTCGGTTTTCCACCTGATAACCTTGGTAAAGTTATAGGCGAGTTTTGTTTTGAAGAATTTCCACGTGGTCTGTCACGTGGTTTTGGATGGAACAATCATTTATTTGTGTTGGACTGCTCTGAAAAACTGAAATGGAGTCAACCAGTGTGCTCAGGCGATATACCATGTCCAAGAGCAGCGTTTGCCTGTTGCCAGATTGGCACTACTGGATACTTATTCGGTGGTCGGTTCAAGGACGATAGGAGGAATGATTTGTACTCTATAAATTTAAAAACTTTCGAGTGGAATGAATGTAAAACTATAGGGATTCGTCCTACAGGTAGGTCATGGCACGTCATGGAAAAAGTATCAGACCACCATCTGTTCATTTTTGGAGGTTTTGATACATATGGCATTGAATTGAAGGACACATGGTTATTTAACGTGAAAATGTCTATGTGGACTGAACTGAAAAATGCATCAAGTCACCTAGGATTCTTTGCTACTCGCCTCTGGCATACCGCATCTCATACACACTGTTCTGGCGAAATTGTTATTTTTGGTGGTTGTGGCACGTCTATATTAAGTACCGAGAAGGCGCTTCACACAAACAACATTGCTTTCTTCAGATTCTCCCCGCTGCCTTTAAGAAGGCTTTGTTTAGACTTCATCATGTCCAACGTTAATCGCTATCATTCACAGTTCGAATATCTACCGCGATCACTTCGACGGAACATATCGGTACGTAGCCACGCCATTGGCTTGAGTGCTTATAGTGGTCATGGGAAACTCATAAATAATTGCCAGGTTATGTGAAAAAAAGTCTAGTCGCATGTTTAAATTTACTCCATGTCGAAAAAAGTAGCCATTAGAACATTCCGTGGTCTGGAAACATTATTATGAAAACCTTTTTGTCTTTGATCATGGACTTACTTTGATCACATGGCAGAATTAAAATGTTGAGTACTTCCGGCTTTATGGAGGAACACAGCGCACGTGGTCTTATTACTTGAAACGCACGAGAAATTGGTTGATACTGCGTTCAACGATTGTGTTTTTAAATCTAAATTGCTTCTGATACTGCTTTCCCAAATTTCTCTTTAAACGTGGTGTTTCGTTCTATTAAACACACCCGGGCTCGTTTTAGATAACAAATTTGCTTCAATTTGGAACATGAAGATTTTCAATAAAAAGGTGGAGATATTAATTTAGGTATGCCAATGAACAAATAACTGTATTGCATGTCATGTCATGTCATGTCACGTCAAGTTAAAAATTAAAATAGTTAAAATTAATAAAGTAAATGTTTCCTGACAGCAGGAAACTGTTTTTACTTGATTATGTATTTTGCGGAACTGCAAATCGCTGTGGGACAATTTGTGATAATTTTCATTAAATTATCGCATCAAAACGAGGCGGAGTAGGGTAGTTTGTCCAAATTTCGACGTTTAAATAATAATAATAAATAATAATAATAATAATAATAAAAAAAATAATAACGCAGTGGCGCAGGATAGTGATTTCTTCTTGTTTGAACTTTCGAATGGTTTAGGTTTTTATGCTGAGTATGACAACATCTTAGTAATAGGTGATTTCAACTTAGAGCCTGAAAGGACCAAAATGGAGGAATTTTTATGTAATAAAGTAAAAAATTAGCCATCAAACGCTTCAACTTTTGAAGCTTAAAAATGTTCTTAATATGTTCTTAAAGTCATACACTATTGTGAATATCTAAAATTTAAAATTCGTCTTCTATTGGAGTTGACTTGATACTGTTGTAAGCAACATGATGATAATATTCTTGTCTTTAACCATATAACGACATTTTCTTGGAAAAACGTAAAACAAATTCTTAAGAAACAAACGTTCCTAAGCCTCTAATGTTCTTAGCATGTTCTTATCTTTCAGACCTCCGAAGCATTGTGTTCTCATATCTTTTGTTCTTATATAAAAAAAACATGTAGAAGGGAAATTCCAGGAACGATCTATTATTAGAAAGCTTTGTAGCTTCCATTTTTGATTTGTAGTCTAAGTATTCTTCAATTTGTAGATATTTGTACATAATTATCAAGTTATACTTCATGAGTAGTTCATTCATTCCCAAATCAAAATTTTAGTACTCTCTGGTGCCTAATAGAAGGAGTTATTAACTTAATCTTATATATTTTCGGAATTAAGAATCCCATCCCACCTCCACACCCACGCTTATTAATTTTCAGACTTGTAGAGACACCGACGAAAAGAAACCCGATTGTTTTTCGATATAGAGTTTTCATTTATTCTGTACCCTAGCACGTACGTAAGATGACAGAAGATGTTCCATTTTCTTTTATGACCAACTTCGAACCCAGGGTCAGGCGGATATACGACGCCATCCGTATATCGAAGGCAAGAGACACTGGGCTCGAGGTTGTTTTATGACATAAAAGTTGGATTTTGTGTATCTCTTATAAATAAAAAAGTTATCAAGTTAACTGTCAGTCATTTAAGGCTAAGAAAACAATTGGCTGGTAAATAATGTTTACGTTTTTACCGAGAAGCGACCCGAAATGATCGTCCCTTGGTAGTCAAAAGAATAGAATTTGTTACTTTTGATTGTCGAATCGGGTCGCTTTTCAGTAAAAACGTAAACATTATTTACCCGTCTTTATATTATATGTACTGCCTTTTTAATGTTATGAATTAAATTCAGTTCCCCCTTTGTTTTTCATCTATACAAGGCATGCATCAAAACTCTTAACACTTAGGAATTTGCATACATTATACTGCGGCTGTTGTTGTTGTTGTTGTTGTTGTTACTGCTTTTGTAGTTGTTTTATTATTATTATTATTATTATTATTATTATTATTATTATTATTATTATTATTATTATTATTATTATTATTATTATTATTATTATTATTATTATTATTATTATTATTATTATTATTATTATTATTATTATTATTATTATTATTATTATTATTATCATCATCATGTATATTTCATTTTGAAATTCCATATATATATATAGTACATGTAATATAACAAAGTTTTCCTTCTATTAAATACATAAAGTACACTTTGTGGACATAAGAGATATCATATTTCTCTATAAATTTTCTTATAAAATTCATTTCAAAAGGAATATTGACGATTGAGTATTACTTTTAAATATTTTACAAAAGTTCGAAGTTTAGTAGATTGAGCAACTGGTAGTAAAAGCTGGAGATTAACCATCTTTTAATATCACTTCTTTACTCAGTTTCGGTAAATTTCCTTCGTATTTAGATCGATGTTATTGCCCTATCAGTCTGGACGGGAAAGTTCCATAAGATCTTGGTTGTTTCATTTTCGAGGTATGGTTCGGGGTTGTATTTATACCATGCTGTTTTTTCGTATTTTTCTGCCAACTTGATATGTACATATTTGCAGAGGTTGTCGTGTCTTTCAATATACTTGGTTGGAGCCAGTGTCGGACATCCGGATATGACATGGTGGATTGTCTCCTTTCCCCTTTTACATGCTCGGCAGGTATCGTCGTTTCTGGTCTTGTGTATATGCGTTTTTATGTAAATGGTGGTAATCGCTTGTTCTTCTATGGCACATATCGTTGATTCTGTTGCTCGTTTGAAAGTCGAGGATCTCATCCATGCTAACGAAGATCGCTTATCTACATGTGGTTGATTAAGGGTCTGCTGGTATTGCCCGTGCATTTTCTTGCTTTCTATGGTGGTTTTCCATATCTTTATTCTGTTTCTTTTGATCGTTTTCTTAATTTCATCTTTGGGTTTATTGATCATTTCTATTTCCAACTGCTGCATATATTCCTTCGCCCTTCTACCATGGTTACCATGGTTTATCTGCCAGGTTGAAGCAAGGTTGAGTAGTTCATCTTCTGTGTTTATCAGGTAGTTGCTGTACATAATTGTTTGATGTTTAGTAGACCGCGTCCACCTTCTGATCGTGGGAGATAAAGTCGTTCAATCTTTCTGTTTTCGTGGAGCATGTGGCTTGCTCTCAACACATTTCTCGTTTGCCTGTCAATTTCTTCTAAATCCGTAATTGACCAGTCTAACACATTGAACCCGTAAGTGACTGCAGGTGTTGCATACGTGTTGATAGCGCTGATGGTGTTTTTGCTGTTGAGGCTTGTTTTCATGATCTTTTTAAGTCTGGTGAAGAATTCGTTCTTCAATTTCTTTTTCATTTGTTTCGTTTTGGTCTCACTTGATTGTATCATCCCAGGTATTTTTATACGCCTGTGTTATCCAACTCTTTGATGGTTTCTACGTAAGATTATATTGTGTCATTTGTGGTGGTAATCTTTCCTTTTTTCATTGTGATTGTGTTGCATTTTTCTAGGCCGAATTTTATCTTGATATCAGCACTGAATCGTGAAACTATTTCCAACAAACTTTCGAGTTGGTTCTTGCTGTTGGCATATAGTTTTATATCGTCCATAAACATGAGATGGCTCATGGTCTTGCGTGCGTTTATTGGTCCCATTGCGTAACCAATTGTTTGAGAAGCCAGGATAATGGTAGGAGCCATATGATGAAATGTAGTCCTGATGGGCAATCACCTTGGAATATACCGGTATTGATGTTGATGGTTTCGGTTCCTATACGTTGGTCGTTAGTAGTTAGCGTTAGCTTGGTTTTTCCGTTTTGACATCAGTGTTTCGAAAAGTCGGATGATCTTGACAGGGAATTTATGCATTTGGAGGGATTTGATAAGCCAGTCACGAGGGATGGAATCAAATGCTTTTTGATAGTCAATCCATGCGCTTGATAAGTTTCGGTTTCTTTCTTTTGCGTTGTCAAGCACCATTTTATCGATCAGCAGTTGATCAATTGTTCCTTGTTTGTTGGCTACGCATCCTTTTTGTTCTTCTGGAATTAGGTGGTGAATTTCCAGGTGTTGTTTCATACGTTTTGTTACTATGGATGACATCATTTTATACACTATCGGCAAACAGGTGATAGGACGGTAGTTCGATGTTTGTTCCGTTGGAGCTTTCTTTAGTATTAGAGTTGTTCTTCCAGTTGTGAACCAGTCAGGTGATGTTGTTGGATCGTCCATAATGTTATTGTATTGTTTCGATAGTTCACCGTGCGTTTTTGGAAATTTATTCCACCAGAAGTTTTGCAAGTTGTCAATTCCTGGGCTTTTCCAATTAGCAGTTTTGTTGGTTTCTTGTAGTACTTCGGTTGATGTTATTTGCTCGAATGTGTAGTTATCGATATCTATGCTGTTCTCGTATTCCGGTAACCAGGTTGCGTTTTTGTTGTAGTTTCTTGTTTCACCGAGAATCGGCTTTTTCGATTGTGATATTAGTTTCTCTAAGCTCTTTGTAGAATTGATCTGGCGTGTTTCTGTTATTTTGCTGATATTGTTAAGTTCATTTTTGGTATCTTCGCAGCCGGTTTGTTTTTACCAGGAGTTTTAGTTTTAGTTTTTCAGTGGTATTCTTTCGTTCACGTTCGTTGTTCAAACAGTATTTTCGCCTCATGCATTCGCTGTTGCTTTTTATTTTCTTGGATGGATTAACTTTCGTCATTTGTTCTAATTTGCTGATATCTTTTCACATATCTCCAATTTGGTTTTGTATTTTAATGATCCACTTTGGGTTTTTTTGAAGTCGTTTTTTCTTTAACGATGTATTTTTGGTTTAGTTCGGCGATTTTAATAGACGTCAGTGCGAAGGTCGTTCAATTCAGTGATGTCATTGCATTGATATCGAGTGACGTCAATCAGATATAACTGCAACTGTTTTCCAATCTCTTCTGCTGCAGATTCCCCGGTCTTTTGAAGCGTTTTCTTCTGGTAAACGGCGTTAGTTTTGCGTTTTCAAAGTTCTCATCAAATAGTCCGATTGTTCTTTCGTCATTATGTCTTTCTTGCAATTCATTGGGATTGTTTTCGTTGTTTGCATCGCCTTCTTGTCTTTCAATGTCAGCTGCCTCTGGCTCTTTATTTTCAACGTCGAGATCGTGTTTGTCGTGTAGTTCATTAACCTCTCCTGTTGTTGGTTTTGTTCTGGTTCTTCTTGTACTTCATTAATCTCGTTTTTGATATCTTCAATCTCAATAGTTGTTAACCAATTACCTCTGAGCTGTTGATTGGCACTGTTCTGTGCTTTTTGAAATATTATTCGTTTTTGGTCGCAGATGGGTTGTTCTAACATTGCTGGACCATATTGATCTTTCCATAAGTTGTGTAAAGCTTTTCTGTATGTTTGTGGAGTGAGTTTTATAGCGGTTCAAGTAGCTTTGAACAATATGAGTGTTCATTTCTTTTGTCCATTTTGTTCTCCGCCTGTTGTTTTCTGCCCGATGTGTTCCTTCAATAGTTCCGGAAGACGGTTCGGTGTAATCGCGTATAACTTCACCCAGATGTTGTTCTTGGTTTCTAGCTTGTCCTGTATCATTTTCTGATAAATCCTGCTGAAATTGATTGTTTTCAGGAGGATTTTGTATGTCATTTTCTGCTATGTCTCCAGAGACGTCAGCACCGTTAGAAGAAGGCATTGCAATTATTATTATTATGATGATGATGATGATGACGATGTATGTATTTCCCATATAATATTGTTTTGTACAATTATAATGAAGTTTCTAATTTAAATTTAATAAAGAGTACATCTCGTACGTACAGGGTGAGTCATCAGAAACACAAGTATAAACAAAAGATTCGTTGTTCAAGGGTATGTTTTCAATGACTCGCCTTATCAGCATAAAAAACAAACAAAATGAAAACACAAAAACTTAAGATAAGAACTCAGATTGAGTTGTAAAATAATTTAGGCAAGATAACATAGCGTTTGTGCAACGAGTTAGATTTGTGTCTATAAAAATTGCAAACCGATTTCTGTAATTTGGTCAAAATTGAAAAAATCTACGCACAATATGCAATTTTAACAATAACGTAATTAAAAACTTCTGTGTTCGTAGTTCTAGTTTTTCAATGTCTTTGTCGAAACCAATACGGAAGGTATCCGTTGCACCAATGATTACTGGGATAACTTTCACTTTGGCAAGGTTCCATAGAGTTTTTATTTCGACAGCGAGATCAGTATACGCCCGAAGTTTCTCTAGTTCAATGTTCAATGATGATTAAAATCATAATCAAATTCTTACTCAACCTCGTCCCAAGAAGGGCTTCTTCATCATTTTGAGATGCGAAGCCGTTTCGCGTATAAAAAAGGCGAGATGACTTAGGGACGAGGTTGACTTCTAAGTTAATAATAAACGAGCATCTTTTATATTTTGTTAGTCGCCCATTAAATGGCCCTAATTTTCATGATTTGGCGTTAAAAGGTCCAGCGTTAAATGACTGATTGTTAGACCGCGTACTTTTCAATAATAACGCCGAAAAATAAAAGATAGGCGTAAAAGGGTCCAGCGTAAAGAGGGCAAATAAGGTATTATATAAAAATCTGCAACTCATATAATCACGTGAAATTACAATTCACATCCTCTAAATAACTACATAAATGAAAAAAACTCGAGTTGATTGCTTACCTAAGCCTTTTATAAGCCTTCTTAAAAGTCTTTTTTTTTTTACTTTTTTTTTTTTTTT
The DNA here is from genome assembly GCA_039566895.2 of Turritopsis rubra. NCBI lineage: Eukaryota > Metazoa > Cnidaria > Hydrozoa > Anthoathecata > Oceaniidae > Turritopsis > Turritopsis rubra. The sequence goes on along the minus strand of CM077630.1, from coordinate 8,235,355 downwards.
TTTTGCTTACCTACCTTTTAAAAAATTCAAATCGCGTGGAAATTTTCTTTGAAGCGGGAAAAATTCTTGAAAATTGCGCGAGAAGGCATCCTGGGGACCTTTGTCTGCGGAGCGGGTGAATAGAGCTAACCTCCCAGTTGCAATACTACACCACTCCGAAGCATGAACAACAACACAACAACTTGACTTGATATTATTTGAGTGACTTCTTCTTGGAAATATAATTTTCCCTTATTTGATTGCATGCGTATTATCTCAAGATGAGCTGGTGAAAATACTTCAGTTATGGCTAATGCACTGTTGGCACCACGACCTACTTCTCACCCTTTTCAAGAACGCCAATTATTGCTAAGGGAGCCCATAAAAATTGGAAGAGCAGTCGCTAAAGCCAAATCTTCGAAAAATAATGGAATATTTGATTGTAAAGTGTTATCAAGAAACCATGCTGTCATGTGGTATGAAAATGAAAAGGTATTTGAAAATAGTTATTGAATTTTGTAGCTAGCTGTTTCTCCTGGCTGAGAAGGGACAGACATTATGATTATTAGCTACCAATTTTATGTCTCTTCTAACTGAAGAATGGAATAAGTGGATCATCACTATTGGGGCATTGCTCTAATCGGGGCATTGCTCTAACCCGAAAAGTAAAATGAAAGTAATAGCTTGATTCATAGGCACTTTTATTTTCTTTATTTACACCTTTTTCTTTTGAGTTTTTATGTTTTTGTGATGTAAATTATTTACAAGTTTATGCCTAAGTCTGGTGTAAACGTAATATCAAGGAAATATATAAATTAAGAGAATTAAAATACCTGCAAACATATGTGCACATCCTCACAGAAAATTTGATTAATATCATTAGGAAACACCTCCACAATTATTAATAAAAGGCTGCAAGAATTTGCAAACAATACCTCACAGAATATATCACTTGTAAAGTTGTCTATAGTTAGTATAGATATAAATGGTCTTTAGCATCATGTACGCTATACTTTCTCAATTGATATTCTCAAGACATATCATAATATTACTATTATATCTAACTAGATGCCCAGGTAAAACAATTTTATATATATACCGATTTATTTCCCAATCCATCCGGGCTTTATATAGAAAAAAAACCTGTGAATAAAAATGCTCCTCCACATTATCAGCTACTAGTTCTGTAGTCTGTATCGTAGGGGCCTGAATAATAAAACTGAAGCAAAAATATGATTGTACCTTTTCTAATGTCTATGTCTTTTACAAACTGATAAAGTTTTTTACTGACTTTTAACTAATCTAACTTTACCATATTAATACAATTTTTTTACTATCCTTTCTTTTTATTAAAGAGTGTCAACAAACGGCAATGTAAACATTTGGTGCAATGCAAGGGTTTCCCCGTATACATCTACGTATATAGATATGTCTCTTAAACAAATTTGACGTTTCTTCGCTTTGGACTCTTGACCAGGTCTTATCATATTCAAAATAGACTAGTATCTCAGGTAAAAATATTTTACGGTCCCAGAATACAGAAATTGAATTATAATTAGAAACTAGTATACCGTGTAAAAAATCTTTACATCCTTCTCAATAAAATGTTTTTACACGCTATGCTAATCGTTTTATAATAACTCTATGTAATACAAAAACGCAGTCCAAAACGCTGCTTAATTTTACCCGCCATACTAAGCATTTGATAATCTTTTCTAAAATAAATCCTAACCAATTCTTAATTCTTTCCACTTTCTAACTTTATAGTCAACCAAAAATACTTTCAGACTTTGTGGTGAACACATTTATAATTATCAATACTAAATCTCAGATAAAAATATTCACAAATTGTGAAATATCTCACTCACACACTACACTGCCCATCACAAAACTAACTTTTGCAGTATATACAGATTTACATATATAAGATATAAGGTATTAACTAAATCTTAAAAAGAATCATACCTGAATAATGTTTCTTTCTTCAAAGCTGAGTTTTCTTTCTCTATAAATTCCAGGAACAGAGAGATCGTCAATTAGAAAAACGCCATCGGTAATTAATTTTACTCACTGCCAAAACCAACAGATTAATCAAATCTCTAATCTTTTATTACTTCTTGACTTTCTTCTTTCTATCATTGTACTAAAAAATACCATGCTCAACACTAAATTTTCTTTCTTTTATTTGGAAATCTAAGAAAACAAACCGAAACTGGATAAAATGTCGTTTGATACGTCTTAACCTTCAACATTACATATCTCGTAGATATGTAAAACTATTCTTCGTAAAACAAAATTGTTTTTCTATGCATGTTTCTTATTAATAATTCGGTTTAAAAAATGTAAACAAACGCTTCTTTTTTCTTCAAACAACTATTTTTCATTCGTTGTCAATAGCTGCTACGTTCGATTGTAATTCGAAGTCTCCGCCTGAGATGCTATATCATGTCTTCCCTAACGTATTTTATATCATAAAACAATTATAAGCACTAAGCCGGAGTGCCTTATTCTAATACGGAAAAAACATAAACAAATGTCCAGTGACGAACTTCCCGAGAAAATTTCCCTAACGTTCTTTCTTTCAAAGTTAGGTAAGAAAAAAGCAAGATTGCGTATTAGTATAAGAAGATGTAAGAATGTAACACAAAAATGTTTTTATTAATTTTTTCCAACTTTTGAGTGAAACCGCAAAATCATGTCATTGCCTGGATACCTGAATCAAATGTGAATTAAAATGTTTTAAAATTAACACTCCTTTACATCACGTAATCCCCCAAGCTAGAGTTGCCATTTTACCCTTCACTGAAAGCAGAATGCCCCTATTATAATACTGAAAAAGCAACTTGCTTGTGCAGTATTTTAATTCCCCAGATAAACTTATAAGAAACAGACCGTAAGAAATCGGCAACCTCACACATGCAAAATGTTTTACCAAAATAAAAGTGTGATGTACAATGTGTATTATATATATAACATATTATTTCTAAATTGCCTCATAAATTGATCATAATAGCTAAAAGTGTACTGTAAGCATTAAAAGAGACAGGCAAAATGAACATTGTGTTAATTCTATTATTAAATGGATCAGATGGATCATTATTAAAAATCTGGGTCATCAAGGTAATTAAACTTAATAATAGAATACTTTACATGAAATATTTTACATGAAACATCAAAACGGTATATATAGAGAGAGAGAGAAATTTATTTCGCCCTTAAGAATAGCACAATATAATACCAATACCAATACAATATTGTGAATCAGAGGAGACCAACACAATAGTTATATAATAATAAAAATAGATAAACATAAGTCTTGCGGTAATTCAATACATTGGTATATGCTTACGAATTATAAGAATCATGTATATTGGCTTAGAAAATAAGAAGTAGCAAGAGATTGCACTTTTTTCAATGTCAAAGCTGAAATTTAGGTGTTAATATTTAGCTTTTGAAGAGAGTTCCACTGAGAGATTGCCTGCTTTCCCAGAGAATTCATGCCATACATTTTAGTATGCACTTTTATATAAACTGGATTTCTTTAGTTTATGCTGCAAGACACCAAAAGTAGCAATGGAACGTATGTCAACAATGTTCGATTGAGCAGAGGATCAGAAGAGAGTGAACCATGTGAAATAAAGTCTGGCGATATCCTACAATTCGGTGTAGAGGTTGTTGAAAATTCAAAAAATGGTAGGTTTTTTATTGCACTGGCTGAGATTACAAAATAAGATTTATATATTTGTGGAGATATCTGTCATGAACAGTGGAAACAGAAAAAGGGAAACAGGAACTATTTTTTTAAATTTTTTTATTTTTTTATTTATTTTTTTATATGTACATTCAATTGTCTCAAAATTTCTGATTCGCTGTGACGAAATTCAATACAAACTCCATTGCAGTGTCATATTTTTTGTGGGTGAAACTTTATAAGAAAGTATAAGGAACAAATTCAAGTTTTTGTGGATAACATTTTGTTTTTAAGAGGAGGAAGATTGATAGTCAGATTAGGAAAGGAGGATTGATAGATGAACTTAACATATTTAAAAAAATCTGTTTTTCTCCTATGAAACGAATTTGCTATTACAATTAGCTTTCCTGACTATTCTCTCAAACTAAAAGAATTGCGAGATGTAAGAAAACAAATCAGATTGACCTGTCACACCAGTAATATATATGACTTCGATGCGAACTTCTGATGCTATGGGCGGGAGGGAATAGAAGTCTTGGACACTGATCGTGACGCAAGTGTGCAGAGAAAAAGCAATCATCCATGAGATAATATTACAAGAAAAGTGTACTTTCAGCTTTTGCTCTGAGATAGGAACTTTGTGTTTCTAACAGGTATTAAAGCTTAGTACTGAAGATTCTTGAAATTTCAGAGGAGCTACAAGAAGGTGTCTTATGTTGAGTAGTAATTCTTTACCGGCTAGTATAAGTTTCTTTTCTTTTTTTTGCATAGAGCATTTAAGAGAGACTATTTATTTGTCTTCCGTTTTGTAGTTACACATGGATGCATCATTGGTTTGGTCACGTTATTTCATGAAGACGGTACCGAAGCCACTGGGTAAATAATCTGGTTTTTTTTGCCAACGCTAAGAAATTTACTGTCAACTGTGTGTATTGTAGCATTTCTAGTATCTCACACTTTCTTTAAACATCAATCCAAGTTCACGTCAATCTCCTGATGTTATCATTTAAAAGTTAATTTTGATTTCAAATTTCAGTCTACAAGATGAAGTTCAGGAAGACTTCATATCATTACTAACAGTAAGTTATCAGATGATGTTTCTGTCTAATAGGCGTTTCCTGAGTTCGCTTTACTTGAGCTCGAATCTCTTGCTGGTCTCGTTTTCAAACAATTATTAATAAAAATGTATGCACACTTAGTCTCCTCCGAAGATTTAGGATTTAGAATTGTTCTTCGTTTCGTGATATAATAGGATTGCTAAATAGCCATTAACTTCTAACATCGAAACGAGATGCATAAGAGAAATCTGTTTATAAATATGATCACAGGAAAGGTCTATTGCAAAATGTGGTTAATGCATTTGGAATTTTATATTTGTGTTTATATAGGCAGACAAGACGATTCAACCGCATGAATTATGGCAATTGTCACAATTCTTACAGGTACGTAGTTTGGTCCATTTATTGGACTTTCCTTCTCCTTTAGATGATAAATAACTGATTCGATTGAAATTACTTTAAGATGAAATCAAAAAATTTATTTGCAGTTAATTAAATTTAGGATGCTCTTCACCGAGAACAAATGCTCGAAAATAAACTTGCCACGTTGCAAAGAATGATATCGAATTCCCATGCAGCATCGGTTGATACATTTCAGGTATAATTATTTTAATGAATATCAACTGATGATACCAAAAAGCAATTGCTGCACCCTCAAAATAGGTGTCTACTCAAATAAGCAGCCCTTTGAAAAGTAAAAAAATCCCACCTCAAATAAGGAAAGAGGTTATTTTCGAATTGAGAATAACAGAGGACTTCTTTATCATCTGATGAGTACCAATCCTTATTATTCATGGTGGCACGCAACAAATTCTGACATGATTGCCAAAAAGCCTCATTCCAATTTTTTGTATCTCTTCTATTTGAGGTCTATTCTTGTTTTATTTGGTGATAAATGATTTCAGTATAACAGAGAACTTTTTTGACATTTTCCTCAAAAAAATTCAATTTCTATAAATTCTTTCATTTTTAGGGTTTCATTCAGGAAGATAAGTTATTATCAAGGTTAGAAACTTTGGAAAATCAACTGGAGATCGTCTCAAAGGTATTTATTCCTCTTCTGTCATAATCAAGCATACAATAAGGTGACTTGCTCTGTGGAAAAGAATTTCTTTTTATGTTATGTCAGGACATGAATGAAGATGAGGTTCATAACGAACTTCTTGCTTTACAAGAGGAACGATTACGTTACGAGACTGCAGCCAAGGTGAACATAATTATTTGTTTAAGATTTTAATAATTTGGATGCTGTGGTTTAACCCACTAAAAAGTTTTAATTACCTTCTAGTTTCAGCCCTCTGAATCCAGGTCGGCAACTTACCTGAGGGACAGTTTTTTCCTGTGTTATTGTTTTTTCGGCAAAATATTCTGCCGTCCCTGTTGCCGACCTCAAAAATATCTCGAAAAAAATTCTCAGGTTTTTTTTTCCACTTTACTTTTACTCTTTATCTGGAACAATTTTTTTTACAGGTTAATGCCTGAATTAGATATTAATTATATGAATTAGATAGCAATTATATGAATTAGATAGCTGGTGTACACGTAATTGAAAATAAAAACAAGAAATGCTTCGCATAGCAACAAATCACGTGTTGTAAATGGACGCGATGATGGTGACTGTTTAATCTACAGTTTATGTCTAATAAATTCATTCTTTGTGTCATTATTCAGGATACAAAAAATTTGGGAAAAAATGATTTATATATTTTTTACTGGGCTAATACTTTTCATTTCTATAGAGCCTTAAAGTCACAAAAATAACAAGAGAACACAGCAGATTGACTCTTAATATAATCTTCAGCGTCATATTTGTCCAATTCTTACAAAAGTTTTTACACTTGGTAAAAAAATTAAAAAATGATGACTTATTATATCGAGCTTTTATCAAAATATACATATACAAATTATGAGAGGAGAAGTTTTACTGAAAGGCTGTGGTCGACCGCCTGGATTGGCCAGCTGATCCCCTAAATGGTTAGGAATTTCACTAAGAACGTTTTATTCAGCAGCAAAGTATAGTGATAGTATAGTTCCAATATAAGTGCTATGAAAATCACAACTATTATGCAAATATCATTCACTACACAATTGTTATAAATAACCCAGTTTTTTGGAATTGGATCATAATTAGATTTGTTTAGCAACCACAAGGGCTAAAATTCATCTCCTGAAGGTTTTCATATTGCAAACTCCCTTACCCTGCTTTCTCCTAAAATAATATTAATGATTTAAATGATAGGTAGGTTTTTCATCGCAAAAATAAACCAACTCATGGGTTAACCTAAAGGGACGGGTTGAGGGTCATGCAGGCAACACAGATCGTTCAAGAGGCCATGCGGGTCATGAATGAAGTTGTGCAGGTCACAGTGGAGACCATGTGGGTTGCTTTTGCAGATTCCCCAGTTTCTTTATTACAAACCCATTGGTTTAACCCATTTCTAATCAAAATTGCTTGAACCAGTAGCAATAAAATTCAAAATATAACGCAACCAAACACGGTACTTCACTGAGCAACCTAACAGTATTTAGGATTTCCAAAGAATATTGTGGAATTATATAATTCTTGCGGTTAAACAACTTTTCTTCATTTTTTGGCGGGTATTTTTCACAGATATTTGTCGGATGAGACCAAATCAAATATTTCACGGGAATTAATATTCGTAGGTAAGCAAATGTGGCATATTTTACAGAAATTTATTTTCGTCGATCAAAGAAAACACGCAATGATGAAAATGATTTGCACCTTGGATGATTTTTTACTATGATACAAATGCTACCAATCCCATCACCTTTAAAGTGTTTGTATACAGCGAAAAGAAGAAGCTTGTATACAGAAAATCACTGGTATATAAATTTTGAAAAAAATTGGAATTAATTTTTGTGGGTTGGGATTATTTGGAAATTTTGCTGGAATTTATTTTCACACAATCAGTGTGATACGGATTTTTTGTGGAATTTAATTTTGCGGATTAGACCAAAACTCGGGATTCACAAAATCTAATTCCGGTAAAAAGTAATTCCCTCAAAGTATGTTCAAGTCAACCTGTGCTACATTTCGAATCTGTCAACAAAAAAGATTTTCATTTTGGCCACAAAGGGGTGTGGGGGGAAAAGGGAGTATAAATATTATGTGAGTCACTCTAAAAGGTGATTGTATATACAGTACAGCCTGAATGAAACTTTACGTTTAAAGCCAAGAGGGAAGGGGGGAAATTTTTTATTGACAGCATCATCTTAAATGACTCCTTATATAAAAATAATTATTAATAAAAAATGTTGTTCTCCAAATGAAAACATTACATAAAGGACACATAAATTATTAGATGACTTCCCATGTTTCAACATGGAATATCCAATCATTGCCTATCAACATCATGGTTTTGCATTTATTAAGTATTCTTCTCTCGAAGAAGGGGTCTTTATATATATATAATCTGAGTGTTGTAGATGGGTAGCATCTCGCTAGCAGCATGCAAATCTGAAGTAAAATTACAGATAAGCTTATTCTATGTAATTCTACCTTACTCAAATCCTTTCCCATTATTAGTGGCACTGGTGTAGGGGTAAATGAAAGAACAATAAATCAGTCAATTTTCCTTCAGCTATACTAGTAAGCAAAATGTAGCTAGCAGGGAAAAAAGTAACAACAACTTTCAAATTGTACTGCCAGCTAAGAACAGTCAGTGCTGAATTGCAATAAGAAAACGTTTATACACAATTTACACAAAAAAGTTTACTCTAATAACCGATGAAAGCCTTGTGCTTCTTGCTTTACTTGGAACGCAACGCATGCAAAGCATTCGCAAAGATATAGGCTGCATTCCAGGGCTTATGCTTAGGCTGAAATCTCTTGATACGGCAACTGGGCTATTTTTGAAGACACGAACGGTTCCTATTTCAAACACCTCCCGTATACACGATTTGAAAAATAAAAAAGTTACTTCTTATTTTGATTCAAAATAGTAATCGTTTATTCACCGGAGGCTGGAGACAAGTTTGATCACAAAATTTCTACTGATATCATATTTTCATTCTCAGATCTGTTTTACTAGGTGACGTTAGCCCGACTTTACTGTTTAAGAGGGTTGTAGGGAAGGAAGGAAAATTAAATCTCTAGGACGATTGTTATCTTGGGAAAGGAGTGGCTCCGTCGCTGATCCTAGTGTCTGGCACTGAAATGGATCACAGTAGATGATATTCTAAAGTAAAGTTTTGTCAATTAACTAGGACAAGAAATTCAAGATTTTGACAGCTCGTGTTCAATCATTTTTGTTAATGTTTTCTGTATTTTCGTTATCGCAAGTGCAACTTGCTCAACTCACAACTCACAACTCACTCTTCATATGTGATTAGCAGCAGCGCTTGTCCTTTTTTTCATGGCCTCAGAAATGTGAAAATACATTAAATACGGACCAACTTGTACACTATGGAGTTGGGTGTTTGTAATATTTTGACGTTGGAATAATGTTCTCAGGACGGAGGGCTGGGTTGTTTGTAACACATTTATTTATAAGATTTGTTAACTAAACATTGTTATGCTTCTTCATTTTAGGAACGGTTACAAAATATATTAAAGGAAAAAATGGAGGTTTTACAAAAATACAGTGATTTAGAGGTGACTCATTTCACATGCGAACCACTATACCACTGTTTTTATGTTCTATTTATGCAAATAAAAGTTTTTTGTTTGTTTTTGTTTGTTAGCGGCTGTTAAGTAACACAGAAGATGAATGTTCAAATTTACGCTCGGTTAACGAAAAAACGCAAGAAGACTTCCAAAGTTTGATGCAAAAATATAAAGAGGTATTCCTAGTAATTTTTAAATTATGATAATACTGATGACTACCGAATTGTTTCACATTAGCGTGATAACAAATGCACAAAAACGTTACAAGTGATAATAACAGAATGTCTCGGATGTTGTAAACAAAATTTAAGCAGATCAACATTAATGACAAGATTCGTAGAATTGTGTTTTGTGCTTTAATAATCAAATGTTAAAAGCATGGAGTTTTTCTTAATTGTTTCTCTAAATAATTGTAGATTATTTCTTTCACAACATGACAACCTCTTTTTCTTTTTTTCTTTTTCAGGGTGCTGATGAAAATCATTGTTTGAAAGATGAACTGTTGGAGACAAAAAAACTCAATGAAATAGTGAATGAACAGGTAAAGAATTGTTTGAATTGTGTTTTTCCTGAACAAATGTTGTGCTTGAGTCTTTTGCAAAATCAACTCCGAAATCTCTGACTTCTATGATGTGAAACCATATATGGATTTTAAATTTAATAGTTGCTTTTAAAATCTGCAAGTGAAATAAGAGCATCAGAAATGTTGTCAGGGTGCGCTGGGTGTACTATTTATGTGACTCGCATTTTTTCTTGATTGTTTACTTTTGGAAGGATACATAATGATGCAACAAGAAAGTTGAAGGTCTACACCTGGCCGAATCAACTTGTGGGGTTTTGAAAGAGGGGTGACAACTATTAAGAAATACTCTAATTGTCAATGGTATCAGAATGAACCTGGTAATGGCCCTAATTACCCAAATGATTTCATTTCAGAAAACTACAGAAACAATTGTTTTAAGAGAACAACTTGATGAAGCTGAAAGACGTGGCAGTTCCTTGGCTGTGGAGGTTTGATTTACCCATCCTATAGACACCCCTCTCAACTTATTATTACATCATGAAATATTTTTTAACAGGGATATTTTTTAACAGGTCTAACATTGATAACAGCCGATATGTATACATTGTATATATTTTAGATGCTGAAGTATTTTGCACCTGTATAAATATTCTGCTAATATTAATAATTAAATGTATTTGAAAATTATCATTTGTTTTTTAGGTCGAATCATTGCAAGCTGAACGCGATTTTACGAAGAAGCAATTAGAAGCGATGAAAGGTATTGCAAAGAAACATTTTATTTTATTTTTTCTTACCTGTGCTTTATCAGTTATATCCAGTATGAACTCATTACATTTTTCATGGATTGGCTCAACAGTACAGAGCTAATCTGAGTTCATGTCAAATTACGACATAAAATCATGAACTTGGGATAGGTAGGTCTATGCAATCAACTATTTTTTTCTGAGAAGGAGTGTTTTCTATAGGATTGGCAAGCAATATTGCCTGCTGTTTCAATAAAAAACACTTCTCCACAGAGATAGAGTAATGATAGGTTTGGTGATTAGAATGTTTTTATAGTAATTCCATTTCAGCAGCAAATCTTTTATCTGTTTCAATGCTAGCTGCCAGTATAAAGCTTGCTTAAATATTTTTTGCTGTAATGAAAAAGTGAGTGTAGTAACTATCAGCTTTGAAACTCGTTAGCACAATAATCTACCGTGTAACACAGAAACAATTACGAGGAACATAAAAAGCTTTCATTTCGTTTCTTATTTAAACAAAAAATGTATAAAAATGTGTGATTTATTCGGAATTTCATTGTTTAGAACGACTCGAGTTGCAGCTACAAAAGCAACAGCAGCAGGAAACGGTTGAACAAGACAGTTTGGAAAAGGAGGGTAATTGACCTTTTACGAATTTTTGTTTAAACACCGTATTATGGCCTTGTCAACACACATGTCTAACCTAATCTTTATGCAATTCATTATTTTACTGATTTCGTTATTTTATTATTTATTATTTATTACCGTTATTTGAAAGGACGAGGCATCACGTGACCTGATGCTAATTAAGCCAAACAAATTTACACCATGAAAGTTTGGTGGTCTCAAATTGGCAGATAAACTGTTTTCAATTGCAAAGTTGCTTTTTTACTACCTTATTTACCAAAACGATTGATGGTCTAGAGACAGGTCTATAATAGTATTTATGGCTGGAATTGTGCATTCTTCACAGTACAAAAACTTTTTCAAAAGTATAACTTACGACGATAAAACAATAACAATAATAAAACATTTTAAAATACAGGTATGTGAATTCACAAATATTTGGATAAAAATGGTTGAAAGTTTAAAACATTTCTGGGAAATAAATATATATTTTATTGTAATGTCTTTAGGAAAGTTATAATAGATTCATTGAAGAAAAACTTAAAAGAGAAAGATTTGTCAAGAGTTCCCAGAGATTAACTTTTTAAACTTTGATAGCACACATCTTTTGTGCTTCCAAATACTCCTTCAATCGATGCTCTGGTGAAAATGTTTTATGTAGTTAGAAATGAGTTCGTGGCAAAAAAGGGCGACTGAAACAACAACATTTCAAGTTACAGTGGAATCTTGATAATCTGAACTATAAGCAATTCTCCTTGAATACTCTCTCATAAAATTCTCTTGATGACTCGAAAATATTCCTCGAATATTCAGTAATTTGAACCAATGTTCATTGGTTTGAATTATCGGGATATTTTGTTTATAATAAGATGTCAGCAAAATAACATTCTTTTAAAGGTTTCTAATTCTGTTTACAGATCTCGAAGAGTTTCCTCCTCCCCCTGACTTACCTTTTGCATCAGGTAAGCATCTCGTCACATTTCTCGTTTCATTTCCCTTTCTGTGTGTTATGTAACAGCTGAAAGTCGCCACAAACCTAGGGGTAATTAAATATGTAAACAAACTGATGGGTTTTTTTGGGTTTTTTGCAAGCAAACGTTCTTTACTTACTTTCCAAAAGTTAAGGAATTGAAATTTTATGTAGATCCATTGATTATCATAAAAATTTGAAATTTGGAAGTTTTTATTCCTGTTTTTTGGGTGTCTTTTTCCCCCATGTTGAACATTCTACACAGACAGGAGCAGCATGAACCATTTTCCACAAAAAGAAAATTTTTTTTTCAATTTCAGTTTTTAACAGAAAAGTTGTTTGTGCACGTATGCTGAGAAAATTGATAATGCAAAAGATATTACAAAATTGATCAATCTTAATGGCTAATTTCTTTTTTCCTCGTGTTTTTGGTACAGAAAGCAAGGAAAAAAGTTCCATTTTTTTAGCTTTGGAACTAAATGGAAAGAGTTCTGATGACGTGACATAAACATTATGTTCTTAACGTTTCTGTCTCGTTCTGTTCCTTCTATAGAAAGTTTTCAAGTAGTGAAAAGCATTCCCTCTAGGTGTTAATGTTAATATTTTATTAATATTGATATATTTATGAAAGTACGCAATGAATTCTCACATACTTTTAATCCTTCGTCACTGACAATGTCCTCCTCCTTGTTCATTTTACAGAGCATGCTACACTAGAAAAAGACGTTCAGAACAAGACATTATACATCAAATCTTTGAAAGGTAAGGAAATCCTCTATGATAACAAACTAGAAGAATCGTTTACACACCGGATTGTGTTAATAAAACATGTACAAACAGAAGTGGCAGTTCACCTCAAAGTAATGTTGGGAATGAATTTTCCGTGTAAACACCAAATAAAGTTCATGCTGGTTTCAACTTGGATTATTATACAGACGATATATTACCACAGATTCAGATTCAGATTCAGATTACTTCAGTATTCTGGGTTACTTGAGTAATCTTGGGCCATTCATAGTCTGACAAGAAATTGATAATAAACTTACTGAAATTGTGGCTGCAGATGTTTACTAAAATACTAAATTGTGAATTTCTAAGTGTCACTAGGGTTTAAAAGTGTTTTTAATGGGATCCTGTGCAAAACAAACTTCCTGTCTCTTTCACATAAACAAAAGAAATTGGGTTAAATCAGCTTCCTTATAGACCTATCCCGATTGTGTGAATATCTGAACGTTCCCAGGGTATGAATCAGGGCAGAAATAGCTGCATAAAAAATTTAAAAACTACAAATGATATTTGTACAAGACAAATTATACACCCACAAATGGACAGAATGTGAAATTCTTAGTAGCTATGTTGCTTGTTACTGGTCTAAAGTCAAAATGGCAGAAATTTATCATCGTGTTCTGCTGATCATTACTTTGCATAAACCTTCACCGAAACTAACATCCCATTTTTGGAAACTGCATATCGCTTACTCATACCCTCTGCTTTTTAAGATTAGTTTTTTGTTTGTTATGCTTTCTATTGTTATTCATTAATTGAAATTGTAAGTAAGTAAGTAACAGGAAGTTTTAACGTCCTTGGGGCATATCCATTTATCTCAATGGCTCTTCACTTGTTAGTTAACTTACAGCTAGAGATACGTTAAGCATTGCGCACTGGCCAGCATGTGGTCAGTTGATGGCTCCTAATAGGCTCAATATGCTGCTTTCTTAGCGCATCAGAGTGGAATATCAATTCAGGTTTACACAGCAGGGATTGAACCCCAATCGCACTGGTGAAAATCGAAGGGGCTTCCACTACACCATTGCCTAAAGAACAATTGTTCTTTCATTGTTCTCTTCTTTTTGTTTCTTTGCAATGGTAACATTACAATTTCAAAATTATATAATTGTTTAATTGTAGAGCAATTATCTATCATACAAAAAGAACTGGAACGAGAAAAGAAAGAGACATCTTCGTTAAAAAGTAGGTTACATCGCTTCGGCATATAATGGTGACGTTGTTGGATTTTTGTTGACTTTTTTAATTTCCTTTTTTTAGTTAAGTTAAATGGAAATACAGATGATGAAGTTTCTAGTAAGGATCTTCTTCAGTGTTCAAACCGTCCTGTTTCGTTTTGACTTAAATTGAAAAGCTTATGCTAAAAAATTTTTTCATTTTTCAAATTTGTTTTTTGTTTTTGGGGTTTTTTTTGGCACATATGTGCAGACTTTAATATATTTGATTTATTTGAACTCAGGTCAATCTCTCGGCGATGACCACACGATGACGATATCAAACATTCACCAACTTGTCCAGGAATTTCAAGGTTACTAGTGATCATTGTTCGCAAAAGTTGTTGTTTGAAATTTCGAATCTAATTACTGATCCTTTATTAATTGAAATACATATATTTTTTTTAAATAGAACTTTTGTTGGCTTCGCGATCGTCTTTGAATTCAATCGTCCAGTTTATTCAACAAGGTAAGGAGGGAATGTTATGTAACAAAATACGTAAAAATATTGGCAAAGTGAGAGAAAAAATCTCCTCACAAACAATAACAAGAACTGCGGCATATTTTATCTCGAAAGACCTTTTTTTATTTCATGATAATCTGAAAAGTCTGATTAGCATTGTTTCTCACTGTCAAAAACTCTTTGTCTATACCAAATGAACTCTAAGATCCTACATTGTATCCCAGAAAGATTTCAGGGGCTATAAATATATTTATATATATTTATATAATATTTATATAAATTTTATGTATATATTTATAATCTATAAAATATTGGCGAAGTGAAATAAAAATTTTAAAAAATATTATACTATAGTTAACATCACTGCATCAATAACAAAAACTATGACAAACTTTATTTTATAATAAGCTGAAAAGGTCAGCCCTGTCAAAAATAACCTTTGTCGATACCAAATGAATTCTACATATTACTCTCAGACCTTCTATTCTATCCCAAAAAGATTTGACGGTCTTTACGTAGTTATAAATGTGTTTTATGTGCTAGAAGCCTTCAGATCGATAGAATTATCAGGAAACTTGGATTAAGTTGAAATATTTTTTATTTCAGATACCGAGGTTAAGCTTGCTTCCAATAATTGGCATGACATCAGCAGCTCTTTCGAAGACTGTCAAAATTTAAAAGGTACTTTCACTTGTTTGTTTACGGTTGTTTACATTTTTCGGCGTATAAAAATAGAATGTTCTAATTTCCATTTTCTAATTACCATAATTCCCTCAATTAAACGCTGCAGTGTTTATAAAACTTCGAAGGTGACGTCTGATGTTTTGTAGTTGCATCTGAGGATGTTATTGGTTGGTTACTACAAACAAGAAAACCAAAGATTTTGTTTTAAGCTTGAGATTTATTATGAGATTTATTCTAATAAGGGAAGGCGTTTATTTCATTTAATCACTCCATATGTGTACGGTGTTTATTGGAGGGACACATTTAAAAGAGGGCAACGTTTGATAGAGGAAATACCATATTCCGAAACTGTACTTTTTAGAAAAAGTATTCCTTCACTGAAAATTGCATAATTTCACTTTTACATCCTCCATACATATCTGTTCCCTTCATTTGTTCTGTTTCAATTTTAGATCATTTAAATGTCCTGAAGGAAAACTCTTTTTCAAGCAAGGTGCTACTCGAGTTGATTACTGGTAGGTGTCATGTTTAAGATACGTTGTGACGTCATAGCTTTGCAAATTTAATTCAAACCAAGGGAAGGTGCACAGAACATTTGAATAATGGTTCATTTGTGTTAATCATGAGAAAAGTATGAAAATCTGTGTGAGGAATAGAAACTTATTGTGGAAAATGACATACTGGATGGCCCCACAAATCATAAAATGAGTTTGAATAAAAGCCTGAATATATATACTATTCTGAAATTGAAACATGAATTGAGTGATTTTTGATTGACAGATTTCCTTTGTCTCCTTGAAAGTTGCTCCTGCTTCTCCACTTCTTATTTGGAAAATTCAAATTTAAAAGCATTACTCAGTAATTGCTTCATTTGAAATATCTGAAAATACTAAGAGCTTACCAGAAATTTAATATTGCTTCAACATGTTTACATGGAAAGAACTTGAGATAACGATTGACAGTCTGATATTTGTTTTCATTGCAGATGACCTTGAGAAATTGGCAGAGAATATTAGTGATAAAGAGAATATCACTGAGAAGACTACAAGTCAGTATTTTGTTTCTTCCATAAAGGTCCTGTTAGCTGGTAAACTATTAGATACACTAAGCTCAAAACTTACTGAAAATAGATTAGTTTACCCAATAGTTTATTGGGTATCTTCACTAAATTATTCAAAAAAATAATCAATTGACGTTGGTTGAAGTGAAAAAAATAATTGCTATTTTGAATAAAATTATATTTTGAGCATAATTTATCTAATGGTTTACCATCTAACAGAACCTTAAGAATGAAAAATGTTGTCCTCTGGAATAGGTCACATAAAGTATATCTAAATTTGTGGGATGCAATAATATTATGTCCAACAGTTAAAAAACATGGTTATCCACATTTTAAGCAACAAATGGTTTTCCAATTCTATGAGTGCTATCAATACAGTTAACCGGTATAGCAAGTTTTATAAAAGATCCTTAACCTTTACAAAACGTTTTACACCATCCTCCTTTTCTTCATTGGGGATGCCATTAATTCTCAGACATCATGTGATTCCTATCGTAATGCTAAGTGTATCACTGGTGGTAAGTCAACTTCCTAGTTGCAAATCGACGGGCGGAAGAATGCCTAAATTAAGCATAAAAGAAAAACATGCTAGCAAACCCATTGATAATGTTGTGGGTTTTGTTTAATCTTTTGGATTTCGAGAATTCTTCAAAAGGTCAGAGAAGAAGATTTTGAATTATAAAAAAAATTGAGACATTTTTATTTTATAAATACCTGTCGCTGTGCTTTGGATACTGATTCGGGAACATCAGGTATAAGATACGCCAGTAAAAACTTGAACGCCAGAAGTATATCAGAAAGTATATCCAGCACAATTTCCGTCATACCTTAAATCTGCCACTGTTGCTTTTTTGTCATGTTTAAATGAACCATAACTTCCATTGTAGGTCAATTAAGTAGTGCATGCTCCGAGCTCGATGAAGTCCGTAAACAAATTATTTTACTCAGTGATCAGTTAGCCGAAGAGCAGGACGAAAACAAAAAGAGAAACGAGTTAGCGGCATTATTAGAAAGTGAGCGTTAAACTGTATGATATTCAATATTTAATTCAGCATTACGGACCAACGTTTGATTTCATCCATACTTGTTTTTTTCAGAAAAACTTGTTCAAGCTAACAAGCATTCCGATTTGGAAAACTTTGAAATTCAATCGAGGCTCTTATCCGCACAAAAACTTGCAATAGAAATGCAGAAGCATGCATCGGACAACGCAAAAGTGGCAGGCAGTGAAAAAGGTATCATTCCTTGAACAAAAAAATTCTTCCTATATTCAATGTTTTCAGTTCCTGTATAAAAATGGTTTCTTTGCTTGTTTTAAGTTGAAAATGATGGTCTAATAGAAGAAAATAAAACTTTGAAAATGAAAGTTTTGCGTCTTGAAGGTGAATGTAAAAAGTAAGTAAAACCGTATGGTTATGCAAAGTCATTCGAAAATTCTCTGGTCTGGAAGTCTATTGTTAAGTTCTATTGTCGGTATTTATAACTTGAACTATCTGACTGTAGTTTGTTTTGCATTCACTTTGATCAAAATGAGTTTCATGATAGAAAATAATTTCCGTTCATTGGTTGTAATAATATCATCTGGTCAAAGTGAGCCAAGTGAGTAAAGTATTCAAAAAGTGTTTTCTATAGGAATGGCAAGCAATATCGTCTGCTGTTTCAATAAAAATAAAAAAACTCCTCCACGGACACTTTTTGAAGATTTTGCCCACTGGGAGTGCATGATATAATTTGCCTATTGAAACTATCTAACTGTAGTTTGTTTTGCATTCACTTTAATCGCATGATAGAAAATGATTGTGCATTGGTTGTAATTTGTGGTCAAAGTGAGTGCATGATTAAATTTGCCTATTGAAAATCAAAGAAAAAATGAACAATATTATAATAGGTTTCCAAGACCATAGAATTTTCTAATGACTATGGCTTATGTTTATGTAAATAATGCTCAATTGAGACTGTCTAAAATTAAAAGTCTTTAGGGAATCTAGTAGGGCCTAACATGGAGATTAACTAACTAACCTAAGACATCTAGAAGCTTCAAAAATGCATTTGCCTTGAAAAACATGAGCTTTTTTACCAAGTGACATTTGTTTCTCCCCGTTTCTTTCTTTAACAATGACAAAACATTATTAGACAATATAGCGTTATGAAAATACGCTAATCAATGTCAACATTGAGTTTGAAAGTTAAACCTTGTCCTTGTGGCCTGTAGTTATAGGAGTTGGTGAAGTAATTTGAGAAACTTTTCTTTTCTGTCGTCATGATCTACAAAATGAAAATGAGAATTATCAAACAGGCTCTTATGAACTTCTTCATGCTTTGAGTTTATTTAGGATCTTAAGTTTTTTTTACTAAAAAATGGCCCCAATTGACCTTTAAAAAGTAGCGCATTTCATTCTTTTGACTGTCACGGGACGGTCAACCACGGTCCCTAGTAAACATTTTCTATTTGTCTCTTGACAAAATGATATAATAACAACAAAGTTGATAAATAGTATCAATTGGGAATGTCATCTAATGCATCTTTTAAAGTCTGAAAAACAAGCGAGCGAGCAAGTGATTTTCGTAAGGATATCGTTTGTGCAGGGAGATTACAGTAAACTCGAACTGATAACTCGAACCTCTCAATGGGAATGATGAACATTGTTTGAGTTCCTGAATGTGGGAGTTGTCAAGAGTCTTTT
The DNA here is from genome assembly GCA_039566895.2 of Turritopsis rubra. Taxonomy (NCBI): domain Eukaryota; kingdom Metazoa; phylum Cnidaria; class Hydrozoa; order Anthoathecata; family Oceaniidae; genus Turritopsis; species Turritopsis rubra. Next base: position 8,216,243 of record CM077630.1, on the reverse strand, counting down.
TGGAGAGAGTAAAGGGCATAACTTTTATATATTTATTTTCATATATCTAAAAATAGAGTTTTCAAGTGGGATTTTTCTGTCTTCTAAAAGAATAATTGCTCTGAAATGAAATAACCTCAATTACAAAACTTCATTATGAAACAAAGGGATAAGCTGTTTTTAGACTACTTAAACGGAGCCGTCTACTTTATCAAGATTGTAAAGTAAGCATAAAAACAGGCGTCTACTTTATTTTTACCAAAAGTGACTACAGTAAAGTTACCTGTCGTTTCGATTGCTTTAAAAAAATGCAATTTAAAGTTTTTACGTTCATAAAGTAGTCTCATGTTCAAAGAGAATCACCAAAGGTTTTTGTTGCTTTTGCAAACATGTTAATTCAAAATTTAGACTGGTCTTTAGTCCCTTGACATACTGAGGCAGAATAATAAACATTTGAATATGATGTCAAAAGTGTGGAGTAACATGAAGAGATAATTACTATAAGGAATATTATAGATTGAAATAATTTCTTTTATGTTTTTTTTATTATTATCAGACTACAGCAGGAGCAAGCACTAATATGCAACTTAAACACACCAATTAAATTGCCGCATGAAAATTCATCAAAGGTAAGTACTGTATTTCCTTTTTTTAAACCACACACACCCTTGTTTAGGCTGGTCTGTATTGGAGTTATTTTTGAAAAGCCGGCAGTCAAAATCACACACACACAAACATCTAACACTGTCCCTTTTAACGTTGCTTAGTTATAAGGATGGGTGTAAAAAGGGTCTAAAGCAGGATTTCCACTTCACTTTTTTGATACACGTATCAGCACAAAAAATGGTACGGTGGGGACGTTTGATGCAGTACGCATATTAATATCCATTCCAAAAATGTGTTCGTATTTTTTTTTACAGAATATTCATGCAAAACTGCCGACGTTGCAAAATTTTAGTAGTTTGGTTGGTTACATTTTTCAGTGATACCGCATATTGCATATCGGATTCAACTTTATTTTTTGATATCCGAAGAGAATTATTGATATGCATATTTCCGAATAATAACTGATACCTGTACTACTTTTTGAAGTGGAAATCCCGCTTTATAAGGTAAAGCCTGGTTCCCATCTATGACATAAACATAAACCTGAGGAACATAACCATGTTCATTACAAGATATTGAAAATGACATAAAAGCATTATAAGAAAAATTTCTTATGTTTTCTTATGTTTTCTGTACTATAAAAACTGTGCTGCAAACACACATAATAAAAAAACTGTGCTGCAAAGAATGTCATTCCTATGCTTATATGTTTATCCTTATGTCGTAGATGGGAACTAGGCTTAGGTACCTAACTGCCTATTCAACTTCAAAATATTTTGGTACTTCTGGGCAGTTAAAAGTGGAAATTGGCATCTTCTGTCTCTCACAGATTTCTATAACTATAAATCAGTTTTGTGACCATTTTTACGATGCGAATGCTTTGAAAATCCTCAGTTCTTTCCCGTTCAATGTAGCAAAAATAATTTAAAAAAATGTTACTCAGTTAAGAAAATTATGCTGATTGGCAACTTATGAATTTTCGAAGTAGCTTTCATCATAGGCTGGTTGAAAGTTCCTCCATCTTCATTTTTCTGATATTTTTTTCTTTATTATTTCTTTTATTGTCTTATTCAGGATAATGTTGTGAGGTCTATAGATGCTCAAGAAGAAACAAAAGCAACTGTAAGTTCTTTGACCAACTAAAATTTGCATAATGCTTCATTAAGCTTGGTTTCAACTGCTTGCCTTAACAATTAAAACTAAACGATCTTAAGCCTTAAGACGCGTTTCCTCATTTTAATGGAATTTCCAAAGGCGTTTGGTTTTTCATTTTGTTAAGGCTTAAAATTGTTTGTGTATTGTGTAAGATGATCACTAATAACCAAGCTTTGGTACACCCTCTGTTGATGATTTTGTACCAGTTAGATAATGTCTCAACATGTCATATTAATATTCATGGTACCAAATCTGTCCATATTTCTTGCAAAATATTTATTGACGTCATAGCATTTTATGGACAGATGAGTGAGCTGCTTCTATTGAAATGGAGATAGTTGTTATTTAGAAATAATACTTCTGTTTTACTCTGCATGCTTCAGTTACATCAACAAGCCAATCAAAAAGAAGTTTTATTCTTATTATTATTCTTTCTATGCAGAATTTAATGCACAATTTTATGCACAATTGATTGTAGTTAATGAAAGTCCTTCGTTCAGAAATAAACCTTTGGGCGTAGCCTTAGCTTAATGAGATCTGTTTATAATTATGGTTTATAAATAATTCATGGATGATTCTTTCCTTACTAATTTGAATTGCTGGACTATTTACACAGGTCTAGTCTACTTTATTGGCCCTTTTTTTGCCCGCCCTTAATGGCGTTATTTTCAATGCCGGCACGCCATGTTTGTGGAAATAACGTCAATAAAGACTGGTGTAAAATGGGCCGGCTTGTAAAGGGCTAATAAGTTACCTTTTCGATCTTTTCTATCAGCTAATTTTGATTCTTTTGCAATCTGTGCAAAAAACAGTTGTTCAACGTGTTTGTCAAAAGTTTTCCTAACTTCTAAATTAAAGATCGGGCTCGTTAAAAAATAATTAATATGATAACAACACAGACATGACACAAAAATCAATACCCCATTACACTTAAATGCAGCATACTCCCAAACATTCTTGATAATTTGATCCAATACCATGAGTGTTTATTCGGGCATGGCTGTTTATTTAAGCATGGCTGTTATTGGCATTAACAGGCGTGTTTCCACTTGGGAATGTTTGGTAAGGGAAAGATACAAAAATTTCCTGATTGGTTTGCAAAGTATTAATTATCATACCGTATTTCTCCGCATATAAGCACACACCCCCACCCCTCTCTCGCAGATAAGCCTCCCCCTTTCTACTAACATAAAAATGGGACCACAGATATCAGGACAGGAACGGAAAGGAAAGGCCAATAAAATTCAAGGTTTTCTTGTCCAGTATGGTACAAAGGATTAGTGGAAATATACCTAAATATACCTGTTTAAAATTATAATTTAGTTACTACAATATTGTGTATTCAGAAGGTTTTTTTATCATCTCCAGATACTGTGTCGGCTGTTTTATCCTTTTGACGTGTTCTGAGTTAATTGTGGTGAGAATATATGTTTTGCAAACCCTGTATTGATTTGTCAACTTTAACATCTGAACAAGTTTTAATAATTATTAACACCACAAAAACAAAATAAAACATCTTAACCACAATTAAATCAAGACAGAACAATGTTGTTTTTACTAACTCATTAATACCTAATTAATTACCTGTAAAATTTCACCCTAATACTTTATCATCATAATACTTTTGCATAATGGGTACTGGTCAACAACAAAAAGGCGATTTTTTACTCGCAAAATAATACAGGGTTTGGCAAAAGTCAAAAACTTTCCCACATTTAAAATTTGAAATCATTTTTGTTTTGATTTTATTCAGATTTATCGCCACTGCAAAGCTCATCATGCTTTCTATGACTATGTACTGAGAACGTGAAAATTTTGTGAACAGACACACGACAGTTACAACGTCTTTCGACAACACCACATCCATTATGCACAAGTAGAACGGGTTTGTTATACAAGACACACAACAACCACTCGTGACAGAGTGATACACGAGACTTGACTTTCTGAATTTGTAATATATTTATATATCTATTTTTGTAGTTAACTGATATAGCTTGATTTTTAATGAATTAAACGTATTATTTTTTGGATTTGCTGATCGCTGTAGTATACACAGGCCCCTATTCATAATCGCTTTGTTTCTATTTACTCAAAAGACACGAAAAACAAGAGCAGGGAAGCCTCTTGAAATTTGAATTTTGCAATCCTCTGCAATGCTTTAAAATAGCTAAAATTTACTCAACAAGATGTAATACTATAATAAAAATGATCTATTTCATATTGGACTTTTCCTTGAATTCGGGTGAGATAATCTTGGTGCCCAATAGGGATCATGACTATGAAATTTGGGCTGCATCACCCCTTAAAGAAGTTGTGAAGAAATGATTACATAATGAAATTCTCTTTAATTCTCTTTGAATTTTCACAGCCTTAGTTTTTGTTCTTGTTTTTGTTCGTACTTATGTGGATCATACAAGTTCTATGCAAGTTATCAGGAAGTGGAAGTAAAAACAACATTGTTCTGTCTTGATTTAATTATGGTTAAGATGTTTTGTTTTGTTTTTGTGGAAGTACAAAATGGACCTACTATAACGGATTGTTATTGGTCTAAAAAATGAAGTCATGGTTACGTCATGCCACATTCTTTCAAACAAAAACAAGAGAGTTTCAACCGAAAAGTTTTAAGATACCAATCCGTTAGTTAGAAAGATAAAAAAAATTATATTTGTAAAATGTCTCAATTATAGTTATTCTTTGGCTCTTTTGGGGTTTGAAAAGCAATCTTACCTAAATTTGACGAAATAAACAATAAACAAGTACACATCACTGAGTAATAAATGTTTTTGTTTTTATTTGTTTTTATTTGTTTTTATTTGTTGGTAAGCAACAACACATAAAATATAGGTGTACGGAAACAAACGTCATCAATTTATTTCACTGCAGATCATGCAATTGTTACCAATCAAAGCTTTTCCCATCTTTTCAAAAATAGACATGATTCTATAGGTGTCGTGAAACTTTAAAGAATGTACTGAAGTGTAGGTTTTATTAGGACAACTTAAAACCACATGAAGAAAATAATTATTGCTGTGAAACTGACATCCCATATATCGGACATCCATTATAGCGGACACTTTCTCCAAGAACAGATGCCTTTTCACTTTGAAGTCCAAACCTCCACTAAACCGACACCTCCTTTATAGTGGACATATTTTTTGGTCCCAAAGATGTCCGCTATAGAGAGGTTTGACTGTAATAGCTCTTCAGAGGATACTCAACAACTTGTTCTCTCACATTTTTGTTGTTGTTGTTGTTGTTGTTGCTGTTATTTATTAATTTTATTTACTTTTATTACGATGAGAATATTTGATGATCATCATTATCAGAGGAAGAATATTCTTTATATGAGATTGGTGAACCATTTTAATTTGATGCCAGTAAAATGAAATGGAAAACACCACAAAAAAAACACTGTTTTCCTTTTATTTATTTTGCTCACAACCCACCTTTGGCAAAAAGAAGTTTAATTTTTTGTTTGTTTCATTTATTGGCCACCTTGTAATCGCTGTTGGTTAATTTTTGTTGATTGAATGTTTAATTGGAAGGTTATAACGTCATATAATGACTATGAAGAAGATATAAAAAAAACAACGTCTGTTAACACTTACAAGAACTCTATTATTCCTTTGCTTCTGATTGTGGCAATGTCAAACAAAACAGTAATTGTTAAAAATAAGTTAATCCGTGGTCATCTTCTCAGATGTCTCAAAATTTCATTAGTGACTTCACAATGCAGGGATGGCTTGCAACATCTGCAATCATTCATTTTGTTTGTTTTCTTTGTAGCCTGTCGATCAACATGAATTGGACACAATAAATCCTGTTGAAAGGCTGGTCGACTTTGAAAAACAAAACCATTTGGTAATTATTAACTCTTGTTGGTTTATTTAATTTCTGAATGGGAATAAATATTCAGCTCTGCAGTATGCCGTATTCTCACAATATTGTTAATATAATTATAATTTATTTATTAATATTTAATTATTAATATTTATTATTAATAGCCTCTTCAGTACCCTGAACTGTTATCAATTATCAGTTAGGGTCTGTGTCGGAGGTCCTAGGGCATTTATTTTTCCCATTTGTCTACGGGGAGGATTGTTTTCTATAGGAATGGCAAGCAATATTGCCTGCTGTTTCAATTAAAAAACACTCCCCCGCAGAGACAGAAGCCACATATCTACTTCAACCGCTCAACTAGACAACTCCTTTAGATAATTATAATTTGTTTTTTGATGTCACGTGACTGGTCACTGTTTTCCCGTATTGACCGGCTCCATAAAACATAAGATTCTAGAAAATATAAGGAAACAGAAGGAAAATTTCTCGTTTTTTAAAATCCTTATTTAAGCAGAACCTTATTAGCCGGTCAATGCATGGGAAAATATTTACCTTGGTTGCTCATGGACCTCACTGTTGAAAACGTTGGCCTGCTAAACGGTTAATGAGACATGAATATCTAGCATGAAAACTTTTTTTTCAGATGAATTTGGTGCTAACATTGTTCTTCATCATGGTGCTTTTTGGTGCAACTCTCATGCTGGGCATCGTCAAAATTATTCCTGGAAATCTGCCATTACTAGATGAGCAAACTTGGACCGAAGTGTTTGAGCATTTATTTTGAGGAACTATTTTTTTGGTACCAAATCCTCTGTGATGTAGTGGGCGAATGTTTTGCTTTTCACTAAAGAACGATTGACACTGTCTTTGCCTCAGCAGCTTTGTTGATGCTTAGCATCAACCAAAACTTCATGATATTTCTGTAATCACGTTGTAGTAATTTATATAGAGAGTTAGAATCATTTTTAAAAATTGTATTTATTTATTTGGCAGTGTTCTATACGAAGTTGTTCTATACATGGTGTATATTACCGTTCCATAGCCTATAAAATACAGATTGCTGCTAACTCGGTCTGTACACTGGATTTTTCCATACTGGCTTGTTACAGGATACGATAACAGATTTCCGCAAACGTTCGGAGTAACACTGGCTTGTTTGTATGGTCCGCAATCTCTTTTCGTTATAGGGTAGTCGTATGAAAAAATCAACCAAAGTGTATAGACGATAGGGAGTTGGCAGCGGTCTTTATCCCAGGGTACAAATTAGCAGCTCGTAATTCGCAAAATGCAAAGTATTTTAAATTCTCTGCCAGGCCTTATTCTAGACAAGCAATAAAAATTGTAGCTCTGTATCTATCGGCTAACCGTTTCACCACTTTGGTATATTTGTACAAATTCTTCCTGTGTTTCCTTTTTTCAGTTCATCAACATTCAGGATTGTCTGTACTAGAATAGCAAACAGTACTCATTATGAAAAGTATAACATACATTGAAGAGTGAAATATTCATTACTGTTTTCACGTTGCAAAGAAGTATCTGTATATACTCAATGAATCAGATATTTGAAAACTTGAACATGTATAATTTTAACAAAGTGTTGTTGTTTGTGTATAAGGTTTTTTAAAATTCTACCCATCAACTTGACGTGTTATCAATGCTGCCATAGGATTCACTCTGAATCAATATCTCAATCCATTTTATTGGTTGACACTGTTTGAACATTGTTTGCATAATCTTTAAAGGGAGCTGCATTAATCACATGATTTTTTTGTTTGTCTACTTTTTTACCGCCAGTCTTAATATTATAGCATCACACATCTCCAATCGGCTTTTGTTGCAGCACGTATCATAGCCCCGTCTTCCATCTTGGATACACAATGCGAAATTTACCTGTATAATTCTTATTGTAGAAATTGAGCTTAGTTGTTGTTGTTGTTGTGTTGTTGCTGCTGTTTTCAACTTTATCTAAATTGTATTGAACATGCCGAAACCACGAACATATAATGAAGAACTTGAGTTTATTGAGAAAGTATCAGATTGTGCATACAAGATCAAGAAAGAGTTTGTTCCGAATATGAAGGTTATTATGTCTACTTAACTTCCGAACTGATTGGAACTGTTATCATTTTTCTATATTGTTTATGTTATCGACACTTTAACGTCTATCCTTTTTATATCAGTCTTTATTGGAATTATTTCTGAAAAGTCCACATTCAAACTCTCACAGACAAACATCTAAAGCGAGTTATTAAAATTAAAGCCATTAAAGTGCCGATGTCAAAAATCTTCAAAATGGCTCTGTGGAGGAGTGTTTTTTATTGAAACAGCAGGTGATATTGCTTGCATTTCCTCTAGAAAACACTCCTCCACAGAGAATTTTTGAAGATTTTGCACACTGGCATCATTCTGATGTGTTGTTCTTAAATTTAATTTTTAGGTTGAGGCTCTTTTCTACGTCAACGAGAATCTGGAAAAGTTGATGTTTGACGAGTTGCGTATGTTCGCTAATGGTGGAGGTATGTTCCATGCTATGTTAGGTTCACATGTCATGCCATGTAAGTCCTGTAGTATTATGTACGCAAGGAAGTATGTGGGGATTTTCTAAACACGAATTGTCCTTTGCATTGTGTGATCAAGTCACGCAAACTTTGTGCCTCCCAGGGGTACGCTAACTTCCATGGCTCCCCGTCGTAACAATAACATTTTGTCATGTAATTATTCCCATATTTAGGTATTGGAGGGTTTCTTCCTGGCATGAAACAGATTTCCAATGTGGCGGCGCTCCCTGGTATTGTGAAGGTGAATCTTAGAGACTTGATGTTTTTCTAGAACTTAAAACATTTTCTTTTCTTCTTTCTTGAAAATAATATAAAATCTTCTTTTCCTTTTAGAGATCGATTGGTCTGCCAGATATTCATTCGGGTTACGGATTTGCAATTGGTAAGATGGTGCACTTTTTCTTTTTTATATATGCAACATCTTGTAAGCAACAGCACAGTGGATGAAAAAAACCCAAATAAACTGAGAACACAATCTAAAACTAAAAGAAAAACAAAATGAAACGGGACATATATTACCCAAAATTCTGTGTTGCTTATAAAAAAACGGGTGTTTGTTTGTCAGATGGATACCGATTTCTTAAAGGGCACCAATCACTCGCCAGCCTTGGTTCAGTTTCCATTAACAGGATTTTAGCAAGTGCATGTATTGTCCGTTTGACTTGCTCTTCCCAATTGAACCAAAGTAAAAGACATTCGCAATCGAATTTGTGAAGAATGTTCAACCTCTTCCCCAGGACTTCTTGCGATCCAGTATAATATTGAAAAGGCAAAAAGCCCTGAGAATGAGGTTATAATGAAAAGGATACTTCCATTACTTTCACTTTCACTTTCAAAGGATTCTAAATAATAATAAGTCTGTGTTGACAGAATGAAAGTTTTCTGTTTGACATTTTTCTCTACCTACCTTTGATTAGATACACAGTATAGGTGTAGGCATAGCTGTAAAGCTAAAAAGGTTTTACGCCAAAATAAGGTGCCTCCGTGGGTTCATAAATTTATATTTCACGCCGAAAAGTCGTCGTGTATGTTCTGTGTGACCGTTCAAAGGGGCTGGCCTGCTCTTTTTGTATTGGCTTGAATGTATTGGAAAGCGATTATATCGAACGTAATTAAGAAATTCGCTGGAAAGACTTATTTTCCAGGTTATTCCAGTTTTTCTGGAATTTTCCGTACATGGAGTATGTGTCCGTTATACGGAGATGTTCGCTTTACAGGATGTCCGCTTTATGAAGATTCCACTGTAAAACAGATCTTCAATAATATAAAGGTCAATGAAAAGCTTTAAACAGCTGGTACAGTGAGATACTTCTGTTGTACACATTTGGACATTTCATGATAGGTAACATAGCAGCATTTGACATGAATGACCGAGAATCAGTTGTATCGCCTGGTGGTGTTGGATTCGATATAAACTGTGGTGTTCGTTTGTTACGAACAAATCTTCATGTGTCAGATGTGGAGCCTGTCAAGGAACAATTGGCGCAGGTTAGTTTCTGTTTGTTTCTTGTTACTCTTCGCCTCTGTACATTTTATTTCTTGGCAAACATTTAATACGTATAAAAACACATGCAGTGAGCTGACTCGGGAGGGGGAAATTATATATCACTTTCACAGGAATCTCAGGGCAAGGTATATCTTTTTCAAGTGTGTTCTTGGGCCAATTTAGGAAATTTATTTTGAAATCTTATATACTTTTTGACATACATTTTATTTCATGGGTGGTATTAGTGAATGTTACTGTATTTCCTTATAAAAACAAGGGACAATTTTAAACTGGGGAAAACTGTGTGTCAGGTAAAATTAAAAAGCGGGGGGGAATTTTAAGTCGGGGAAAATTTGGTCAGCAGGCCCTAAATTTGGTCATTTTTTTCCCCATAAGGTATAATTTTCCCTGTTCTTTTATTTAGTCCTTGTTTGATCACATCCCTGTTGGAGTTGGTTCTAAAGGCATTATACCGATGACTGCCAAGTAAATTTCACATTTTTTTTGACATTGTGGATTTGTGGACATTGTGTCATGGTCAACACACTTGATTTTATCTTTCTGTGATTTAGAGATTTGGAGGAAGCTTTGGAAATGGGAATGGATTGGTCGTTAAGAGAAGGTTAGGTTTTTTTTTTCCAGTTTTGTGTGGCATTGCGACAGTTTATTGCAACAACATCAAAATGATCGAGCATTATTCGGCTATAACATTGCAATATAGGATATTCTTCCTATGGAAATGTTAATATATAATAACGAAAATGCATCGCTATTATTGGTGAGCGCTAAACATAAAGTGGTTTACATGTTGAATGGTGATCGAAACAGTCAAAAAGATCTTATTTGAAAATGTTAGTTTAAAAAGCAGATTTTAACTTGAAACACTAAATTGTACACACATACGATAGTTCTTCGTTTCCCTGTTAGGATACATCTGGGCAGAAGACAAAGAACATTGTGAAGAGTATGGTCGTATGCTGCAAGCTGATCCTTCAAAAGTCAGCACGAAAGCTAAGAAAAGAGGATTGCCGCAAGTAAGTTCCATACATACATTAGAAATTTTGAAACCATTGTATACAATTGTCATCGAAGTGTAAACCATGCTCAATTTGTAATAAGCCTGAACTTTTACTTTTATCGGAAAAACATTTGCGAGGAATAAAACTCGCGAATTTGTTTGGATAAACTGTGCATACAAGTTATCGTGAATTCGTGAATTCGCGAAAGTTTTTCCGATTAAAGTGTTTTCTTGTCAACAAAGTCATCAAGGAAAAAGCGAATGATGCGTTAGCGAAATTACTTTCCTCTTGACAATGTTTTCACAAATGTTGTTGGGTTCGTCTAAAAAATGTAATAAATGCCCTTGCTCTGGGAGGAAAGCTGTGACTGTTGTTTAAGTTACCTTGTTACCCACGCCACCCTGAACATAATCCTAGTGCTACCACCACCCTCTATTAATTGGTACCCAACAGTATAGTCGAAATGTTTCATTGATGGTTGGATGGTTGGTGGATAAACGGTAGTTTCATATTTGATATCTACTCCCCGGTAAGCAATATCTTCAAAAAGTCTATGAGGAGGAGTGTTTTCTATATGAATGGCAAGCAATATCGCCTGCTGTTTCAATAAAAACACTCTTCCACATAGACTTTTTGAGGATTTTGTCCACTTGTCCACTGGGGTCATGTTGATGTTTTCAGGATTCTCTTTTTGATTTAGCTTGGTACTTTAGGTGCTGGGAATCACTATGCAGAAATCCAAGCTGTTGAAGAGATTTTCGACAGTTATGCAGCTAAACGAATGGGTATTGATCGTGAAGGCCAGGTATAATGTTAATATAATGTCATGTTATTGTTTGTTTGCATGGAAAACTTTCTTTGAAACTTACACTGAAACAACAATGACCGCAACCTATTGATGATCGTATCTTGTTAGACGAACCTATAGCTAACTGTACAAGATGAAATGGTTTTCAATGAGTTATCCAAGCCAATCCATGAATGTAACAGCCTTAGCTCGTTCAAGAGACTATTATATAAACATAGTCTAAAAACAACACTTCCCAAACCTCTTTGATATTTATTTTCTAATTTTTATTTTCTAATTTTTTCTTTCTGGTTTTCAACAACCTGCCCGATTGTTTTCAATTCTACTCAATAATCGCATACCAGTTAGATTTATCTCCACTTCAGAGCAACTTCCCACAACTCAGCAGTTTTTTATAGACGTTTATTTCATCGCTTAAATTGTCCTTAAACTAGTTTTTTATACAATTATACAATCTTCATATACACTACTGTACGCTATTTCGATGTAAGAGCCAAGCAATTTTTTGAAATCGAAATATAATGCCATTATTATTATTATTATTATTATTATTATTATTATTATTATTATTATTATTATTATTATTATTATTATTATTATTATTATTATTATTATTATTATTATTATTATTATTATTATTATTATTATTATTATTATTATTATTATTATTATTATTATTATTATTATTATTATTATTATTATTATATTCAGGTATGCGTTATGATTCACTGTGGAAGTAGGGGGCTTGGACATCAAGTTGCTACTGGTAATATAATTTTTTTATTAAATTGGCTTTATTTTTATTTAATTTTTATTAAATCACCACACAGAAGAGGCCAACAAATTATGATAGGTCCAGAGATGTTTTAATCTGTTTTCCATGTTAGATGCGCTCGTGTCCATGGAAAAGGCTATGTCCAGGGATAAGATTCAAGTCAACGACAGACAGGTATCACGTGATTATTTTTCGTCATTCATTCATCCATTCTTTCCTATAGTTCAACTAACAGAATTTCTTTGGAAGATTTTGTTTGTCGGACCAGTATTAATCATTTGACATGCACAATTACTCGATTCTGATTGGTTAACAGGGTGTGCAATTGCAGTGTAATTGAACTCTGCACTCGCGAATATTAACTGCAGAAAAAAATGAAAACGTGATAACTTTTTTAATTTCCTTTTATCAATCATCATTTCCTTATAAATGATTACGATCTCACTGAGTGTATAATGTTGAATATTTTTTCTGTTGTCTGAAGTACTTTTTCGAATGAAAATTTCTCCTCACGTTGTTGTTGTTGTTGTTGTTGTTGTTGTTGTTTCTATCAATTTTACTTCTGAACACAATAGCTTGCATGTGCTCACATCGACTCTAAAGAGGGACAAGACTATTTAGCGGGAATGGCGGCTGCTGCAAATTACGCATGGGTTAATCGCTCCAGCATGACGTTTCTCACAAGACAGGTAAGATGACGTATATTCGGCGTGAACCCAAAAAGGTGGTGGTGGTGTAGTGACTCAGTGGTCAAGGAGTGGGATTTAGAAACCAAGGGATTCCAGGTTCGAGCCCACCTCAGAAGTAAGGGGGTGATTATACGTGATCTCTTTTCATCCCGAGTACCGGGCTGAAAAGTACATCTTGATTCGAGAAATATTTTTCAGCCCGATATTATATGTAAAAAAAAACCATTGTAGCCCGAGATGAAAAAGGCGGTGAAAACAAAAGACGCCATATGTTCAATTTTCATCCTGGATAACGTGTTGACTCGGTGGATTTGATATTACATGATATTGCTCTTTGGTTTGAGAAACCGAGTAATCTCTGGGGCCGGGATGAAAAGTATACATACAATAGTAAAAACAAGAGAATTAATTAGATAAAGTGAGCTGGCCTGCTAATCGAGATGTCCCGGTACCAGGGATGAAAAGGGATCATTTAATCAGCCGCTAAGAAATATAAGAGTCACACCCCCTGTGATACTGCAGCTAGTCTGTTCCTCTGTGATGTTGCTTCCGTCATGCCTCAAGGGTGGAAAGAGGGATTCATTGCAAAAGAACATCTGGTAAAATTGATCACCCCATCTTTTTTTCACCACGTCCTTGTTCAAATTTAAAGAAATCACACATTTTTAAGTTTCTTACACTTGTGACTCTCTCTCTCTCCTTTATGTTTAGGCTTTCGCCAAAGTTTTCCGGTCCACTCCCGATGACCTTGACATGCACATGATTTATGATGTCTCTCATAACATCGCCAAAGTTGAAGAACATGTATCCTTACGAAGCTAAGCTAAAGCCTAGTCCACACGCAAACACAACATTGCGCTTTTTGTTTTGTTTTACTTTGTTCACTTATGCGACGTTAAATCACCTTGACAACGATATCATTAGATAGTTGATGGTCAGTTTAAAACGTTACTTGTGCATCGTAAAGGTTCAACTAGGGCGTTTCCTCCCCATCATCCACTCATACCAGTGGACTATCAGGTAGGGTGGCTTCTACAGATACGCGTAAACGCCTATGTATGTCTGTGCTTGTTATCACAGGAAAGAGGGCGACAGATAACATGTGCGATACCAACATTTAAACGGCTCGTTCACAATCGGTCGTTCCCATGGTTCACTTGTACATCATACCACAATGCATTGCGAGAAAAATTTAATTGAATAATTAAGGAGCTTCACTGATAAAATTAGTATTCTCGCTGCCGTTTATTATGCACATGATCTGATATACCCCTAAACGAGATTGCATTGTGGTAGTTGTATGGTGTATAAAAATAACCAGAAGCATCTTGAAAATGGTGGACAGATGGTAGAAAATCCACAGTTTTTTCTCTATTACTTCGACCTCTTTCCTGAAGTCATAATCAAAGAGCCCAGTTATACTTCTGAATTTAAAATTATCCCCAGTAACCATATACAAGTAAGACATGATAGCGACTGATTTTAGTATATTTACGATCTTCGCTAAAATATTACAATTATGTTGATCTTTTCTATTTATAGTTATCTGGGCAACCAGTTCTCATCGGTGGAAGTATGGGTACCAATAGGTAAGTAGTATGTCTGTGTCTCAGTGGGCTGGTGTGTTTAGAGAGAGAGAGACAGTTGAATCTCTTCAAGTCCTGTAACTAGGACTTTCACTAAAGTTGGCCCGATTTTTAATTCCCTTGCATTATATCATTCCTTAAGAATTCCCTCGTTTAACTGTTATCATTCACTAAGGATTCCCTCGCTTAACTGTTATCATTCCTTAAGGATTCCCTCGCTTAACTCAGACATTATTTAAGTCGGTACCGTACCCTATTTAGGGATTCAAATATTTACTTCACGTGTGCAATCCTATAGATTTCCTTTCCAAGCTACTTTCCACCTGTAACTAGCTACCTTATCTTTGCTTGTTCTTTTAGTTATGTTTTAACAGGAACTGAGAAAGGAATGCAAGAAACTTTTGGTACCACGTGTCATGGCGCAGTGAGTTTTCTACCCTACTAAGAATACAGATAGTTATTTCAAATTAATACAGATTTCAACTCAACTTGGAATTTCATGAATTTTCTTCTTATGTACTTCAAATGAATAAATCACGGGTCTTCTCGTATAACGATCTCGTAAGGCCAAGAGTCTTTTCGTAAAGATTTTGTAAAACTCGCGCACCTTCTCGTACAGAATTCGCTAGAAGATAACATGGTTGATCTTTTTTTTTTCCAGGGAAGAGCTTTATCAAGATCAAAGGCTAGGTATGCCAAAAAATATTGTCATTATTTTGACGCAACCTTGACTATTGAGATGTTCTTTAGACGTAACCTTGACTATGTTGCTGTTCTTTAGACGTAACCTTGACTACCTGAGCGTTTTGGAGAATTTGAAGAAAATGGGAATCGCTATACGTGTTGCATCTCCGAAATTGGTAATGGAAGAGGTATGCATATCTTGGTCATATTCTTAATTTCTAATCAGTTGTCCTTAACTTCCAGTTGGTTTAGGCTTTAAGACCAGGGTTATTTTCTAATGATATTGTTTTATTTTGTGTTTAGGCACCCGAATCTTACAAAAACGTAACAGATGTGGTGAACACTTGTACGTTTCTTTAATTATGTTAATTATCCTTTTAATTATCCTAATTATGTCATCATAATTACCGTGTTTTCATGTTATTATACTGTTTGTGAATTATTCATTGGTTCATAGGTCAAGCAGCCGGAATTAGCAGAAAGGCCGTTAAACTTCGTCCTGTAGCTGTCATCAAAGGATGAAGTGATCATTATCCACGGCTAAACGGAAATTATGTGCGAGGCCATCGTGTCTGCTGAGGAGTCGCCATGGAGGCTAGTGTTGTTGCTGTTGGTTGTTGTGTTCTAGCTCTCGCAAAGATATCATGCAGAATCTGCTCAAAAACTCGTGTTGAAGAAAAAAAACATATTTTTATCATTGCAAGAATGTGGCAGACTTTGTATTGACCATGAAATGAAATCCTAAATGAAACGGAATTTTGCGTCGATTATTTTGAATTGAATATTACCGTATTTTCTCTAATAAACGCCCCAGGCGTTTATTATTATTTTTTAGATTTTTATAGGGCCGTTTATTGCAGAGAAGCGTTTATTAGAGACAATATGATAGTTTTGTTCATCTCGTTAATAAGAAATATATGTATATATATTCGCACATCGTTTGCGTAGTTTTCTGTTGGTTTGCATAGAATGACGTAATGAAAAAAGCTGAAGTGTTTGTAAAATATGTTTGTATCATTAAAGTTTATGGTCGAATCATTAGATAGGAGATAATGTAACTAAGTGATGATCATGCAGCGAATGGCGTAGTGGATAGTTAGTGCCCTCTTCGAGTGCGACCGCTGAAGCGTGTTCGACTCTCAGTCACGTCGAATTTCGATAATTTACTCCCCGATGCTCTTTAAAAGCGGCGTATCAGTCCTTTAGGAGCCATCGGTTGACTGCACACTGGCGTTCGAGCAAGTTAGAGCAATGCTATACAAGTATCTCTGGCGGTAAGTCAACTTACTTCCTGGTTGCAAGTTGTCAGGCAGAATAGCCAACCACTACGGATGGACGCCCAATGGCTCGAAACTCCCCTTTACTTACTCCATCCGTAACAGGGTGTTGGTTCTTTTTTTCACTCATAATTTGAATCTGATTACTGGAATCCCTTTAAAGCGGACACTACAATATAAAGGGCATAAAAAGATGTCCCCCTCCCGTGTAATGTTTATGCATGTTAGGCGTATTAGAGACTGTCTTACTGATTCGCCTCGAATATGCTTATAGTTGCTATTTCAGATGATAAACTTCGTGCACTTCCATTTTTCTTTGAAGTTGAAAATCAACCGCATACACTAAAACTGCCTCAACAGTCCCCACACCCCCCCCCGCGTGAATAACAACGGTGTCTTTTCACGTGTCCCAGAAAATCAAAATGGTGCTAGCAACTGTGATCTGATCATCTATTAAAAACATCGCCGTTTTTCCAAGAAAAAAAGTGAAGTGATTTCGCACTTTCTTAATATTTGCTTTTGGTAAATAGCATCCCCTAAACCTAATTTGGTAAGGCAAAAAATGTGGGGGCATAATTGAATTGTTTTGGAACTCTTTCTGGGTGTGGTCAGTCAGAGTGCATGGAAGGTCAGAGTGTGTGTGACTGATGCAATCTTTTACTGGATGTCGTCACACACAATCTTCATGATATCTCTGCTTTTCTGATATATTATGATGGTGCAAAAGTGAATTGATGTCAGTTGATTGATTAAGATTGACTAATTTAGACAAACATAAAAATAATAGAGGCGAATGATGATTGTAAAAGGAGGAAAAATAGATTAATAGCACTAGCTATATAATCAAAACCGATTTGCTTCATTGCTCTCCATTGTTCTTAACACCAAAGAACATGAAAAATATAGCTACAGAGTTTCATAGGAGAACACAGATTTTTTTACAGCTAGCTTCTAAACTTTTATCGTTAGCGCTGCTATATTCTCGGATTGGCTATGATGAAATTCAATGGAAACTCCATTCTCATTTTTGTGTCATATTTTTTGTGGGTGAAACTTTATATATAAGAGAGTATTAGGAACAAATTTGAGTTTTAGTTGATAACTTCCCCGGTGCTGCACTTTGTTATCAATAAGAGCAGAGTCGATTTAGGAAAGATGGATTGAGGATGGAGGACTGCTGCTGAGAGAGTTCCTATTGAATTTTGTCATAGCAAATCGGAGAATACCATGTGAAAAGCTATGAAACTACTTATGTTTTTCACCTTCTAAATGTCAAAAACCACGATGATGGAGAGCAACAAAGTAAATTATATATTGGTTATTGTGATACAAGCGATCATCTGTGTGGAATGTGTTGACCATGAACTTAATTGGCACACCTGGTGTTTGTGCTAACATTTTTGTTACAGCTTGTTGCTGCTCATTTTTTCTTCCATGGATTCTATATGCAAAAATTGGTTCTAATGCCTTGTAATGGCTTTCCAAGTGGCATATTTTTTAATATTTATGTTTTTGGCTTGATAATTACTGCATGTTTCATCAGAGAATTTAATGACCAAGTTATTCTCTACCAACATGTGCAACACTAACGTTTTTTTATTATATACGTAGCCATTAGCACTTTATCTGTATTTTCATGAATTTTGTTTAATTTTTAAGTTTAGACAGGGTATAAGCTTTTAATTAACATTTAGAATTCATCCTTTTCACACATGTCTTGACCAATTCCTGGTTTTATATTATTACAATAGTTTCTATCTATAACTTGAAATTCATTTTTTATGTAAGGGTTCAAATGTATATAATTATGTCCTTTGTGTTTAGATGAACTATTAAAAACTAAATTTTATGTACAAATTTCACCGACAATTTTTGAAACATATTAGCAAGCATTATTATTTTAGTTCTCAATCAATAATGGTAGACCAAATAAGTTTGTTTAAGAGAATTGGTCTGACGGAACAGAAAGCTAAGGAAACCATAAAAAATCAAGTCCTTGGAAAAAAGCTTGAAGGAATTGTGTTAAAGGTTGGTATATATATATATGTATATTTTTTTCTGTCATTTAACAATGATGGTATATAATAATTTTGTTTCTGTTTTTTTATATTTTGATAATTATGTATTGTCTATTATAATATATATGAAACATTATACTGTATGTCTGATTCCTTTTCTCTCTGATTTATATAATCTACCTGTGTTCTTCTGCTGAGAAGGGCATGTCACAATTTCTCATCTCCAAACTTTGCCATATGACCGGTATCCAAAAATGCTGAACCCAACCTCATGATTTCAGTTTTTCTCATTGGTTATATATTTGCCCTTATTAATAACACCCCAATACAGAAAAACGTACTCAATAACTACCTTTAACGAAACATTATACTGAATAAAATGTATTTTAATTCATGTCAGTTTATACAACTTAATGACACAACACCGAGATTACATTCTATGCAAAGAGATGAAATCTCATTTACATTAGATTATAAATTAGATTTTAAATTTAACTCACTGGGCTCAAGGAAACCCTTAGTAACAGCAAGTGTTTGGGGCGATAAAGGGGATATCGGGAAGGTGCATTCCAGGCTGTGAAAAAACAGTAAATACTACCTATATAATGAACACCTACTAGGGCAGATGAGTGTCATTAACAAGATTGGACACCTAATAAAAAACTTAATCCTCAGATCCATCAACATCACCAGGCACCCAACAACACCCTGGGAGGGTGGGTGGGCAAACACTGTGAACTGAAGAAGAAGAATTACACGAGGTCACATTGCATGAGGGACGATGTGAAAAAGTCAGAACTAGAAAGAGAACAAATGGAGCAAAGTAGATACAATTGGGATAAACCTACAGTGTAGTGTGCTTCAGAGTCTAATATGCCTATACAAATATGGTACCACAGAAGCATAGCATAGCACCTGCCAGTAAACTACAGTGAAGTAAACTTAAGGTAAGCATTGGTTGAAATTAAGAATTGAAAGTTTATAACATTTATATTGTTTTTAAGGCAATTTCAATATCTGGCGATTCTATTGATAAACCTGTCGGAGTTTTACTGTACACACTAGCAAGCAGTTCATTAAACGACGATGTAAAGATCACTACGGCAACTGAATATGTGTCACATGGAAAAATTAAAACTGTCCAACAACTGAATGGTTCGTATTTTCGTATTCACTTGGACATGTACTGTTGTCACTCTTTCATTTATGATATTTTGGGTTAATTTGGATGGGTTAATAATGTTTTATCAAAGTTTAGTAAGTCTTATATAATTTTGATAAGCTTATAACTTTACCAGCAGTATTTTGACAAGTTTGAAAAAAGCCTGATATCGAAAATTTTCCAATTAGCTTTATGCTGTATAATAATGTTTTAAGACTTCTTATAAGTTGTTGTCCATGTTAACGCTGACCTAAATGTTTACGTCGGTCTTTATTGGCGCTATATAATATTTGAAAAGTCCACGGTCACATTATAGCACTGGCCCTTTTAACTCCAAGTCATGATAATTAAGGCTATTAAGGGTTGGCGTAAAAAGGACCTATATGGTAAACTATTGCAGGACATATCCCACCTAAAATATAGTGATCGAAATGCATTTCCACAATTTCATTTTCTTCAGCTGCTGTTGATTATTTGAAGTGTAATGTATCTCAGCTCGATGTTTCAAAGTTTGAGGAAGCATGTGGTGTAAACATAACACATACACCAGAACAAATTGAGACAGCTGTAAGTAGTTGACACTTACAAAATACTTTCTTGCTTATCTGTTTTCAGCTTGTCATTTGTTCCTTTATTTTCGAAGGTTGAGGAAGTGCTGAAGTCTCACAAAAATGATATACTGGCAAAAAGATATCATTTCAATGTCGGCATGCTTATAGGTTTGTTCAGTACTGTTTTTAATAATTGAAAAATTTGAGAATATAGATAATGGAGAGGGGAGTTATATTAGTCCATTAATCATCAATTGCATGAAAATACACAAATCTGATTGACTTTTAGACGGCATCTGAAGAGTACAATTACTCATTAATACTTAATAAAGTACAAATTACATTTAATACTTTTACAAAGACTAGTTTTCTGGAAACAATGCAACCTTAAATCTATTTTACTGACTTACTGTTTGCGGAAGATTTTGTTTACTTTCGTTTTAAATAACCACAACAGTGTCTGGTCTTTTCTTTAGTTCTGCACAAATGGTTGTTCTTTTGAAATCAACCAGGTTTAAAATCAAGTGGGTCAAAAAATAAATCTAACGAATTCCAAATGAAAACAAAAACTGATTTGCTTTACTGTCGCTGTAAAATTAATATGATAAATAATTGACTAGTAATTACATTAATTTTTGGGTGATGTTGGGAAAAATCAGTCCTCAGGGTTTGAAAAATTTTTTAAGTCATTGTCAAAAACTTGGTTACTTGCACAAACCAACACTATTGTATTGTGTACTGTTTACATACCATCAATGTAAATTTCATTCGAAAAATGGCTGAAACATGAATTTTCTTTCTTAAACAATTTTCCTCGACAATGTTTTGTTTTCAACTTAGGTGAAGTGTCAAGGAATTTGAAATGGGTTGATACGAAAAAAGTAAAATTAGAAATAGACATGCAGGTATATAATATGTTGTGACCAATCCTTTCCTGTCATATTTTTTGTGACAATCTGATATAATAAGTTGTATTTTGTTGTCTTGTTGACGTTATATTCATAAACAAAAAATCCCACCTGATACAAGCTGCATTATTGATTGTGCTTCTTTTTATTTAGCTTCTGGACATACTTGGACCTAAAACCGAAGCTGATAAACTCCCTATAAAAAAGGTTTAAAAGTTAAATGACGTTTTATCAACTACGAAACTTTTCTGTCTACGTTTTTCTTGTTTATTTTCACATTTTGTCTTTCAGGGAGAGAAAAAGGTTAAAGAAAAGAAGGAGGTGAAAAAAGAAGAGAAAGCTGTGCTTAGTATTGAAGATATACTTAGTAGGACACTTGTTGTATCTTTGTATCTTCTTTTTTTCTCACTGTTTTGTGTCAACCTAGCTGTTTTTGTTACCTCCTTACAAGCATAAAGGCTGGCACTCTTTTACATTGAAACAAAATGGCTTTGTTTGTTTTTAAACTAAATCAAACATTTTCGGCTCGTTAAATTACGCAAATTTTTATTTTATTTTTTATATCTAGGAGATGACAATGACATTTATATTTTAGAAATTATTGACCCAAAGAACATATATCGAACTGGTGAAGCTGCAAAATTTCATAAACCAGGTATGTAAATAAAAATTTTCTTGTATCTCCATGGAACCTTTTTTCATTCGTGGTTTAAGAAGGCAAATTTAGGGAGATGCTCTTTGACACTTTATTTATAGAGTATTGTGTAGAGCACATTCAAATTGTTCTTTAGATGCACCCAAATACATAAAAAATTAATTTGCTATAATGTTGAAAAAATTTAATATTTTCAGGTGAAAATCATAAAACTGACGGTTACGAAATGACCAAGCACACAAAGGACTTGATGGATCAGCATGTTAAGGAATACGGCTTGCAAGTGAGAACACGTTTCCCACCAGAACCAAACGGCATCCTCCATATAGGGCATGCCAAAGCCATTAATTTCAATTTTGGTTATGCGAAGGCTAACAATGGTGTGACATTTTTAAGATATGACGACACCAACCCAGAGAAAGAAGAAGAGAGGTTTTTTCGAGGTATATCCGACATGGTGGAGTGGTTGGGTTTTAAACCTTTCCAAATCACTCACGCGTCGGATTACTTTGACGAACTCTATCATTATGCAGTTGAATTGATAAAAAGAGGAGGCGCCTATGTGTGCCATCAGCAACAAAACGAGATCCAAGGACACAATCCTCCTCCCAGTCCGTGGAGGGAACGTCCCATTCATGAATCGTTGCAGCTGTTTGAAGACATGAAAAGTGGAATATTGGACGAGGGTACTGCAACAGTCCGAATGAAAGTCGTCATGGAAGATGGAAAGATGGATCCTGTGGCTTACAGAATCAAATTCACGCCACACCCGCGTACAGGGGACAAGTGGTAAGGACCACAGCCAGTGGGCAAAATCTTCAAAAAGTCTGTAGGAATGGCAAGCAATATCGCCTGCTGTTTCAATAAAAAAACACTCCTCCACAGAGGCCTTTTGAAGATTTTGGCCACTGGGCGTGATTCGTTTTGTCAAGCTAGTCTGTGTAAATTGCATGGTCGTTAGAAAATTCCATGATCTGGAAAAATCTTATTATAACAACATATATTGTTTGTTTTTGATCACATGACAAAATTTCAACCAATCCACCATAGTTATTTACCATCATGTGATCAAAAAGTGTGCAAAACAAACTACAGTCAGATAGTTCAAGTTAAAAATACCGACAATAGAGCTTCATAATAGACTTCCAGAACAGGGAATTATCTAATGACTACGGCAAGTGTGGTAATGGTGACTTGAAGAGTTGAAATATGAGATTTTGAAGCTAAAAGATGAATTCTGATTATTTCATTTTCAATTTAATTATGCCTTGTGTCTGTTCAGTTGTTCATATATAGATTTTGTTTTAATGTGTCATAGAATGTTTCACAGTACTTATTTAGTTCTATATTCTGCCCAACTGAAAACCGCCAGTGGCGCAATCTTTGTTGATTTTTAACACGGGCGTCGGTCCTTTTTACGCCACCCCTTAATAGATGTTCCTCTGTGAGAGTTGGACCAATGACCGTAATAAAATAGTCACAATGCAATCATTGATTTGAAACATGAGTTTTCGCTGTTCAACTGCTCATGACCAACGTTCTGTTCATAGGTGTATTTATCCCACATACGACTTTACCCATTGTTTGAACGATTCACTTGAACACATCACACACTCCCTTTGTACCAAGGAATTTCAAAGTAGACGATCGTCATACTATTGGCTGTGCAATTCACTGGATGTGTATTGTCCTGTGCAGTGGGAGTACAGCCGCTTAAATTTAAACTATGCTGTTGTATCGAAAAGAAAAATCGCCAAACTCATCGATAACAAGATTGTAGCAGATTGGGACGATCCTCGTCTGTATACTCTGTCTGCATTACGTCGACGAGGTTTCCCTCCCGAGGCGATCAATTACTTCTGTGCAAAAATTGGTGTTACAATGTCTCAAACCACGTTGGACCCGTCCGTGCTGGATTCTTGCGTCAGAGATGTATTAAACGTGACTGCAAATCGGTATGTTTTTTGTGTTTTTTTTGTATCAACTGCACTAGTAAGTGAGTAATGTGGAATTTTATGTTGGCTATTCTGCCCGCCAGCTTGCAACAAGGAAGTTGACTTACAGAGATACGTATAGCATTGCTCTAAGAGTGTGCAGTCAGTCGATGGCCTCAAATGGGCTGATACGCTGCGCATCGGAGTGAAGTATCCAAATGCGACATGACTGAGACTCGAACACGGACCCTTAGCGGTCGCACTCGAAGGTGTACTGTCCACTACACCATCGCTGCACTGTACATGTTGGAAACTCTGTTTTCATCTATCACCTCCTTTTCAAGCAGTTAAGCATGATAAAAGAACTTTTTTGTAATAATTGTTAGCATAAAAATGCAGTTTTAAACGCCAACGACGAATGGATTAGTTTAAGTGGACTAAAACTGTCGTAAGGAGGCTTAAAACTGTTGTAAAGCTTCTGATCGTCCTAACGTAAGCCTTATGACGGTAAGTGGGAACCAGTGTAATTCAGTTAAAAGTACTTTAAAACGCTGTCATGACGTCGACATATTTTATATAATGTAGGGCTATGGCTGTTTTGGATCCACTGAAAGTGGTTATCACTAACTTCAATGAAGACGAACCGGTGTGTATTTAATAATTTTTAAGACCTGTCGTTTTATGGAAACTGTTTCTGTATGCAACGTTCTTGAAAAGATTGTATTTTACTGTTTCTCTCTACCTTGTTAGATAACAGTCGAAGTCCCCAATATTCCCAACAACCCGTCTGCTGGCTCACATGTTGTACCGTTTAGTAAAGTTATTTACATCGACAGGACAGATTTTAGAGAGGTATGTGCGGGGTTTTTTGTATTGTTTTTGTTTTTTACCATTTTTGACCAGTGGCAGTGTTTCCAGGGTGTTTCACAGTAAACGTTTTTAATAATTCGTGCATGCTCACTTAGCCAGTTACTCGCTCGTACGAACCCAAGTTAAGATTCATTATAAAAAAATGAACAACAAGCCCTATCTCAAACGGGTTTTCCACTTAGCGGACTGTTCTGCTTGCTCCCTATCGTCCGCGGAAAAGTTGGATCAAGTTCAACTTCTCCGTCACGGAATATTCCAAAAACCAATCAAATGGCTCAATGATCACGTGGAGGAAACGATAGTCTCTCCATGCTGAATATTCAGTCTAGTAGAAAACTGGTTTAATGGAAAACCAATTATAACCTTTAGTTGCTATTGTATTCTTGTGTCTGAAATGGATTGATGAAGAACCGTTCATTAATCGCGAATGTTCTCACTATTCATCACAAAATACCATTTAATCCCGTCAAGTTGTACCCTGAATAAGTTGGACTTTCACTTAGTCGGACCAATGAAATTTTGACATTCAAGTATTGTTGGGTTTTTTTGTTTGGTTGTTTTCCAGAATAGCGACGCCTCTTACAAACGTTTGACGACGACACAAAATGTCGGTTTACGGCATGCTGGTAGGATAATCGGTGTGGAAGAAATCCTGAAGGTTATTCATTTATTTGCAAGCTTTTGAATATGTAAAATGTTTTATATACTGTAAATGACCGAATAAACGCCCAGGGTGTAGGGCGTAGGTCTTGAAAATTAATAAACGTTAATTGATGGGCGTTTATTTTGAAATTAGAAAAAATTCAAGATTTGAAATATGATATTTTTTAATTGCTCAAATAAACGCCCGGATTTAAATAAACGCCTAAGGCGTTTAATCGGTTATCTATGACAGTCTTAACTGCTGGTGCAAAATGGTGGTTTTCTTTACGCTAGCAAGTATTCTTTTGGTCGTGAAGTCGTGTGGCTAGACATTTAGCCAATGGAGCTGCTGTATTTTTGTGGGAAAACAAACACCGTAGTAAAACATTCTTAAACATATTTCTACCCGGTTGTACTGAAAAAAATCCTGGTAAGTGTCCTGTTTTTCCTCAAAAGTAATGTCATCTCCACCAGAAGAATTTTGTTACTATCTTTGTGCTGTTTCCGTTTTTGGTTTTCAAATCAACTTGATTTCAGGACGACAATGGCAAAGTTACTGAGCTGCGTGTGAGCTGCAAGTCATCTTCTGCTGAAAACAAACCAAAAGCGTTCATTCAATGGGTGTCGAATCCAATTCAATGTGAATTGAGGTTGTATAACCAACTGTAAGTGCTTTCTCTGAAGACGTTTTAGCTCGAGGAGATGCTTAAAATTTAGCCCTTAAGGTTGGGTTTCACTAAGCGTTATTAGCGTTTATTTAACATGGGTTTAAGGAGATTTATGTTTTTATATTCTAAAACCATCCCTGAGCGACATTTTTGTTACTTTAGCACTGAAAGATTTATGTTTCCAATGACCTTTAACCGCAAACGTTAGCGAGAAACGCCAATAAACGTCTAGTAGGAACCAGCCCTTACAAATTCTCACTGAAATTCTCTTTCTGTATAATTGAGAATGCAGAAAGCGAAAACATTCTTACTCTTTACAATTTTCACTGATTTTGGTGACAAACGTCAAGTGAGAGAAATCAAACGTGAGAATTTTGTGAGAATTTTGATGAAAATTTCTAAAGCCTTAAACGAAGCCTAAAGAAGAACGATTTTCAAACAATTACAGAACTTTAACAATATCCTCCCGTTGAGTGGGACACTCACGGGACCGAAGAAATCGTCCCCATTCAACTTGGTAAATGATTCAGTTCATTCGGCCCCACTAATGAAACGTCCCAGTTATCCGTCATCTCACTTGACAGAAGTAAACTTATATGTCTTTTCTGTCATTTTTTTCCTTTCTATTTTTTGTTCTTATAATTTTGGTAGTGTTTTTTTTTCTCCCTTTAGTTTTCTACATTCGAACCCAGAAGATGCAAAAGAAGTTCCGGGTGGTTTCCTGTCAGATATTAACCCGGTAATACAAGCAAAGACGATTGATTGCTTCCAATGTAAACTTTGTTTCCACATAATGAAAATAGACCTTTTCGTCATAATTATGACGTAAGGCATGATAAAAGATCTTTGTCGTAGCTTTTTCCTTGCGGTATTGCCTCTTTCTGTATACGACGCAAGCCTCGTTCTTATTCAATTTGAAAACGAGGCGAAAGCTGTTGTTATTTAATTTTTGACAAGGTCTGTTGTTTACCTGAACTGAAAATGCATAAAGTTAGTGAACTTTGTTTATTTATTTATTTTATGTTACTTTATGAATTCAGGATTCACTGGATTTGGTTGAAAATGCTTACGTCGACGTATCGGTGAAAAATGCCAAGCCTCGAACGTGTTTTCAATTCGAACGAGTTGGTTACTTCGCAGTTGATGAAGACACGACACAGGAAAAGGTAGGAGAATGTTCCCACTTCGTCAATTTTGATTTGTTTTTGTAAGCAAGTTTGTTTGTTGGTTTGTTTGTTTGTTTGTTT
Source organism: Turritopsis rubra (assembly GCA_039566895.2). NCBI lineage: Eukaryota > Metazoa > Cnidaria > Hydrozoa > Anthoathecata > Oceaniidae > Turritopsis > Turritopsis rubra. The sequence continues at coordinate 8,189,123 of CM077630.1, read as the reverse complement.
GTTTGTTTGTTTGTTTGTTTGTTTGTTGTTTTTCTACTTTATTTCGATGATTTTTCTTTCAGATGGTTTTCAACCGAACTGTACCACTTAAAGAAGATGCAGGCAAAAATATATAACTTGTAATTACGAAGCTGATAGAAAAAGAGAAATGCTGTACCAATTCATCATCTGCCCCCCTTCTGTTTGCGCATTTCCTTCTATAATATTTTCGAATCAACCTTATTATTTTCTTTACCCAATCATATTTTTTGTTTATAATTTATTTACCCAATCATATGCTTTGTTTGTAATTTAGAAAAAAATTTGGTTCGTGGTTTATGTGTTCCTTCAATTATTCTGCAGTTGTTATTTTTTGGCAGAAACGCGAAAAAGTTCTACAAGTTCTACATGTACCATCTTGTCTACAGTTCTAAGTAAGTCCGGGGTATTAGGCAGATTGCTATGAATACAATGTCGTACATGTCGAAGTAATATTTATTGGGTTTCTCAACGTGAGGTTTAGGGGAAAATATCTCCATAACCAATAGTAAAAATGACTTCTCATCGGATCCAGGCCACGAGACTTGTGACAAAATGTTTGGAAAACGGGAGACTTGTGACGTCATATCATCATGTCAAAATCTTTGATGAACGATATCTTAGTAACGGTTCGTCGTAAACATATGATCACATATGGCTCTTTCTTCCCCGTCATTGTCGGCGTTCTTTTTGAAACTTCCACGGGCAAACATTTAATGGTGCGGCATGAAAATTAACACCACTGGGGATCGGCGTAAAAAAGGTCGGATTCATATGAATTTCTTAAGGAAGTTCACAAATTTTGTAGGAATAGCTTCTGAGCATGCTTACAGGTAATGTTCACACCGCGTGATCAGAATGTTCCGCTTTTACTTAGAAAACATTTTAAATAGTCGGCAAGTGTTTAATTTTATCGCCATGTTAGGTTTTTTCCACTTTAAAACAAGACCTTTTCATAAATTACATAATATCCATCGCCTCGTTTCTAATCTTTATAATCACTCCAGCGTGCGTAATAAAACAACATCGTGAAAAAATTTTCCCTGAGGTATCATTTCTCTTTGTAAATTTTTCGAGGTTAAATAAATGAAAAATAAATAAATAAATGAGGCCAATTGAATATAAGAGACCCTGGGTTCGGGCTTGCCATATTACTTAGTTTCATGGCGCTTCATTCGCAAAAATAAATGTTCGTCAGTTCGTGCGCAGAAAGAACAAAATGTAATTTCGTCACAACGAAAATCTTGATCGGCGAAAGCTAGAAATGAGAAAACATCTTATAGAGGATTGACCTTAACCCTTTGGACTAATTTTAGCTTTGAATTATTTTTGTTCTTAAGGATTGGAAACCTTGTAGCCTTCGTTTTGTTCTTCTATTTTTTTGGCTTAAAATGGAAGTGGATAAGTATTTTCTTATTAAAAAAAAGTGCAAACGTTAATCACGTGATGTGGTTCAAAGGCAAAATTTTATGGGCTTATACATTGCCCTGATATTTTTACAGAGAGGCAGACCATGGACTTAAAGGGGGAATCGACGTTTTTCAGTATTTTTCAAGCAAATTATACATAAATCATAACTTTCAATTGTAGGTTTATAAGCTTCATCAGACGACAACGACATCGCATTCGTATAGAGGACACGCTGTCGTTGGTACCTTTATCGCTGGAGGTTTCTTCTTCTGGCTGGGACTCTGGCAACGTGTACTAGGTAATTTTCTGACCCATCTTCTTCAGATTGTATTAATTAAGTGAACGGAGATACTAAATGAAGTAAAGATAAAATGTCTTATCTTTTTCTTTCTTTAAGCTCGTGTGCTTATACGCGGGTGGGCTTATACAAAGGTGAGATAAGACGTGACTGTTAACGGTACTCGATTAATTGTTAATATCAACAAAGGGAATGCCAAGTGAAATATATTGTGCCAGCATAAAAATCTTTCTTGTGACTATGGTGACAGAAAGAAAGAGAGAGACCAAAATAAAACTTGCATCGGAAAAGCCTTATTAAACAAGAAATCATGAGCTCACGCGGTTTACTCTAGAATTTTTACATAAAGTAAAACATAACTATATACACGATTTGAACGTAACTTTTACAGGACAAGTTAATTTATGACAATAGGAAATGTTCCATTGAAGTTACCAGATGTCGAATTACTAAAAATGGCCTATTCCGAACATTTGATCGAACACCACTAATGTCTGTTTTTTTATTTTATAGATTGTTGTTTTCATCTTGAACTTGTATAGAGAACGGGCTACCAACAATATGCTGGCCTGCCCAGAAAATGTCCATTTTGTAAACTCCGACCTCCATCACTTTATAATGTATCTCATACATGCAATTACCGACATGTTTGCATACAACTTCAGTAAGAGAATTCCCTTCGAAACCGGCCATCAGTGCACCACTTCCCGCGTTCAACGCATCCACAGTGAAATGGTTGGGCTTTCCAACAATAGCACGCGATAACCCGTCTCCATACGCGTGACACGACAGAAAGCAGCTGGCGACACTGTCTCTGTTCACAATCTTTCTTCCGTTGTCCGTCACAGCGATATGATATGGACTGGCTCCAATATGAAATCCATCGTATTTTAAAGACATAACATAACAACCAGGTCTCTTGACAACATAGGTCACACAGAGTTTCCCTTCCTTTGAGAAGCTCTGGGCGATATCGACTTTATCGGGTCCACTGAATTCTGCCGTGAACGATCGCGAGACAGGCAGCTTGGACTCGATAAATACTGTTGCAGGTACGCTTGTGCAGGCATTCTGAAGTCCTTCGCCACTGACCTGGAAGATTTCCTCGTTGGAAATATAATTCTGAACAGGTATTTTAAAGGATTGATCTTCACTCGTATTATCATTAAAAGAAATATTCAAAACATATTCCCCATTCATGGTTGGAAGAAACCGGATTTCGAGCAAATGGCGACCACGGCGAGCTATCGTGTGCGATATAGATTTGCCGGTCGGTGTCGTTAACGTCGTTTCTGTGCTGGCTTTATATACCTCGCAACCAAACCAGACGGCTGCGCTCACAATAAACAGCTTGTCTTTTTCATTTTTGTCAAATTGTTTCACCTCGAACGGACTGGACAGGATATCTTCACCATGTTCACGAATGTAGAATAAGTACGCACCAGATTGTTTGACATCGTACACAACCTCGACGGTTTCAGCGTGATTTTGCAAAACGCTTAACACGACAGAGGAACCCATGCCGATCGCAGCTATGCATATTTTACTAAGCGTTATTTCGTTTGCTCCTGATATTGTAAAAGAATTCGTCTCCTTTAGGGATGCCTGTCTCAAGCCTTTCCCGCTTGCTGTTAGTGAACTTTTGTGCCTTTGTTTCTCAACGACAACCTTATACGGAGAGCCTCCGACAGGTTGAGAAGTTTTCTTGTTTAATATCGATATCTCGTATGTACCGATTTCCTCGCGAGGGAATTTTACCGATAATTCGCCGTTGTATTTAGTAACTATTTGTCCTGTTAGTCTCTTTCCTGACGGTGTAATCACCAAAGCTTCGACAAATCTAAAGAGATTGTTGTTATCGTCTTCGCTAACGTCATTGGATGACGAAAAGGATTCTAAACTGGTGTTGGTCTGCGAGCCGCTTTCCTTCCTAAACGGTCGATCTTCTCGAAGCGAGGGATCCATCACTTGTGCCGAAAACGGACTTCCTAAGTTCGAAACAAAGAAAGTGTCCGCTATAAAGGAGGTGTATATTGGATTTCCGCTATAGGGAGGGGGGTTGATTGTAAGCACCGATTGAGATATGTCAAACTTTAGTCAAACATTACACAAACTAGTTTCCATAAGCTGGAATCCAACTTCGAACTCGGCCAGAAAATAACCTGAGTGCGAGGTTGGCCGAATTTGTGTAAATGGAAATGCCCTAGTGTAAGACATCCCTACCTGGAATGTGTAACTGGTCGTACTTGATTTCAATCAGATAGTCGCCTGGCAACGCTACATGGTATTTTATTTTATATAAAGCTTCTTCCTCTTCAAGATATTCGATCGTTGCACGAGAAGCACCTTTGATAACAACGTCAAAATCACCAAATCCGGCTTGCCGAGCGTCTAATGTGAATATATTCGGTTGACCAGCCAACCCTGTGGACAGACCTATTCAGTTGGAAAAGAATTGTCGTAAAAAGTCTAACCATGTAGTATTCCAGGAGATTTAAACTATTTATAAATGAATTTAGAGATAGTGTATTCAAGATTTTATCTTACCATAACCTTTGGCTAAAACATTTTCAGGATTACTCTCTGCTTCTGACGGCGTTTTTTCTAAAACATATGAAAACGAATACAAAATTTCCGGCTATTTTCGGCAATTTTGTCCGGCAATATATTTGAAGCTGTGTCATTTTATTTAGGACCAATTTTTCACTTCACGGTCTCATATTATAATATTGAAAATATCTCAACGGCAAGAATCCCCCTGGGGACGAGGTTGACGAAATCCCACTCAGTCCTGCTTCTTTGAGATCAACACAAGTTCTATTCATTGAACACTATCTTATGGACATATATGTTCTATGTGGAAAACCTCCTCTGCTGATCTTAAATTGCCGTATCATAAAATTATACATAATTGGCGAATTTCTTCAAGACGACTTATTCAGTAAATTTATATCAGGTTAAAGTTTTTTCATTATGTTGTTGATTACATGTTTTTCCAAGAAAGGTAAGAAGCGATTTGATTGGTCGAAAGCAAATAGAAAGCCTTATGTAATTGACCCAACTCAGTTTTATCAACCAGTAATTGACAATGTTATATTGACAATTTTAACTCGGTTTACCAGACTAAATTTTTATATTTCCGGTGCACAATTTTTTTGTAATTTTCCATAATTGCAAAACCTAATCCAGTACACCAAAAAAACACCCAGGTGGAGTTCGAAATACTTTTTCTAAAAAGAGCGAACAGCAATGGAGGAGATATGAGAGATCAGCTGATAAGATATGTCAATACTCAGTTTTTGTTTGGAATTTTTTTCGATCAATTAAACAGTATTTTGAGGGAAAAACCGCCAAAACAGTGGACTAACTCACCATCTTGCATTTGTCTGTTCTGCATCATTTGCTGAATGACCATGTCCGAAATTATCGCTATTCAAACCATATGTCATTCTAGGAATAATAATTATAGTTCAACACGACTGGCAATTTCTTCTCACCTAAATTACAAATATTTATAAATATCATATTATAGATATTGTCTGAGTTAGTGAAACTATAGTCAAGTTATGCCTTGTTGTTTCAAACATTTTTATAAGACTTTTGACCGTAAATCTATAATGAGAAGATATTGTCAGTTTTAAAAGTAAATAATTTTAGAGAGCTTACAACTTTACTTGCATATGCTCTTAATTTTGATCTGCAGCCCGTTAGACGCACAACTTTCGCAATATAATAGGGTTCAATAAACGACATTTTTATTAATAAAGATTCGGAAGGATTACTTTTAACTTAGACAGATTATAAACAAACCGATCCCTGGATAGTTATGTCACATAAGTAGTGAGATGCTTTGACTAACGTTATAAATTTTTTTTCGTCTTTTCTCTCTATGCGTGTGTGCTTAGAGTTCGATTCATATTCGTTTTAAGGTTAGATCGCGTGTGACGTCATTGATCGGATTTTTAAGCTTTTAAAGTTTCCGAATAAATTTGTAGACACGCGTAAAAAAAAAGGAATAAATATAATTCTATGCAGCAGTTCCCATAAAAGAGTGTATAACAATCGTTATATATATCAGGATTGAGAAGTTTGAAAGCAAAATCGCTGATCAAACAAAGTGCATGAAACCATAAAAAAAAATTCGAATTCATTTAAGCTGCAGTTCTTCATACAAGAAATCTACAACCATCGTAATAGATAAGCCTTGTCAGTTTCTAAAGATATATGAAAGCCTCACCGTTGTTGTGTATTTTCAATTTCACTTTACAAACATTTCAACTCATCGTTAAAAACACTATTTAAAACAGCAAACCAGAATTTTTTTCTTGAACACATAAATTACTTATCATGGCATTTAATCCGCCTATTAAAGCTCGTTCATATCAACAAAGCTGTTCTTGAACTCGTTTTTCTAATCGCGTTAATGGTGCAGCAATACAGCTCAGTGGCCAACTCCGCAGGAGAGCAAAAGATTGTTACCTAAATGCCATTGCAATGTGACAGCAACAAAAATGTTGTTGTTAATAGGATAATCACAAATGTTTTTCGTGAACGAGAATCACAATCTAAATTTAAAAAAAAATAATAATAATAAAAATCATTCATATATGACGCCATCATGAATCATTCATATTCACGACTTTCTGTTAACGAACTAGCTGATTATTGTGATCGAGCAAACGAATCAGTTGTCAAAGATATGTCATAGACAATGCCTCTTCCACCGTTATACAAATTCGTTTTTCCAAATTTCAGTTCCTTTATCTGATACAATATACCTAGGCAAAATTAGTCGGAGATTTGGCCAACAATACAGTCACTTTTCTCGGAAAATTATGAGTTGAGAGGACAGCTATTAGTCATGATTGACTGAAACTTTAGACACTATCCTCTGAAATTGGTCACTTCTTTTGTTTGTTCCCCGATAAGGTATCCAATAACAACCCTGGATTTGTTACAAATCATTGAGTGACATTTGATCACATCACGTCGGAGTGATCGCGGTGTTCTGAGAGACCGCCCGACGTTAATATATCAACATGGATAGTTGTATTGGACACAGGATCGTTTTCATGACAATAATTCCGGATATGCATGTTGTAATATCTGTAATTTTCAAATATGGATTTAATCGTCTCCTGGTGTTTAATTTTTTCTTATTTTTTCAAAAGGAAAAACTTTGTTAATACTTTACAAATACTACGAGTGCATTCATCTGCCAACACGTTTGAATGAACAAAGGCTGACACTTTACCTCAATAACCCAAACAAATTTAACGGTTTACACCACTCACTCTTGCGGGTTTTAAATCGGTAAGATATGCTCCGGGCTCAAACAGCATACTTCAAATTAACAGATCGACTGATGAGCACTATTGTCTTTAAGAGATTACTTGTCAAGTGAGGCCATGGTTATTTCTCAACTGAGAGGGAGAGAAACCTATTTTTTGAAAGAACCTTCCTCCAAGTTTTCTCTTCCACTGGTTTTTGCGCCGGACCAAATTTAACGCCCGTCTTTATTAGCAAACGGTCAATCTCTCATAGACAAACATCTGACGTCGGTCCTTTTAACGCCAAGTCATGAAAATTAACGCCACTAAGAAAGCAGACGTAAAAAAGGACCAATAAGGAAGATGTTGTATGAACGTTTTGCACGACGGGCGTACTTTACCGCATCATGTATTAGCAAAACGCAGTTGTTTTCGTTTCAAACCATTAAGATTTACCAAACTATTTTGGGCTAGACGTACTTGAAACATGTCTTTGTCAAGGCAGCGACCTTGTGTATAGCTAGTTCAGAAAGACGGCCCTCCGGAAGCTAAGGAAACCGAACCCTGATTTAAACCGACCCGAGTCTTTCTATTGGAAATGATTAGTTAATATTGACGGTAAGTTTAACCACGGAATGAAAAACTCAAAAATCTACCAGTGATCCAATCTTTTTTTCGCGAGACGCTAATTTTTTTTATACAAAACGTCTTCTTAGGTAACACTCCATTCAGACATTAAGTTTAGAAACCATGTCACGTGGAAGCAGTTTTGTTGATTTTTTTGGATTTGACCATCTCAACTAATTCCTAAAAGAAAATATCTAGGAATCAGAATCCGAACAGAATCCAGGAAAGCTCACACCCAAATAGCTAGATTCACCATAATTGATCTTTTTTTATGTATATATATTTTTTCTTCCAAAATATTGTTCTAATGCTACTATGAACCATGAGTTTTCAATCTACCAAGACGATTCTGTACACCTACTTGTACACAATACACCTACTTTTACGCCATAATGTTTAAATACGCCAACGACTTCTACCTCAACTACAAATAGTTCGGCAATGGCATTAGGAAGTTTTAGCAAATACGACAACGAGAACGTGATTGAAACAGAAGTTTTGTTTCCCATCTGGATTTCGTCAAGAAGGGTACTCTACTTCAAATTCTACTATTGGGAAATCTTTGTTAGCTAATTACATCATTAGCAGATTTGCACGTGCTACACGCAACGTGAAAAGTTTTGTGTTTGAAGTCTTTCTGACAACGAAAGACGCAAGAATATTAATAAATTTTATTTCACTTGCATTGGTTTTCATCTCATTTAGTAAAATTTCTTATTCTTTCTCAATTCGTCGATCATTTGTTTTGTAATATCAAGGAAGTTCGTCAAGCTCTCACTCCTTTGCCATGTTTTATTAATATTCGCAAGATAAACGAGGCTTTTGGTCCACTCACGTTCTCGTTGTCGTCTCGGTTGCTCAAACTCTCTAATGATCAACCAAGAACGCTGCAACTCCATTGACCGAAAGTAGATATAGACCTTTTTCATAAATTATGTCATAAAAATCCTTCGCCTCGTTTTCAAGATGAATAATAATGACTTTGCGTGGTATACAAAAAGAAACGATACATCAGGATGTGCTATTATCATGCTTAATTACTTAATAATTATAATCAATTTAATAATCAATTATAAACATTGAAAACGAGGCGGTGGACGCAATTTATGAAAAGGTAAATCAAGCGAAAAGAATACCTTGTACCGCCTCATGCAGTCCTTTTTCGATCTAGTAGGAATAACGCTTGCGATCTTTTCCCACCTTTCCGGTGTGCTTGAACCATACGTTTTCAATGCCTGCTCCAGTAACTAAAACAAAGTGGATAAATCTTCAGAAAACATAGCAGACCTCGTGGTAAAACGTAGCAGGTGAATCTTCGTAAAACAAAGGAGATAAATGTTAGTAAAACACATAGCAGATAAATGTTCAGATTTCGCGTTATTCCACAATAAAAATGATACTAGCAACTAATCAAAATGTGTATACCTTCTGTTCATCGGAACTCCACGAAATTGAAGGATTTTCAGAGGGAGATTTTATTCCTAAGGGAGACGTGATAAACGATTTCTAAGTATAAAAGCTTCAACAACAACAACAACAACAACAACAACAACAACAACAACAACAACAACAACTGAAAATAGCAGTTTCTTCAAAAGCTTTTCAATGGACTGGTGATGGTGATGGACCAATATAGATTTGTGATATCATTTAAGTTGGGACTTGTGGTAGTCGATTGGTCAATTGTCAGTCGATTGGTCAATTGTCAGTCAATTGTCAGTCAATTGTTAGTCAATTGTCAGTCGATTGTGGTAATCAAATTCTATTGTCGGTATTTTAAACTTGAACTGTTGTTTTGCATTCACTTTGATCACATAACAATATACTTTCCAATCTCCGGTAATGGAGGTTGAAAGTAATGGGTCGGGTGGTAGATCAATCACCCGGCAACCGAGAGGTTGTGGGTTCAACTCCCACTCGACCCATTACCTTTGCGGAGATTGGAAAGTACATTGTATGTGAAACTGATTATAAATAAGTTGTTATAACAGGTTTCCAGACCAGGGAACGTATAGTCGAAAACACTTTCTTCAACTAAATCAGGAATTCAGATGAAAAACTAATTTTTTTTGTAAATATATGAAAGTGTAGCTAAGCGAGTAAAAATTGAGAGACAACACGGTACCTTTTCCCCCTCATCCTCCCTTTTTCTACGCCTAAATGGCGTTAATTTTTAAGACTTGGCGTTCAAAAGGGCCTGTGTTAGATGTTTGCTATTGATAATTTAGTCCCGGCCTTTTCAAAAATCACACCAATAAAGACCGGGGTAAAAGGGTCGGGCGTTTAATTTGAGCGGGCGTTAAAAGGATCGGTGTTTAGGTTGGACGGGCGTAAAAAGAGACTACAAGGTAGAGAAAAGGATCCACCCTAGAGATGTTTCCGCTGACCATCGTTGTGAAGTTCACGCTAAACTGAGACAAACCACAGCGATGGGCGAACAAAGTAGATATAAATCGCCCATGCTAATCGTACCAACGTAAAGTTTATTCCGCACCTGTATCGACTTTGGTCGTCTTTTCTGTTGGATTTGCCATTTTCGACTGGGAAGAATTTTCAAAATTCTTAAAAGCATTCCTGTTCACGTCTTCCTTCATCCCAGGATCTATCAAATAAAAGAAAGCGAGAAAGGAGATAAAAATTGAGGAAAAGTTAAAAAAAAAAGAGTTTCTAGTTAGTCCTGTTTACATACCAGCCAATGCTGTGGACATAAGGGGCGTGACTTATAGTTCTACAGGCTGTTTTGTTTCAAGCGAGTATTCCATTTTGGGCGGTAGTGATGGCGGCATTCATGGCGGTTACGTATACATTAACATACAGTTCAACTAATGGGTTTGATATCATCAAAGGTTGTGGTGAAAACTTTGTTATTTTGACCCGAGATAACGAGGTGACGAGGCCGTTGTTTCAAACAAAAAAATCAAGGCTTTCTACCAAAAGGTTCACACCTTGTGAAAACAAAAACGCTCCTAATCTACGAAGGACAAGACAAGCGAAATGGGAGGGAGATGGGAGGAAATGTTATAACCACTAACCATGTTTTTTCAAATTTTTGACTTTGTTTATCACTTGCTTTTCCGTTTTTTTCTTTACCGAGCTGCTATGTTCGTTTATGTACGTCATAATAACAGCCCATCGCGACGCCGTACCCACTGCAAATAATTGGGATGCTTTGACCAGTAATTTCAATTCTTCGTCTGACCAGACATTGGAACTGTCAGATTGTGAAGAGGATTGCTTAGAGAGAGTGGAGACAGATTTCTCTAAAAAAAATATATTCAGAAATCATGTTAAAAGTTACCAATCGTTTTTCTCTCTCGACAGTAACAAAATACTTTATCGGCCCTTTTTGCGCCGGCCCTAAATAGCAAAAAAGGAAGAAGAAAAAAGGAAAAACAAAAACAAAAATAGCAAAAAATAATAATTGATGACTGGTGTTAGTTTGTCTGTGAGAGTTTGACCATGGACTTTTCAAAGTATAACGACAACGGCCCGCGTGAAAAGGGCCGGCGTAAAAAGGTTGCATCGGATTTGTTTCCCACGGCAACAAAAACAACAACAACAAATAAGCTATAACCTTCCTTCTTCCGCAAAGCTTCATTCTCTTGTTTTATCTTCTCTAACGTTTCTGTTGACTAATCAGAAAAATCGAAATGTCGGATCACAACAAGAAAATAACTTTAAGGGACGTTTCCATATTCGATTAATTGAACAGATTTTGATTTCGACGACAAATCGAATAGTTAAAACAAAGAAAAATTCAATCGAATTCTCTGTTTGGGCTATTCGATTTTTAAATAACAAAATCAGTCCGAATAATCGCATAATGTAAACGTGGCGTTAGGAAATGCACACTATTATGTAAGAATGCGAAAGTGATCACTACCATGTATTGTGGCAACAGCCACATGAATATTTGCCTACTCCATCTGGTGGCAGATATGACAGTCAGATAATGTAGATGGCTGTGAAGCCTGATAAGTAACTGCAAAGGGCCAAATTGCTAGACAGCAGTCATGGAGATGTATATGGGTGGATAAAATAAAGGGCGTAATTGCTAGATAATTAACTTCAACCTAAGCAATTTTTACTAGTAATCACATGTTTTCGAGTACAATTAACGATCAACCACGAGTAGCAAGGATAAATCGTTTAACTAATTTTACGAGTGCGGAGGACCAACGTTTTGTAGGAGACATTAACAAATTTTACGAGTGCGGAGGACCAACGTTTTGTAGGAGACATTAACAAATTTTACGAGTGCGGAGGACCAACGTTTTGTAGGAGACGTCAACCATTATACAGAAACGAATTAGAGTGCAGCAAAACAATGGTTGGTTTTGATCAAGAAACTAAGCAATTCAACAGACCATCGCATTGCATTGTATCCATTGCATTGCGTTGTTGTTATTTAAAAGAAAACAAAATCAGTTAGTTAGTAAAATAGATGAATTTCGTAAATTACGTCACAACATCCATAGGCTCGTTTTCAAGACGAATAATAATGTTATTTTGCGAGTGTCGAAACCTAAAGTGAAACATTTTCAGCAAAGTTCTTTCATCGTGCTTTAACACATGACCATTATTTACCATTGAAAACGAGGCGATGAAAGTTGTGACGTAATTTATGAAAAGGTCTACTGTTACAGAACGATGAACTATAAACAAACAAACAAATAAACAAACCAAGTATTATCGGTCATATCTACCTTGGTATAATAGAGCTCTTTCAACTTCGCTTTATCATTCAATTCAACAGCTTCTCTCAACTCTTGTAAACTACATCAAAATCAATCAATCAATCAATCAATCAATCAATCAATCAATCAATCAATCAATCAATCAATCAATCAATCAATCAATCAATCAATCAATCAATCAATCAATCAATCAATCAATCAATCAATCAATCAATCAATCAATCAATCAATCAATCAATCAATCAATCAATCAATCAAAAAGGGTTCCAACTCTTTAATTGCATGATGCAAAATAACTTTAAATTTAGTGAAACGCAATTGCTTGCTTCAGGCATAGTTATTAGAGAATTCCCTGGTCTAGACATTTATGGTGAAATTCTATTGTCGGTGCAATGGAACCAGTGGAATGTAGCGCACATATTGTAGACTATATTCACACTACGCTCTTTCCGATCACCGCAAAGGTAACAGATCGAGTGGGAATTGAACCTACACGACCTGTCGCTTGTCGGGCGATTACCTACCAACTGCGCTACCGATCCGATGTCATTATCCTAATTCACAGTAGACGAGGGGAGCGCAGAACGTCACAAAACTTTACCATCATCACAAAACTTTACCATCATCACAAAACTAGCGGGTTGGTTGCAAGTTGAACTCCGTCTGTGCATCAAGTTCGATGACATTCTATTGTCGGTATTTTTAGGTAAGTTCAAGTTAAAATGACCGAAAATAATAGAGCTTCACAATAGACTACTAGACCAGGCAATTTTCGAATTTTTAAGTATTTTTTTGGTAAAAAGTGAAAAGCCAAAAAAAAGAAAACAAACTTACTCGATGCAAAATAAATTGTTAAGAAGAAATTTAGAGAATAAAAATCGCACCTTTGCAACGACAGGTTTTCCATAGATTTCTCGAGTCTCTCTAGAGATGACACCTCGTCGACATCTAAACTGAAGAAATTGTGATCCTATAAAAAAATGAGAGTTAAAACAAGCTACAAACCATCACTAAAATTATTGAAACACCCTATTTTCAAGTCAAAATCAGGTAAAACCGCCTGTCGAAACCCCCCTTCCCCCTGAATTCAATGTTGGAGACCAGTGGATGGTGCTTAAAGGCAATCCAAGTTTCAGGCAACGTACCAACATTGATTTTAGATTTCAGGGGGTGGAGTGGGGGGAAAGGTATGTGAAGTATTGCAGATCAAAAACAAAACAAACCAGTAAATGCACAACAACAACAACAACAACAACAACAACAACAAAAGGCCTGACCTTTATGGCTTGTCGTATTATTTTTCGATCTCGTGCTGCAGCTTTTTTCACCTTATCTTTTTCTTTCTTGTCTTTGGAAGCCTACAAAAACAAAACCATCTATTTCAAGACACATCTATCAATGACAAACTGTTAACGAGCACTGCAGGGAAATGAAACATGAGTTTGTTAAATCAAGAAATTTGAAGAGGGATTGTTAACAGAGGGTACAGCGTACCGGGTTCGTTATATCGAGATTTCGTTTGAAACTCAGGAGGCTACCTTTTCTTTTGCTTCAAAATGTCTTTGAAGAGGAGGGTTTTCTATAGGAATGGCAAGCAATATTGGCTGCTGTTTCAATAAAAAGACACTCCTCCACAGAGACTTTTTAAAGATTTTGCCCATTGGCTACCTTTTCTTTCGCTTCCTGTTCAGCTTCTTCTCTCAATTTCCTTTCTTCCTTTAGTGTTTGCAAGCGTTGCTAAAAAATGTAAAACATAAAGCAGAAAGGGCAGACCCAACCAACCTAACGGTCATTCAACAAACACTAATACCGGATTTCTAGATTACCATCTCTTTCTCTTTTTCGGCTTCATCTTTTGCAAGTTTTAATTCCAGTTTTCTTTGCTTTTCCTCATCCTTGAATTTTTTCAGGCGAGGATCATTTTGATATGCAAGATCTAAAATGGAAAAGACGATTTCATTCCAGTCCACCTCTGGTCACCTGTAAAAGTTTGTGAGCCAATCAAATCACTGGAAATATTCGTAACATGTAAATTCAGGTGTTTGTGAGCCAATCAAATCACTTGTTTTCTTACCAACTAGTCCTCTGACTCGTTGTATTTCTTCTTTCTTTTTCTTTTGTCTTGTTCTTCGGTTCTCCCTCTCAATCCAACGCCTCTCTTCACGACTAGTTTGAGAATAGATCATTAACACCACTTGTGCTTTATAATAACCTCTGTGGAGGAATGTTTTTTTATAGAAACAGCAGGCAATATCACTTGCCAATCTTATAGAAAACACTCCTCCTCATAGATTTTTTTGAAGATTTTGCCCACTGGGAAGAAACAGCACAAAAGCAACTTCTGAAATTTCAGTTTGTCCTGTCCCTTAAGAATACCACTTTATTTTTCATAAAATTTTCGCCGAAGAAAATTTAATCACTTATTAGTGATTAAAAAATTTGTTACTTTTCCCCAATTTTTTCTTTCATACATTATAAGGAATTAACGGCATCTTACTTTTCTCCTTTTTCTTCTTCATCTAGATAAGAAAATGTCCGCCAAGATTGAAAATCATACCTAAAATTCAAAAACCAAAAAAAAGATGATAGATTTTTAAGAAAAATAGAGAATACAGAATTGAAGATGTAAACAAGATCTTCTTGTCAAGGAATAATAAAAAAAAAATGTTAAAACTCGTTACTTTCGATAGTCAAAACAAACAAAGTTATCAAAAACTATCAATTTGCAGAACTGAAGAATTGACAATTTTCAAATACAATTAAAATTACTACTGTAAATGACCAATTGAGCACCGGGGGTCCTTTATTAAAAATTTTAACCTAGACCCTGGGGTGCTTATTCGGGAGGGGGTGGAAAATGGCCAGGGGGTCCTAAATCGGTCATTTGCCGTATGTCAATATAACAGATAAAAAAATTGCAAAAAAATTGCAAAAGGACAACAGACATTGATCATACCAAAATGCATAAAACGAGTTAACATCTTCTTGTGATGAGTTCATATCACTGAGTAAAGGGACAGGTTTGAGTTTCGACCATCTAAAGAAAACATTGAAATAAGTGTCAAAATCATGTCCATCCTTGTTAACAAGGCTGTTTTCGTATCATTTCCAGAACACCTAACTTCTTTGGTGAAAACTCTTATAAAAGTCTTTGAAAGAAAAACGCATAGCCTGATCCTAACCCTCTCTGACCCAAAAACGTTTACGTTTACACCACAAACTTTGGTGGTCGGAGAATGAGGCATAAACATAAAAAAGAATATCAGACCTGGAATTCATTTCAAACACAGGAGTGAAAACTTTGAAGAAATTTTGCTTTGAAGAAAAAGATGGGATGGTGTCGTCAAATGAAGGATCGATACTGTCGTACTCCTGACGGCCTTGAACAGTTGAAAGGGTTTCGTATGCCTTTGTTATGCACGTGAAATAATCATGTACATTTAAACCAGGAGGCAGGTGTGACGTGGTTTGAGTTTTCTTCTTATCAGGGTGATACTTCAGCACTTTCTTTCTATCTACGAAATTAACATAAATAATAATTTTATTCAAATGCAACTTGTTGGGGTTATCTTCCTCTCTTTGACCTTATTACACGAAAATAAACAGTGTGCGCAATAACAGGACGCGGAATAACCACAAAATAGGCTTAATGAAACGTGACTTAATTGACGTTCATACAGAGAAAAGGATGCTTTTCTCGTCATCGTCAACCTTAACCTTTGGTGAATTTCTTTGCTTGCATCTCTGTAATGTTAGAAGTTGATCTTCAAAAACTTTTTGGCTTTCTGCGTAAGACACTACAACCGGCCATATTCTTCTTTTTTTTCATACTGTCCAAGCCTAGCATGATTACTGAATCGTCCGCATTTAATTGCCATGAAAAAAAATGGCGGATATGTAAGTGGAGATTTTAGCAAGACTTGGAGTAAATTTCAAGTGCTTCAGTTTTCATGAAAATCTGCCTGTAGAACAATTCAATGGTACTGGTTTCAAAATTGTGAATCATTTTTCATATTTTGGCCAAAAAAGGACGATTTGTGTAAATTTAAAAAAATATTCAAAAATTCTCTGTGGAGGAGTGTTTTTTTTTATTGAAACAGTAGGTGAAATTGCTTGCCATTCCTGTAGAAAACACTCCTCCTCATAAACGTTTTGAAGATTTTGCCCGCTGAAAAAGTACACGAAAAACAAAAACAACTTTACATGCACGTTTAACATCTTCATCTGTGACTTGCCAACGTATATTTGATATTCCAAGTACCCGATAATGATCTTGTTTCTAAATAAACCTAGCATCCAGTAGTAATCCCGTACTGAAATAACAATCAATTTCGGATAGCAAGGTACCTCCATGTTTGGACTGAAAAATTATTGAAGTTATTAGGCATACATTAAGGCCAGACAGTAAAAAAAGTAAACAAACATGTCGATGCCCATTTAACTGTAGAACACCTGCAAGTTTTGATACAAAAAGTTTTGTCAAAGTTGTCACAATATCCTATAGGAAACAATTGATTGGTTGGCTAGTGTACAGTTACAATGGCCTTTTTTATTATTTTCTAAACAGTATTCTGGCAAGGGAGTTTGTATGCTTTTTACACATAGTTGGTAAGGGATTACAAGCCCCTCCCTCCCCCCACCAACACTTTACTTTAAAAATCCCCCCTTTTTTCAGCCATTTTTAGGAAATATCGCCTGCTGTTTCAATAAAAAAACACTCCTCCACAGAGACTTTTTGAAGATTTGGTTAAATTTTTTAAACATCCATACTGAAGCTTTCAAAAACAAAAGGCCTGCCTGCCAGCAACTCCATCTATCTATGGACACAAGCCTACAAGATTTTCAACACTTTTAAATTAAAACCAATGACAAGCAAGAAATGTTATATATAATTCATGGTTGATGAATTTTGTATTTTACATGTAAGAATAAGTAGGTGATTAGGATTGAAACTATGTGAATGACCGATTAAACACCCACTCCCAAATTAACACCCATCCTTGAATAAACAACCAAGGTAAGGCCACATTGATGCCACTAAATGCCCAGGGCATGGTGCTTGAAAATTAAAAAAATATTGGTGGTATAATATTCTATTGCATAAGTTTGTTTAGGCATGTGATCGAAATGAACATGAAAATGCATGTTAAATAAACAAAAGACTGTTAACTTTTAAAGACACTGTCTCTTCTTAAAAGCTAATTATCTTATGTGGACAAATGATTCTTTTGAGCCATACTGTGCAAGAACAAGCATGAAATACCTTCCATTCCTTGGCATTCAGACTTAACATGAACGACTTGTCACTTTCGGAGAGTTCTTCATTGTCATCGTCATCAATTTCTTGCTTCTCAGCAAGATCTTCGATAATAGACACCGATTCCTGGGAACGTTGTCGTTTCTGGCAAGCCTCGAACCAACGGCCAACCGGCTCATATGTCAGAGATATTAACTCTACCGAAAGAAAGAAAAAACATAAAAGAACACGAACTGGAACTTATGATAATTTTGATAGTTTACCTACTCACCGGTGCAACTGGTGAATACATATGTGGTTTCTTCACCAATACAAGGAGGTATCATGTTGATTTCCTTCTTACTTTTCTAGATACTATACTAAAATATAGAAGTATTAAGAATAGAAAAAGATGTAAAAAGCAACTGGTAATTATACTGCATAACATGTAACATTACTGATGGCTTATTAACCGTTTAGCCGGTCAATACCAGAAATAATGGCCAAGGTTGTGACGTCATGGACCGAACGTAGTGAGAGGTCAATGTTTGCCCAAGTACTGACAAGCTAATAAGGTTAATAGAGGACTGTTTTTGTTCTACTTAAATAAGGATTGAGAAGGAAGGACAAATTCTTCTTATGTTTTCTTTTTTTTTTTATCCTGCAATGTAGAGTCTTCTTCATCATTTTTTTATTTCTTTGTTTACATTTTTATGAAGCCGTTCAAAACGTGAAAATATTGGCCGGTCAATTAATCAATCACAATGATCTATTGTGAGAAAACTCCTTGGCTATAAAGGCAAAATATTAGGAAAGAACAGGATGCAAAGAACAAAACATCTTTCAGTTCACCAGTTGAATTCTTTCTTAGTTTGCATTACAAAAGAAAGCTATAATACGATGAATATTGATAATGCAATAAGCTCAATGAAATAAAACTAAAGAACAGGGCTTTACTGTGGGACAGTTATTAACGGGACGACGCATCAGATAAAAAAAGTGAGTAAGAGATATAAAAACTCAACAAATCTTGATTATTACTGTATCTAGCTTCAAAATGGTAAAAATAAATAATTGCTCACATAACGAACAAGGTTTTCACTTGGCTTTTTCCAACATGGTAACCGAGGGTAATTACAGGATGTTTCCATAACAACCCGTTCTGATTGAGGGGTAATATTCTTCTCGGCAAACAAAAAGCTTATTCCCGTTTAAGTTTTTGTAACTCATTAAAGTAGTTTTTGCTCAAACTTCATGAAGTCCCAGAAATATCACGGCACCAGCGGTATGTCGAAAGGTATATATACTACAGACATAATTCTCAGCAATAATGAATCATTCCGTTACAAATCTTAATTTCAATAAAAAATAATAACTAACAAATAGTATAACAGCTATATATATTATTATTATATATATTAGCTATATTTTTTTATTTCCATATGAGTATAAAAAAAATACAAGTAATTTTAATTTCAAAGATTCTATAAAATACTACCTATGCAGATTTTTCGGAATCATATAAAACATTTAAGACTGGCGAAAGGAACCCTTGCTGATACAAAAGCTGTTTCTCTTCATTAGGCAAATAGAAAAAACCTTTAATAGTCTTTCGACAATCCCTACTTTCACATAAACAATCAAAGGCATCAGCCATTTTATACTCGGTTGTCACGTAGTCATAACTAATTGCTTCCCCCTCTCTGATATCCCTTTTTGCAACCAAATTCCATGATAAATTGTTGAACTCAAAAGCAGCATTAGAAGAGCGACAGCAGTGAGATGTAAACTTCAGCAGACCTGCAACATCTGTATGTTCATTTAATCCAGTTTGTATACTATGTTTATTTGGATTCTGTAAAATATCACCTGTTAGATTGGTGATTTTCGTCCCAGCTTTTATTGCTTGTTGAGCTACCAAATATCTTTCTGAACTTCCCTCATCTTCTTTCACCACAATAAGGTTGTTCGGGGAATTCATTTGTGAAATGATGATTTATAAAAAATCTAAAAATAATAGTTAATAGTGTTGTTAGTGTTGTTCGACCGACCTATTTCCTGAGACCCACAAAGTCTCTGTGAAGGAGTGTTTTTTATTAAAATAGGACGTGATTTTGCTTGCCATTCCTATAGAAAATCCTCCACAGAGACTTTATGAAGACTTTTCCTTATAAGTTTTTATTCTTGCATATTTCGTTGATGGACCGAGCAGTTTGAGACTCGAAACAGAACTCATTTGCGACACCCACCTAATTCAAAAACTGGTTCTTCAGTGATCTGAAAAATTTCAATTCTGATATCAACACAAAGAAATGTTTTCTTATGTTTTCTGACCATGTCAAAATCATTATTCCATAATAAAAAAGTGGATTTTTTGGGGTCCACAGAGCGCACATTTCGATCTGTGTAAACGCATCATGAAACATTTCCTTGCATAGTGGATATGCATCGGATTGAATGCTTTTAAGGTTATTGTAAAGGAAAAACAAGAAAAAATCAAAATTCTCTTTTCTTATTGCATATGTCAAAATAATGATTATAGACAAATATGTTCCCAGTGGGCAAAATCTTTAAAATGTCTCTGTGGAGGAGTTTTTTTATAGGAATGACAAGCAATATCGCCTGCTGTCTCAATACAAAAACACTCCTCCACTAAATTTTGCCAGAATCAACTTATAAGGGAAAGTTAAACAAAATAACACCAATTGAAATTAATTAAGGGAAATGTTACAGATGTAATTTTCATAAAATAATGAATCATTCTGTTATAAATCTTAATTTCAATAAAAAACAACAACTAATGAACAGCTATAATTTCAATCCATAAAAAATATTCTATAAAAAAAGACAAGAAAGTTAATGAAGCTTCTATAAAATACTACCTATGCAGATTTTTCAGAATCATATAAGAAATTTACCTGCGTAGGTAGTATTTTATAGAATCTTTGAAATTAAAAATCAGCTGGGTTTGGCATCATCTGCTTCCAGGTATAAAAGAATGATGTGAAACTATGTTGACCGTGGATGATTTTGTGCGCAATTTACATCATGCTTCTTGGTTTTCTTTACATGTATACTTTATTGTCAGAAAATTTCGCGGAATTAAATTTCACAGTTGATGGAAAATGACGAAATTTACAGGAATTTATTTTCGCCATTTTCAAAAAAAACAAAAACACTTATTCTGATTTAAATTTAACAGACACTTACTACTATTTCCTTTTTGTTGTTGTTTATTTTCTTTGTAAACTCGTCGTGTATAAGATAATACATAATAATACATAATTCCTGAGACTCTATATCATCCATCCAATTTAGTTGCAATACCCGGTTTCTGCAACAGTAAAACTTTGTGAATGACCCCTTTACTTTTAAATTTTTTCCGCATCGATAAACTTTTGCCATTGGCTGTGACAGGATTTTTTTCTTAAGGAGAGACAAAAATTGTAGTGAGTAAATCTTTTACCAACAACAGGTAGCTTCTGAGTTTCCACAGATTTATCCATCATAGGTTTAATCTAAAGATTTTTTATCTAATGATTTTTTATGTCGCAATTAGAGGAGCTCAAAACAGCAAATCACTATCATACAAAATTTATATTTAGTAACGCAAAACCAGTACCAAAAACCTAAAACTGGGACCTAGTTTCTCAGCATTCACATAGAAATGAGTCTTTTTCCATACATTTTCATGCTTCAATTACATGGCCTCGTGCTCTATTGAGCATGACCTTCTATAGCTGGAACACGAAAATGTTTCAAAAATGTGTGGATACCTTCCCTCTGCACCACATGCCCACTAGTCTTAACACTTTCTATTTTATTATTGCCGACCATCAGAAAAAACTTGTGATGGCCTCCCCTGACATTTTCTTGTTCATGGACAGTTTAGCCCCGACCAACCTGAAGTTAGCACCACATTTTCAGTACCACATTTTCAGCACCACATTTTTAATTTCTCCATTCAGAGGATGCAATTTATTTATGATCTTTTCATTCTTATTAGACAAATGCCCACCCCAATAGGGTCATTTTAGGCCAAAAAGAAATTTGGCCACACCCTCCACTTTGGCTGAAAAAGTCCAAGTATGGAAACACCTGTGACGCCCGACTACCACGTATCTTACGAATGAAATTATTTGGAGGCTGGGAACTAAGATGGAAAAACTTTTCACTCTTATTAGACAAATGCCCACCCCAATAGGATCATTTTAAGCCAAAAAGAAATTTGGACACACCCTCCACTTTGGCTGAAAAAGTCCAAATATGCAAACACCTGAATATAAATAAATTGGATCCGCTGGATGGAGAAATTAAAAATGCGGTGCTGGAAAATATGGTGCTGAAACTGTGGTGCTAACTTCAGGTTGGTTAAGCTCCGTAACAATTATCTTGTCCTGCAAAGAACGAGGGAGTCAGAACGAGTATCAAGATATATATATGACTACTGATACTGGAAACACGATGGAGCGAGCGGTGTTGCACTCGGAAAGTAAAATCTAATCTTGAGAAGGCTTGTTTCTTAGTCGGCCCTCTGTAATAAAAAGTGTTAAGACCATCTGGTTTTGAGGTCATGTAATTTTTGCGTAAGAGCAAATAGCGCAGCGCGAGCGGCGTAAGCATTTATAAACCTGTAAAAATATTTAGATTATATAGCAAAAAATCAAATATTCTGCTGGAAGAAGAGGGTGCTGAGCATAACACCAGAGCAGAGCACTGAAAAACTGTCCGTAAAAACAAAAAAACAAAAAAACAAAAAAACAAAAAAGTTTGGAACTGGGGTTTATTTAGTTTATTTCTTTCTTTTCTCTTTTCTTTTCTTTTTAAGATTAATTGTATTTATGCAATTTTTTGCAAATTTTATTGCTGAAATAAACATTACATGCATATATTGACGCCATAGAAAATTCCAAACAAAGGCTTTTATTTCCAGATGGATCGTTTTGTGGTCCACTAATGCAAATTGCTTCGATTACACAAACTCAAATGTATATTTTTGATGTAATTTCTATGCCCTATTTTGAGTGTCTAATCGAGCCTTGTTTGAAGTCGTAACAAGAATGAAACCATTGCATTGCCTAGCCAAAAGAACGCGACGTTTAGGGGCAAAATTATCTCGATAACCCATAATGTATTTAATAACCTTTGATATAATAGTGATGCAGAATGTGTGGAGGGGACACTATAGGTTAATGTGTAATAAATAATCAATAATAGTTTGCGGCGAAAACCTTGTAATTTCTGTCTGGGTTAAACAAGGTAATGGTTCTTTCAAACAAAAAAGAGAGATTTTTAACGAAAAAGTTTAATGATCGCATCTTGCTCAGGAAATGGAAGATATCCACACAGTTTCGAAACATTCTCGTGTCCCAGCTACGATGATGATGGATAGGAAAAGAAGAAGAATGTCTTCTCTTTTTCTTGGAGCTCTTCCATTTCTTTTTATGATGGCCCTTTTTCAATCGGAGGATGGAGAGGCATAAGAGGTACTGGAGAATTAACTTTTTCTTCTTCTTTTAATTTTCTTCGACTTTCTGGTCGGTGACCTCTCCCTCTCCATTTTTTGGACGACGTAGGTAATAGGTACTCCTTTTTCTCCATTCCTCGCGGCAACTCTGGAGTTGAGTTCATACTGTTGTAAGCAACATGATTATAGTATTCTTTGTGTTTGATTATCTTAATGACGTTTTCTTGTAAAAGGTAAAAATATTTTCTTAAGAACAAACGTTCCTAAGCCTCGATTATTCTTTGCATGTTCTTAACTTTTAGACCTTCGAATTCTTATGTTCTTTTATCCTTTGTTTTATAAAAATGAGTGGATATCGTTGGTTCGTCTGAGTTCCAGAGCGGTTAGGTTCTTAAGAACGCAGTATTAGATCTTCATTTTACTCCTTAACTCTCAATTATCTTACGTAATTTTTCAATTTGGTGCGATAGTGATTTGTTCTTTCGAGCTCATGTTACTGCAATACGAAAGATCTATGGATAAATCTGTGGGAACTGTGTGGAAAATCCAGGGTTTTAGTACGTATAACTTCACTTTTCCAATCGAAACAAATTTCTCAATTGATTGCAGATTCCTTTTTTGTTAGTTGCCATTTTAGGCATTGAATTTCCAAAATGGACAAGAAAACGTCACTAACTTTGTAGTTCCTGGTCCACAGCCCTGTAAATCAGATGCTAGCTTGACGTTGGTCAACTTTTGGTTCTGCAATTTTGTCTTTTCCGTCTGAGAAACTCTTCATCATCACTTACATCGACTAGATAGATATATTCAGCGGCGGATCTAGGGTTAGTCAAAGAAAGTGGAGGAGTACAGAGTCATAAATTTTCTGTAAAAACATAAGTGTTGATAAGGTTATTTGCACGTTTTTCTTTTATCTGAATAGGAAAACCTTTTCGATCCCACTAAAGAAATTGCGAGGGTAAAAATCATTATTTTTGCTGGAATTAACTTTTGCGAATGAGGTTTCTGCGGCATATTGTTTGTTTGTTGTTGTTTTTTTGTTGTTGTTTTTTTAATAACTTTTCTCTTTTGTTTCACCCTTAGCCCAATTACTTGTTTTAATACTAATGGCAATCCAACAGTTTTAGCGCAGTGCTCTTCAATTTTGATTTCATAGCTATCTTTATCCAATCACTTTGTTGTTACAAGTAGCTGCGCTCTTACCTCTTTCCGCACACAGTATTATCCTTGTTATCTAGTTAGCTAATTTTTATATACCTATATGTTGTACTGTAAATAGGGAGAAGAACCATTATATATAAATGGAACCCAAATAAATGATTAACAATAATAATAATAATAATAATAATAATAATAATAATAATAATAATATCCTACTATGCTTAACTGAGAAATTCACAAATTTATTTTATTTATCTGTTATAAGATTATACACGGAAATCTTCAAGACGAAGGCTTCTTGTTCATTTTGTCTACCATCACTTCCCATTGTTTCTGTTATTCCCCAATTGGAAGAGTTATACTATAAGCTCATTCGAAATCTTTTTATTTACCATAAAATGCATAACTTTTCCATTCCATTTGGTTTCTTTCATTCCACAATTTTTTTCTGATGCAATCCATTTCTTTCCTTGCCCGTAAGAGAAAAAATGAAACTTTTTTTGCATTAAAGAATCAAAAATATGAAATTTTCTTTTTTGTGCCAGTTTGGGATCTTCCCTATTTTCTCCCATTTTTAAAATGTGTAATTACATCAATGGTGAGGCTAGTGCCAACGATAGAATTTACTCTCAGTGTGGTATGAGACGAGTGGGGTACTTTAAAGCAGTCCCCCCTCCCCCCTCTCCTAACATAATTGTTGAAGATCGTGATTATATCAATTGGGAGAATAAAAAAACTTAACTGAGCTATTTCTCTATGTAAAACATAGCCTTGAAAAGAATGGAAACCCATGTTCAAACATAAAAGAGAGGATATTACAGATATAACCCAACTTGTACCCAGGGTCTTTTAAAAACGAAAAACGCCCTGTGTACGGTACTGCACACCTAGCTACTTTGTTTGGAGAATTTTTCCAATTGTTCTGAGAAGAGTTTAACGCTTACTAAAAAAGCCTTGAAGCACTTATACAAACGAAGCTTTCGTAAACCTCACACCCAGAACTTCTGTTGGTCTTATCATTTTGAAAAGTGCTGTGGACAAGGTTGAATTATTCTTTTAGAAGTATTATGTCTTAATTAACAACAACAACAACAACAACAACAACAGAAAAAAGAAAGTAAAATAGATATTTATTTAACAGTCGTGTCATTAGACCGTTATCAATAAATCAGATCTCATAATCCGATGCAAGAATCTGAAAAACGCAGACTCATACATAAAGTGCGGATCAAAAGATTATGATGAAAGGAGGGGGTTCCTGAGCGGACTAACGATACATAAACGATTATATAAGATAAACAAAGCTGCTTGAAAATCTCTAACAAGTAACATAGATTTTCATAGGTGGGTGGAGAGAGGAGGCTGGACAAATATTTCTATGCCCCTCTTCGTCATCCATGGCAGATTTCTATTCTATATGTTCATTCCTTTGTAGAATGTTATGTCTGAGACAACATTAACACGCTATAAGATATCCGCTATATGGGATGTCGGCTACAGAGCTCTATACAGTCGAACGTCTCCTATATGGGACACCATCGGGACCGAAACAATGTGTCCACTATAACGAGGTGTCCGCTATGCGGGATATACAACATTCAAATGTGAAACTCCTGGGAAGTGTAAACCTGTCCAAAATGCTTATTCACATGAGTCCACCAATAATTCTTACTTTGTAAAAAACTAAATACAAAACTTCGATGCGAGAATATTTTTAACTTAAACTATCCAACTGTAGTTTGTTTTGCATTCACTTTGATCACATGATAGAAAATAATTACAGTTCATTGGTTGTAATATGTCATGTGATCAAAGTGAGTGCATGATTAAATTTGTTTATTGAAAAGATCAAAGAAAAAATGAACAATAAGTTGTTATAATAAGTTCAATGCGAGATCTCTATAAAGCGGATACCATTGGTGCGTAAATAGGTGTCCGGATATGGTCGGTTTAAACGCTGCACCATGGCTGAGTTACATTTCTAACCTCGTTTTCAATTCCAGGGTAATTACAATAATGGAAATTAATAAACCTATGAAATTACTTGAACAATAAATTGCATAAAAACGAGCCAAAACATGTGCCAAAAAAGAATTGAAACCGACTTTCGGCAACGTTTTTAATTGCGTTTGTTGTTTTCTGACAATTGTTCTGACAATTGTTTCTGACAAATGTTGTTTTCTGACAATTTCTCGCCTCACTATGAATTTACAGTGAAAAGTCTTATAAAAGTGTTTCAAAGAACGAGATATAACTTGTCTCTAGCCCCACTTTCCCAGACAAATTTTATAAGGTTTTCACCATAAACTTAGGTGAGGAGAATTTGTCAGATGAACTATATGTTATGCATACACATATCCGATCATACATAATTTACATCGCTAATGGCGACTTTTCCAGACAGTTCACAGTTCATGTTGTGAACCTCGTTAAATCAATGTTTCGGGTAAGTGAAATATATGCCTCGTTCTTTCAGACGATTTTAAGAAGCTTTTATCCAAGAAGTTTAGCTTGGTTAGAAATCGATGGATGTATACACTGTTTACGTCCGTAATGCATGGATATAAATTCGAGGTTTGTCAATATAAGCGAATTTATTTTCGTTTCAATAAAGTTTTACAAACGTTTTTACTAGCAACAAGAACAACAAAACGAGTTCGAACAGAGTCCGACCATTATAACGTAATTTTAATTTATCAGCCGCAAAGCAGAAACCTAACACCAATATCACTAATCACAAAAAAATTCGTTGCAAACGGAAAAAAGGCGGTCCTAAAGCTTCTTTGTAAAACCGTAAGATTAACCTCAAATATGAAAATGGGAAGAATATTCTCAACCGATTTATAAGAATACCTCGGGAACCAATTCATTGGAACTACGCATTCAAAAAGTAAAGTTGTCTCATTCCCATGTCTTCACTCGGAAATAACAACACATCCTCGACGCTAAAGATTAGTACAGGAGCAATATAAACGGAGAAATATAAACGGAGAAATATAAACGGAGAAATCAGTTTCGGTTTTGTTTATTACCCACCAATAAGTTTAAAGTTTATATTCCTGCTAAGTCATGGCAGGGCAATGGTCAGAAAAGTTGATATAAGCAAAGTTGATATTAGCACAAACATCGCTGCCTGAACAAAACACTTGCTTGACCATTGTGAAGGTCACTATCTTGTCCCCCGATTGGACTTCTAATTGACACGAGATCTTAATGTATATCTACTAACTCAACGAATCCTGAAGTATTATTATTTTTAAATATCCAAAAATTTTTATCGTACTCTCTTACACAATATGCTATAACCTTATCAGCTCGGTTGCTTGCCACTACATGGCGATATATTTGCAGAAGTCTCATATGCTTTTTACGCATGTATCTTCTGATCTTTGCTGACTTTGTTTTGTTTGTAACATGAGTCTTGCAAACAACCGCACCGCTTCGCTATAAAGATTTTGCGAAGCTCAATTTTCCATCGTCTTTTTTTACCAATTCCGAATGAACATTGAAAGAAAAATAATTTTTCTTGATATTCCGTCGGTCCGCAAAATGTACACGTTTCTTCAATGTTGTCTTCGTCGCCCTGGTGGTTTTGCTGCACGTTGACATTGCACATTCCTGTACAGAGCAAAACTTCAACGGTAACGGGTGCACAGTTCACCGCTTCGAAAGTTTGATTCACTCTCCTACCAACACAGGGCACAAAACGTACGGGTGACACATTATTCGTTTTAATTCGAGGGTTTTCGCCCTTTCTATCGCCTTTGTGTACCCTTTCCGTTAAATCGATTCGTTTCGTTCGTAACCTTTGCGTCGAATTGGTTCTCTTCGTTCGTAACGAATAACTTAACTCTATAAACGTTAACCCAATCAATAAAAAGGTAACAGCGATAAACTTCATGGTTGCTAAGAGAAAACAACATAGAACACGTTAATGAACGGTGAATATTCGATCGGTGTTGACTGCACCAAATCAATTTCACGAGTAGTAGAGAATAAAAATACAACAAACAAAATATAAAAATGATTTATTTAATTGTGATCATAAAATGTTTTTTGTAACGTCTGTCCAGATTTTTTTTAAATATATAATTATGTATTTTTTTAAATGTACCATATATATTTGTTTTTTTCTTAATCTGAAATCAGTAATCTTCTAAGAACAATCCCGCCTCCAAATTTCTCGAGGTTTATTGTTTTCTACAAATCTGCGTCACGGATATAAGTTAAAAGGTTTCAAGAAAATTGAAGATTATTACGAGTTGTGTACTCCCTTACGAAAATCAGTGTCTATCAAACGACTCGATCACACCCGTTTCATCTTCGTCGAGCGGCTGTTACGAACATCTGAAAAAGCGAGACATTGTCTGAAATCGAACCTCGTTTATTTTTAACGAAATATTAAGTAGTTGATCCTAATGATCTGTGGATATCAAGAACAGCTGTCAGAGAAAAATCATATCATGTCATGGCCTGAGACCTAACCTCAGTTAACCTGTTACTTAATCGAATGTTTGGTGACTCAGCGTTTTGAAATCTGCGACGGCGTGTGAAAAAAACTCTCATGCTATTGGTTCAAAATAAAGTTTTCAATAATTAACACGAGTATGATAAAAATATAACATAATAAAATTTATCAAATGTTTTGAAAATATTATCTTAAAAAATAAAAACAGAACTTGTGGAATTCCAAGATTTTTGGCTCTTTCACTTTACTGTCTTATTCAAAATCTTTCAAGAAGTTAAAACTGCAGTCCAGATTGGCGAAATACCGATGTCGTTTTAACGTTATGAACGTCTCGTAATAACGTTGTTCAGACGTTATCGTTGCCAAGATTTTTCTTGATTTCACACAGCACAGGAAAATCTCTAGTGACACATCTTCTTGGTTTTAATAACAAACGGCATTTCTGTTGACGTTTCTCAGTTTGGCCACTGAAATCTTTTGATTTAGACATTTTTTTTACAAGAACTATAGGAAAATGTTGTTTTTGATATTTTTTACTAAATTGTCCTTCATTTATAAAGTCAGAAATAAACTGCATGAGGAGCCGGGCAACTTCCTAAATCTCGTTCTATTCGGCCTTGTTATGTGAAAATAGAATCCGTGTGCGGTGATAAAAATATTTTTATACCATTTCCTCTATGGCGAAACACCTCGTGTAGAATTTTTTTCAATCCTTTAAACATTTTAGCCCTGAATTATACTGGTGTAAATTAGCTGTTTACTAATGTAAAACCAACGATAAATAAATGAAACAATAAATTAATAAATAAATAAATAAATATATTCTTGCTCTAAAGATTAGGAAACGGTATAGGTTAGGTCTCACTTAGTCAAAAACGTTTAAAGAGAGTGGGAATGTTCAGCCTGTAGTGATTGGATAAACCTCTCAACTATTTAAAGCATTTTTTTTTTAAATTCAGATAAAATGGATTACTTGGGGTATGCAAACTGTTGTGGATCAAGAATGCGTCTTAAAACTATTACTTGTACGAACATTTTCCTCAATAAATCATCGAACAGCTTTTTTTTTTTTTTTTTTTCTTAAAGTTATTTAAAGTAGGTAGATTCTTACCTTTTCAGCCCGGCACACAAAATACCTACATCCTCTTCAGAGATTAAGTGTTTTTAAGATATGTTACACAACATTATGAAAGAAATCACAAATATATAGTAATAAATATATAATTTGACGAGATGATTTCACAAACTTCAATGCTGGATATCTGTTTATCCTCACTAATTAATTTCGTAATCACCACCGGTATGTTTAAAATTCCACTGATACGATCAGTAATTAGCGTCTGAACGTGTCGGTTTGTTTACACCGAAATTAATCCGAAATCAGATGGGATTATATAGATCTTGAAGAGTGATTAGGGGAAGTTTCAGACGGCTGAACAATCGAAGGAAGCATATTTTCAACAACCTTTCGATGCGCCCGGGGCGTTTATAAAAACGGGAGTTTTCCATGTGGATTTCGTTGAAAAAGATTGTCTACTTCAAATTCTACTATTGGGAAAGCTTTGTTAACTAATTACATCATTAGCAGATTTGCTCGTTCTACACGCAACGTGAAAAGTTGTGTGTTTGAACTTGTTCTGACAACGAAGACGCGAGAATATTAATAAATTTTGTTTCACTTGCATTGGTTTTCATCTCATTTACTACCTTTCTTGTTTTTTCTCAATTATTCAATCACATGTTTTAGTTATATCAAGGAAGTGCTTCAAACTTCCACTGTTTTGACATGTTTTATTAATATTCGCAAGAGAAAAAAGGCTTTTGGTTCACTCACGTTGCCATTATCGTTGTTGTCGCGGTTGAATAAACTTCCAAATGGGGGCGCTTAATCGTAAGAATTCGAATGAGCGCCCCTTTACTTCAGCTGTTCAATTTATCGCCAAGAGGGGGAACGGGGCGCTTATTTAAGTGAGGCGTTTGATCGAGCGTTTATCGTATTCATCAACCAGCTTCAAACCAGGTAACCTCTCTGGTGAAAAGTCTTATAAAAGCGTTTGAATGAACAAGGCATAACTTGGTCCGTACCTCAGTGACCCAAACAACTTTTACTACTAACTTTATTGGTTTGAGAGTGTGTTAAATGCAGTATATGTTACATCGGGAGGATAAAAAAAGTCGTGGTGGTTTTCCAGGCCAAAATTTTGTCCAAATATTATGATGATATATAACTGGCAATTTTATAATTCTTTTTAGTTACCTAAAGAATATTTATTGCGAACTAGCTGCGAATTTATAAAACACGACATATTTCTTCATAACTTCCCCTTCCCCACCTGTCAAACAAAACAAACAAACAAACAAACAAACAAACAAACAAACACAACAACATAAACAAAACAAACACAAACAAAACAACACAAAACGTTTCAAAATTGTTCCTTGGTTGATAAAAACAGCAACGAAGTGGACGTTTGTTTGAGCATGCGCATGGGATGGGCGTGTTTATCGGTCATTTATGGTAGGCCACTAACACATCTTGAAATAGACTTAAGTTTCTATATTCAATGATTTTTGACACGAAACCAAAAAAGGAGATCATGAGGTTTCTCAAGTTTTAATGCTTATTAAAAGAACTTATCTGGAGCAAAATTTAGCCATATGTTTTAGATGAATGATACCGACATGATACCGACATTTGATACCGACATTTGATACCGACATTTACTCGTCTGTAAATAAAGATAAAGTAGTGGAAAATGTATCGCCACAAAATTAAGAAATGAAAAGGATTTGTTATTCGCTTCTACATCTGTTTGATTATAATATTTTTGGCCACTTGAATTACTCAAAGACCATCTGTCCGAGAAACTACATTCAAATGCCGTCCATCGCTTATATATGTTTGTCAAACCCACATCATGAGCCTCGGAACGTATGAACATGCGTATCTCTACTCTAACTGGCATAGGCATACTTGTTAGACCACGGCTGTCTGTGACCATTACATACATGTTTGTCAAGCAGGATGCTATCAGAATGGTTTGCGGTCAAAACTTTGTTATTTCTGTCTGGCTTAACGAGAACATCGTATCGTAATGCCTCGTTCTTTCAAACTAAAATAAGAGACCTTCAGTCAAAACGTTATTATTTGTGAGACAAACAAACACTTTACGTTTGATGGTTCTTAAGTTTGTTTTAACCCATAGAACTTCTGAATAGAACCATGTCGTCACGACCATCATACCTAATGGTGTGTTATGGATAATACCTTCGATTTCGACCAGTGTTCGAGTCTCAGGAGGCAGCGTTTACATGGACCCTGATATAAAATTCGCCCGATATAAACTTTCAAACATTTTTTGTTATTGTTTCCCCGCAGCCCACCGTTTCCTGCGTTGCGGCAATATATTATGACAATAATTCCTTCCCAATCACAATAGTTTTTTCCCCCAATGCCCACTCATCAATTGGCCGTTCCCCTTATTCAGTTATCTCTTTAACACTCCATACAACTCCCACAATGCAATGCTCTAATTACTCTCTTTCTTTTTTTGGGTTTTTTTTTTTAAACAGGTCACTAAATAGCGGTGAGAATATCAATTTTGTTCATCAAAATTTTTCATTATTCCATTGAGACATTTCTAGTATTTATTTGTTTATTGTACCGATTCGATCTCTAACCTTAGGATATTTAAAAATTACTCTTCCCCAGCGGCGGATCTAGGGTATGTCAAAATTGTGGAGGAGCACATAAACCTAACTTCTGTTTCCAGTTTGTATCATCAATGGGGTACTATACTTGCACGTTTTTCTTTTATGGTTTAATAGCTAACATTCTCCTCCACAAATTTCGACATTCCCTCTAGATCTGCCTCTGCTTTCCAACCACAATAAATCACAAAAGAATACCACTCTGTGTTTCCCATAGCCATTTTTCCACAATTTGTTTTGTGTGGTCTTCTTTTGCTTCGATTTTTCTAATAAACGTTCCCAAGTCTTTCCGTCCCATTGTAGTTATAATTATATCTGTGGATCAAAAAATCCCTTTTGCTTTATCAAACTGGCCTTCTTTAACGACAATCCATGACTTAACACGAGCAGCCTTTGGATAACATCCCAGACAAGGGCCATAAGTTTCTGTATTTTGCCACCAATTCATCAGATCATGCAAAGTGCCAGCTCCGGCTAAATCGTCAGCGTGAGCGGCATATTTAACTTTGTTAGCCGAATCTTCTTAACGATACGGTGACCCTTAAATTCACTTTTATTTTCTCAAAAAAATTTTCCTCGTAAATATGTAGTATTAAGGTTTTAAAAATATATATACGAAATATTGTCTGGAAATAGCATAAAAATACGGTGGTCCCTATCTGCCATTCGTAAATTAATCAGTCAAGACTTTATAAAAAATATAGACACATTTCTTTAAGAATTCATTAGCATCCATGTAGTATTTAATTAACTTAGCAATTTATTTACTTAGCACTCGCTTACCTAGCAAATTTGTACACTGAGCAGCACTCGCTTACCTAGCAAATTTGTACACTTAGCTTTTGCTAACTTCGATAATTTGTGGACTTGCTCTCCTATTTCTACAAAGACGTCTTCCTGGAAAGTCACGTGATCCTATTGATGTTATTTGCGGTGCCAT
This sequence comes from Turritopsis rubra, assembly GCA_039566895.2. Lineage (NCBI taxonomy): Eukaryota > Metazoa > Cnidaria > Hydrozoa > Anthoathecata > Oceaniidae > Turritopsis > Turritopsis rubra. The sequence continues at coordinate 8,155,820 of CM077630.1, read as the reverse complement.
TATGATGTGTTTTTAATTGCATAGAACGAAAAACACCATTTAGCACAAAGTTCAATAAATTGTAATGGGCAATAAAAAGGACTGTTAACTAGGTTGTTTATTGGGATCTTTCCCAGTGGGCAAAATGTGGAGGAGTGTTTTCTATAGGAATGACAAGCAATATCGCCTGCTGTTTCAATAAAAAAACACTCCGCCACAGAGACTTTTAAAAGATTTTGCCCACTAGGTTCTAGGTTCTAGCAAACCGCAGACAATCTTTTTTATTATTTCAAATTCGGACGTTTACCGAAGCAATTTTGCCGCAAAGTTCGAAATTTTCAATATTTTTATGAAGATCACCAATACAAATAAAACAGAATTCAGGAAGGTTCATTATTTTGTTGATCTTAACCGTTAAACCGTGTATAATTAAGCAACCGGTATTTTTAAAACCCTCGTGCTTACATCTATTGCGATTGGCTCTTCCATATGTAAATAGGTGGTTGACGTAACGCCGCAGATACGTATAGCATCCCCCTAATTTGCCCAAAGTCCTGTTAGCAGTACTCACTCAATAGCTCTATTACTAATAACTAATACTACTCTCCAATACAATGAGAATGAGAATCAAACAGAGGTATCTTTTCCCTACAGTTACTATTAACTACACCATAGCACGAGCTCACATTCCAGAACGTCATTATTTATTTAGAATGTTGCATAATGTCGAATTTCGATCAAACCGCAAAATGAAATGCCCTGAAATGCAAAAATAGACAAAAAGCCCCGGGACTGTATTGTTATATACATTTAACGTTATCGTTATATAACGTTATCGGGTTATCGATTAGCGATATCCAATTGGTCTATATTAGACGGTCCTTGGTATTTTGCTTCTTCTTAAATATCTCAATAATGACAATAACCCACACTAGTTCAGAACAGGGGCGGATTTAGGATTTTTTGGACCGGTGTAAATTTTTACTACTGCTGACGCAACTTTGGCGGATCCCATCGAGTCCAGACAGCGCCCTGTAATTTAACGCGCTTGATACGCCCAAATATAAAATCTTTAATATTAATATTTAGAATCAATATTTCAAATTCGTTTATATGACTTTGCAAAGTTACCATGGTTTCATAAATATTAAATAAAATACAGTAATAATTGATACTAATTATTTATAATAATAATTGACAGGTAAATCTGTGTTAGCTCAGCAATTGCAAACATCGTTCAGATCTTTTTCAAGTCTTTTTTGTTATTCTATAGCTAAAATGTTGATCGCATCTATGTTGATTTTCATGCCATTGTGAATATGCAGGAGCAAAACAGTGACCCATTAAACCCATCCGGAATGAAAGTAAAGGACGGTTTACTAAGTACCATTTCAAATTCTGTTTTATTAAGACAGTAACAGTGGCTAAATCATATGCAGTGTTAGCTCAAATACTGAAATTTACTTAGATCTTTGCACCGTCAGAACATGGATATGAAGGATCTTGAAGATGTTTAGATAGATACATGAAAATACCCATACTAAGCATTTAAGCATACACTAACTATAGTCTCTAAAATTCAGTTATATTCCAAGTTTAGTAGTGCCAGTCATCGACTTTGCTTTTCCCGAATGAAGTTCTTCATAAACTGTATCTTTCATCTTCATCTCAAAATTACCATTTAAAATAAGCAATTTTACTGCAACAAATTCTAACAAAAAAACTACTCAAGGTAAGAGGTGGTGACATCTTACAAAATTGTACAACTAAGCTACACCTGCCATTATGCATTAGTATCTCATTGCTATTCCCCAAAACTTGTCACAAGACAGGACAAGCATCTACCACCGCTCATATCTCAAATGGTACGAATAAATTCATCAGTTCCATACAATCTATGTTGCTTATTAAATTTAGTAAAACATCATGGGATAACATTGGTGAAGAAAGTCATTCTTCATTAATAAATGGTTTATCTGAAATTGTACAAAATATGATAATGTGACAAATGTTTGTATTTACAGCAGCTCATAATAAAAAATTAGTTCATACGTCGAGCAAAATTGCGGTGCTCCCGCCCCCCGTATTTTTTGCCTATTTACCCGCTTTTTCCCCGTAAAAACAGTAAAAACTCCACCCTTTAGTAGCAGCAGTGTTCCACTCATTAACGGTAAATACACATGGTATGAGCTTTGTCCACACATCTCCGGGGCGTTTATTTAATTGTCCGAGATTTTAGAGAGGGGGCGCTTATTAGAGAAGGAGGCGTTCATAAGAAGAACTCAGGATTTTCATTTTAAAGTATTATTTTGTTAATCTGCTGAAATTATCTCATACAATTTGTTTTGTCTTTTGATTTTTAGGGGGCGTTTATAAGAAGGGGGCGTTTAAAAAAGAAGGGGGCGTTGATTAGAAGATTTGCGGTAATAGATTATAACATTGTCGTTTCCACCACTACTTTTTCCATGCCATTAAACGATTAAAGACATACCGAACTACCCAGGGTCTATTTTAATTGTGGGTCTCACGACCAACTTTTACTACTTCCCAACCCAGTTTCGATTCCAATTTGGGTGTAGTGTATATGTGTGTACATATGTATATGGTGGGGAACAGTTAAAAATAATTTGGAAGCTGAAACTTTGTTTACCGGTGTCATTGGGAATTAGGATGCAGGGAATTAAGACTCCGGAGTCATAAATGAATGTCTGAGTTTTGCTGGAGTCCTAATTCACTAACGCATTCCTAATTCGCTAGTGTATTAAGCTTCCCCCAAGTCAAAAATCCCTAGGAATTTATGACTCCGGAGTCTTAATTCCCTGAAGTCCTAATTTCCCGTTACACCGGAACACCAATTATATTTTTATATGTTTCTCCAGCAGTGTTGTTCCGTTAAAACAACTACCGCTGGTGATTTTGAGACAATTCCAGGTTTTCCTTGCTTTTACTTTAAAAAGAGAAAAAAGAGACATGGTGACGACTTTAAGCTAGGTCAATTCTTCCCCCACTTTATTGAAAAATATTGCAGAATTACAGAAATTTCCACTTCAACAAATAATACGCGTACCGACTGGTGGCCTTGTGGTAGAGTGCTCGCCTTCAGTGCGGGAGGTCAGGGTTCAAATCCTGGCCGAGTCATGCCAGCGACTATAACAGTGTGAATCGATCCACTCAGCTTAGCACTCAGCTTGAGAGCGGGATTGATATCTAAGGGGGTTGTCTGGTTGAGCGGTTGAAGCATACTTGCGGCTTCCGTAGCCCAAATGGGGGCTTTAAATGCTCTGGGACCTCCTCCGCAGGACCCTCATTGATAACAGTTCTATCAGAACTGAAGAGGCTATCCTGGGTAAACATTAATAATAATAATCAGCACGTACCGATCATTGATAATTTGGAAATACGCGTGTCAATAATTCTTCGCGTATTAACCAAGTTATAAAGTTGAAATGGATTCAACTTTTCCTTTGCAATACGCGTATCACTGAAAAAGGTAACCGAACTACCAAAATTTTGCAACGTCTGCAGTTTTGCATGAACATTCTGTAAAAAAATACGAACACATTTTTTGAATGGACATTAATACGCGTATTGTATCGAGCGCGCCGTACCTATTTTGTGCTGATACGCCGCGTATAAAAAAAAGTGAAGTGAAAATCCCGATTTACGTTTTTTAGACGAGCAACCCCCGAGGATATAAAAATTTTATTTAATTACTATAACGTCTACCTAACGGACGGATTATTGGTATATCAATACAGTTGACTCTCGATAAGTGGAACCCCGGATAAATGGAACTTTCGATATGTGGAACTATTTCGTCGATTTGCCTTAACAAAGGCCAACTTCGGATAAGTGGAACATTCGCTAAGTGGAACCATTTTCTTCGGTCCCGTTGAGGTTCCACTTATCGAGAGTCTACTGTAGTTTGTCGTGAGAACTTTATTGTTATTTTGGTCTATCTAGGATCATGGTTACGTCATGCCTCGTTCTTTCAAACCCAAAAAAGAGACTTTCAACCAAAAAGTTTTAAGATCCGTTGGATATAGACACACTCTTTTTAAAATACCACCAAAATCTTTAGTATTTTTCGCGGCGTTATAGTAGGATTGGAGGCAGAAGATATATCGATGACATACACCTGGTGTTTTCTAGAGTGCCTTTTGTGAACGAAGATTATTTGTTCCTTCATAGAAAACTGACTTAAAAGAAGAACCCCCAGCATTTGGGATACCATGTTTATTATAATTATGGTTTCCATGGTAAAAAACACCACATCCTTAAATTTGACGTCAAATTTACTATCGAACGAAAAGTGACGTCAAATTGAATTTTAAACGTTAAATAACCGCTTATTTAAAGCTCTTTGAACGAGTAAAGACGTGTCTTGAAAGCTCTAACCATGTACGGCAGTTTTTGTCAGAAAGCAGTCGTCAATGGCCGTCGAATAAGTTACGGCAAATCGTCAGTTGACGAGGAAAAACGTAGAAGAATGGCGGCTCCCATTGAGGCGAGTCAAAAGAAAGTCAGGAAAAGCCTATTGAGTAAATGGCGTGCTTACAATCCTTTCTCAAGTACCAAGTTTAGTACTGAGGCCCGTGTTCGTTATCATATTAAAACAATGAACCGAGAGAAAAAAAAACGGTCAGAGGCTGGTGCCATTTATGCTGACAAAATCTTTTTCGGTGGAATACGAAAATCGAAACAAACAGAATTACAAAAGAAACAAGCTGATGAGACAGGAAAATCTGATGATAATAACATTCCTGAGATATTTAAACGCGATTATACTTCAAAGCTTAATGGAACAATAATGTTAATTCGCGTTGTGAAAAACACAACAGCTAGAAGCGAAGCTATCACCACACCCAGAGTATCTTTGAAACGAAAGTTGGTTGAGGATGACGCGTTCTATCACCAGCTCCCGAAAAAGAAATCTAGTCCATTAAATACACCGTGGCCTGAAAGCATAGTGTTACCACACTAGAACTCTATGAACACAAAGCATTCCACTTCGGTGGCACGTAGGTTAGCCTGCGTGCAGGATCTTATCAACTAGAAAGGCTTCAAGTCTTTCTTTTTGATGGAAACTGCACGTCTTCTAACTGAATCTTTTGGTCTCACCAAACGAGTTGAAAGAAACTAATGGAAAACAGAACATAAAGTAATTATGAATAAAAAATATTTACACAGTAGCTGGATGGACTCCCCACAAATGACCAGAACAAATGTAAAATAACAGCAAATCATAGTCACAAATTATAGTCTTGTGACTATATGGGCAAATAGAATGCATCGCATAATTTGTCTCTGTGTTTATTCGTACCACTGGTGTTTGTAAACACCTTAGAATTTTAAATTATAAGAGAAAATCCAACTAAATACGAAAAGAATATTGAGAGAAAAGCTTTATGAATCCATTTTTTTTTTTCGAACGCAACTGACATTATTTTCGAATGTTATAATGTTCGATTTCGATGTGATTGTGTTTAAAGCCTGGCACAAACGAATCCAACATTTAATCAAACACTTTTCCAAAAATTTAGAAAACATGCTTAGTAGTCTCAAATATTTTTTCAAGCTTTGGAAATATTTTTGAAAATTCTTAACGCAAGTTCGTTATTTCTATCTTTTTAGATAATAATATTCAAGCCTCGTTTCCATTTAGCTGCATTTTCCTCTAAAGCAAAAAAAGCTCAAGAGCACTGTAATGGCACATGTGTACCTTGTTAAAAATACCGCTGACTGGGAGAATTTAAACTCTCCAAATTGCTCTTGAGTTTAGCGTTGAATTCATTCTACTTTTCGCTGCGTTGTTTTTCTCACTCGTGGAAACTAGCCTATCATCTTTGAGCATTTTATAAACATTACGTAATACTTATCGGAAATGGAATGCAAAGGCACATGCAGTATTTCTGTTGAAATAACTTTTTCATTCAAACGTTGTATTCACGTACTTTGATCACAAAAGAAAATTGATGCTCATTGGAAATATAATTGAGGTGGAGAGAAAAGTTCTCTTGAGCTTTTGACGTTACAGTGGAAAATGTAGCTAAATGGAAAACGATCCTTTACAAAAGTTAAAGACCTAAAAAGGTAAATAAAACATCCGTTCAACAACATCCAACTTCGTTCCCAGGGTTTCTTCTCACTTTTTGACACAACAGAACAACTGACTCCGAACCGTTACGAGTTCTGTCAAAAAGCAGAAAGAAACCCTGGGAACGAGGTTGAACGACATCAAATTATTCAACACCGAGATAATCCTGTAATGTTCCATCTCGAAACTTAGACCTTCTCGGAATTATTTTATAAGCAATCACCATCACCAATTTTCTAGTACTTAGTTCTTTTGTCGGAAAAAATACTCTTTTTATGCCAGACAATTATATTCATGTCCGACACTAATATTCAGACCTGTTGTTCAATTTTTCATGTTGACTTGAAATTATGAAAAGCCATGCCAAGCAGTTTTTCGTGCATTTTATCATAAAAAAGCAAACTAAAACAACAACACGTCAACTGACGTGCATATAAAGAAATGAAAACAATAGAAACATAGCTTTAATGAAACCATCATCATGTGGTTTAAGGGAAGAGTTTTTTGCATTTCTGCTGGATTAATGTCGTCTTTTTTGTAAGTTTTTAAATTTTTTGCTATTATAATTTCGCTAACATAAATCAAAAATTAAATAATTTGCAATGTTTGTTTAATCTTGCAGTTCAACTTTTGTGAGAGGGCTATGATCGATGTGAAGCTTCCTTTCTTTTATAGAACTCCTTGAGTCGTGCCTTCTGTTGATGCTATTTCTTTCCCTCCCATTACAAAAAGTCTTGATGGAATTTTTGAACAATTCTTGGTGTATGTCACCATAGCAGGGCAAAGGTATTTTATATTGTGCAACAGGACAGCTCTGTATAAAGAGTTGAAGGCATTATTTGCATTTACAGGTAAAAGGGCATGTGTACTTTCCTCATTGAAGATGTCGTTAATCGCGTGTGCAGCAGCTTCACAGCCTGAAGGTAATCCAGCACAAAGTTTGCAATGACCCATCACTTTCCAGGATCTCAGGTTTTAATACCATGATAATAGACTTGTCAATGATTCTGTGTAGTACTTCGCCTATTCCTATTGGTCGTACCCAAAGATTGTTGTCCAATAGAATCAATCCACAAGCTGTGTTGGTTCTAGTGGGTTTGCTGTTTGATGTAGCTCTTTGGTAGCAAGCCATTATGCTATTTCAGATATACTTTTTCTTAAATCGATACCATATAATTAGAGACCAGAATATGTCTCCATCCATCTGCATTCATGTCTGATGGACCCTTTTGTACGTAAGGCAATAACTGATTCATCTATATTGCTGAAAAGAATTGGATCAACGAAAGGAACGTCACCCCATAACATAATCGATTAGGCGGTGTTGCATTCGCAAATCTGAAAGTCTTTTCTGTAAGTTTTAAAACACCGCTGTTGAAATTATCAGATGAACTAGCAACTGAAACGCTGAGTCATGATTACGAATGCAAACTTTGGTGGAAGTTAATCAAAAATCATCAACCAAAACAACGCACTAATACGCATAAATTCTTCTTTTCGTTAAGAATGTGTGAAATGACAAGACGTGTGCAGTTTTTTTGTAATCTAAAATTCATTTCATGTGTACATAAATCACTAAGTACAAAAGAATTTGCCTATACAAATAAACAAATAAACAAATAACACAAAAACAAGCAAAATACAAACAAAAAAATGTTTTAGTAAAAATTTTTCTTGCAAAAAAAAGAAGACATACAAAGTCATACTTAAAAAGTCAACAAACAAACAAACAAACAAAAAATTGGCTGATTCTACTATATACAACAAAAGAGATTTACAAAGAGAGAAATACACAAAAGATCACATCTTCAAATCTGTGAGTAGACTGACTTTCGGCAATCCACTTCAAAACTCGTCAAAAAACTCGTTAAACTCCTTCTCGGCGAAGGAAACTATTTTCGGTGGCATCTTGAAAAGTGTGGTAAAAAATATTGAGTGACTTTTTATACACCAAGTTGTCCGTCATGCAATAATGTTTGAAACGATGTTTTTTACTAATTGTGATCTGCTATAAACCACTCTCAAACACTAAGAATTCTGTCCTACACCGTAACATGAAACGGCGATCCGGGTATATGGCAATCGGCCCACAAGATTTTCAAGATATAATCTCCGGCTTCTTCTAGAACGTAGTTGACACTGTATACGTTGTTTCCGGTATGTTTCACTATGATTTCCTTGGCAGGAATAACGGGTCCTTCAACGCCGACCATTATCGAACCGCGACCGGCGTTACTCGCGTTCACTGTGAACGTTGCCGCTTCACCGACATGGGCACGGCGCAATCCGGAACCTTTTGACGTACATTTACTGGCGTCACCGAAACCGACGTCTACAAAATCTAATTCGTCGGCGGAAGATACGATCTTCACTTTGTATGCGCTGCCGGGTATATGCTGTCCGGCGAAACGAATACTGATCTCGTAAACACCGGTTACCGTCGGATTGTAGATAACTTTATAAGTTCCATCGTCCTGTTCGACACAATTCATTTTCACTTTTGCTGGGCCATCAATAGATAAAGCCAAAGCACCCGATCCAGCTTCGAGTGCATTGACTGTAAATTCGGCGTGTCTACCAACAACACCACCTTTCAATCCGGGTCCGTAAGCCTTTACTTTACTTGGATCACCTTCCAGTCCTCCAACCTTGACGGTAAACGGTGAACCAGGGATATGATGGCCATCCAAGTACACACTCACCAAATGATCACCGAGCTCACGTGGCACAAATCGTACAGCGTAATTTCCTAAAAATATCAAGGAGAATTACCTGTTAACAGAGACAAGCTAAGTGACGTGGGATACTTTCTACTAAAACCAAAAAAACTGAAGTGATCGACGTCCGTTAGACGTTATGTATTGACGTACCCTCTTCAAGTTCAGCGACGTTGCAATCAATCTGCGCATTGGATGGAGACTGCACTGAAGCGGTGATCTTCCCTTTTTTGCCTTTCATCTGCACAGCAAAACTTGTTGGTTGACCAACACGTAAGACTTCATTTTTGAAACTTTCCATAGGGATAGCCTTTCCTTGATCTGCCGGTTGCACGAGAACCTGAACGAAAAATCAAAACGTCAAAAAATCAACAGTGAAAAAGGATGAACGATTTGAACTTGTTTTCCACACGACCCCTTCATAGTTTATCGAGAGAAGTTCGAAACTGCACTAAAGACTTGATATAAAAACGAACAACGGAGTGGGGAATATTGGTTTGCTAACAGGTAAATTCAATAAGATGGAGTAGAGTTGAAAATGGTATCTGTAGTTTATAATCACTTTTTCACAAACCGTCATTTTTTTCCATCAACTCGAATAAACAGATGAAATGAAATACCTTGTAAGGGCTACCAGGGATGGCTTCGTCTGCAAAACGTATATGTATTGTGTACTCCCCAGCTTCCACAGGATACCACGTAATGTCACACGAGCCGTCGCCATTGTCGTGACACTGTATTTCAGCCTTTGCAGGTCCCTCTACAGCAACAGCCAAACCACCGGGTCCAGCATCTCTAGTGATCACAGTGAATCGCAAGGGCCGACCAGCGTTGCCACCCTCCAGTCCTGGTCCGTATGCTTTGCAAGCTGCTGCACCACCCGCTGGCGCTTCAACCAACACCTTGAACGGACTGCCCGGTATATGACGACGTCCTGTCTTAACATTGACTAGATGTTCACCAGTCTCTCTAGGTACAAAACGGACTGTGTACGTGTCGTGTCCTGCTTCCACCACCTCAGCATCGTCTTCGATACCAGAAGGTCGTGTAACAGAAGCCTTCAAGTCACCACTGCCTGAAAACTTGATGACGAAATCTTGCGGCGAATGGGCTTTACTGCTTGGGAAAGCCAACATGTCACTCGTCTCCCCAGGGAATCCTGGCGCACCCGCTTGAACACCATCGTCAGTGACCATATCAATAACGTCTTCATCTATCGGCGTGCGTCCGTCACTAACCCTGCACTTGAATGGAGATCCCGGCACGTGGACGTCGGCATAAGTCACATTGATCAAATACTGTCCCGGTTCGGTGGGCGTGTAATCTACAGAACATGTGCCATTTTCGTTATCAACGCAGTTTATTTCAACTTTCGAAGGACCTTCCACTGATAAGCCAAGTCCACCATAACCAGCGTCACGTGTGTCCACGGTGAATTCAGCTTTCTTGTTTGGTTGACTACCTCGAAGACCTAAACGAGGGACAAAACAATTAACAGAACCATAACTCCTTCGTATCTCCCTCATCCTTGCTCCTCATTCTCTCGCGATTATCTTATCAATAGCACTTGAAAATCCCCTCATTATCTGATGACTTAAGGCAAGGCTTGCTTGCTACAGTTTTTGAGAACTCTGTCCCTAAAATCAACTTCAGAATCTTTGCATGAATAGAAACAAAATCATACCTCGGCCAGAGCATTTGACTTTTGAGGCGTCTGGTTTACCCATTGCCACATCTTCTGGCTTCACAACTACTTCATAAGGACTATCGCCGACGTGTTTGCCGTGCTTCTTGATGTGAATATAATGCTTGCCGACTTCCTTTGGCAAGAACGACACCACAATAGTGTTATTTGGACCCGCTTGCAAGTCGACAACTTCTTCGTTCCCTGACGGCGACACGACGCTTCCTTTCAGATATTTCAAATCGTCGGGCAAATGTATACCAGGTATCTCAAATCCAACGTCACAAGTGGGCTTCTTCTTTCCAGGACCGACCATGACGTCAATCGGACTGCCGGGTAAATGTTTACCGCGACGTTTGATGTTGATTTTGTGGAGACCCGGTTGTTTGGGCGTGAACGTCACCACAGGTTGATGTGCGTCGTTCAGTTTCAACTCTAACGGTTCCTCGTCGCCGTTCGGTCGTTCCAAAGTGGCTTTGACGAATTTCAACTCGTCTGGATCGATGGTCATATCGACACACACGTCAACGGGGCTGCCGACTTGTGGCTCCTGTGCTTTGGATGGGGCGTCTTCCACAATCACTTCAAACGGTGAACCAGACACGTGCGTACCATTTTTTTTAATCGAGATCTCGTGACGACCAGGTTTTTCGGGAACGAAAGTAACTCCGATCGTATTATTCGGATTCAGTGCGAGCTTCAGTGGTTCTTCCGAGCGTTTACCAGGTCTCTTCAAAGAACCTTCCAAGTATTTGAAGTCACGTGGTAGATTCAAGCCAGGAATGTCTAAGTTGACGTCACATTCCGTACCGACAGTCGGCACTTTGCTGGAAGGTTCTTCCTCGTCCACCAAAACCTCAAACGGACTCCCTTTCACTGGTCGGCCTCTCTTTGTGACATCAATGATGTGCTTGCCGGCTTCCGTAGGAGTGAACTCCAGTCCAAGTGTGTTTTCAGGAGTGCATGTGCATTCAATAGGTTCTTTCTTGCCAGTAGGACGCGTCAATTCAGCTTTCAGAACTTTCAGATCATCCGGCAGAGTGATGTCTGGGATATCAAAGTCAACATCACACTTATTTCCGACAGTTGGTTTGGAACCAGGTTGTACGGCTTCTTCGACGTCAATTTCAAACGGACTTCCCTTCACTGGTCGGCGATTCTTTCGAACATCTAGATAATGTTTGCCAACTTCTTCAGGTGTGAAACCGATGGCTAACGAGCCATCCGGTGCCATATCACACTTGACCGCTTCTTTCTTTCCAGACGGTCGAGTCAGTTCAGCTTTCAATTTATCTAAATCGTCGGGTAAAGTCACATCTTCGATATCCAAATTTACGTCGCAAGGCGCGCCGACAGTCGGACCACCTTTCTTGTCGTCATCTTCGGGGAAAAAGTCTGGAGGACATTCGACATCATCGACTAGTGTCGGCATAATCTCTTCATCGATCGGTTGTCTCTTCTTGGATTTACCGGCTGGACCAACATCGACAACGAATGGACTACCTTTGACAGGTTTACCTCGTTTTTTCACGTCAATCAGATGTTTGCCAGGTTCTGTGGGTGTAAACGCGACGGCTAACGTGTCGTCAGGGCCAACACTTGCGTCCAGTGGCTCCTTTTTGCCTGTTGGACGAGTAAGCTCGGCTTCCAGATTTTTCAAGTCGCGTGGTAAGGACAACTCTGGAATATCCAGGTTCACACCACATTCCCTTCCAACTACAGGTCCTTCTGGTTCTGCATCATCGACCATGACTTCGAATGGTGATCCCTTAATTGGCTTTCCTCGTTTTGCGACATGCACGAGATGCTTTCCAGGCTGTTCGGGTACAAAGTTTACAGCCAAAGTGTTTTCAGGAGAACATTCAAGAGGCTGTGGTTCTTTCTTTCCATTCGGTCTTTCCAACTCTCCGGTCAAATGCTTCAAATCACGAGGTAGATTGAGGTCGGGGGAATCGAAGGTCGCGTTGCATTCTTCACCAACGCAAGGTCCTTTCGGCTTGGCATCTTCGACAATGATCTCAAATGGGCTGTCTTTCACGTGCTTTCCGCGCTTCTTGATTGCAATCAAGTGTTTTCCAGCTTCGGTTGGTACGAAGTTGATAGCCAAAGAATTATCAGGACCTACACCAAGTTCAAGAGGCTCTTCCTTTCCGCTTGGACGCGTTAGTGTACCGGTCAAATGTTTCAAGTCATTCGGTAAATCTAACTCGGGAATATCGAAGTTGGCAGCACAGTCGGATCCAACAGTTGGTACGGACGGCTCGTCAATAACCATTATTGAGAATGGACTGTTCGGTACATGGCGACCGTCTTTCTTTACACTGACCAGGTGTTCGCCAGCTTCGGTCGGTACAAAGGATACAGCAATGGTACCATCAGGTCCAAGTTTCACGTCAACCGGTTCTTCTTTACCAGTCGGTCGCCTGAGCGTTCCTTTCATTTTTCCAATATCGCTGCGCCTGCATGGCTCCGGTTGATAAAAGTCTTTCTCACATGGTTTACCGACCTTCGGATATTGATCCGGGCTGCCATCAACAATAACAACAAACGGACTGTCTTCAATCTGCTTGTTGTTCTTGAACACTTTGATGACGTGTTTGCCAGGTTCTTCCGGCACAAACGAGATTGCAACAGTTTCGTTCGGCCCTTCCTCAACTTTACACGGCTCTTCTTTACCGTTCGGCCTTGTCAGAACTCCCTTAATTGCTGGCAAGTCCTTAGGGATCTCGCAGTCGGCACATTCCAGAGGAACACTACTCTCTTGTCCGATAACAGGCTTCTCGCGAACCATAACCGGAATTGGTGAACCTTTAATAGGTCGGTTTCGTTTCTTGACATGAAGCAGGTTCTTTCCGGGTTCTTCTGGTACGAACGAAGCAATGATAGAGTCGTTCGGTCCCTCCGTGATTTCCACTGGTGTTTCTTTGCCAGATGGTGATTCGAGAACACCTTTCAAAGATGGAACATCATCTGCACCAATGCCCTCTGGTGACATGCATAAATCAGATGGGCGGCCAACTTCAATCGCAGGTTCGTCTTGTACGACTTTCGGTTTAAAGGGACTGCCAGACACTTGTTCACCATCAAACTTCACGATAACATCATACTCTCCTAAAAACAACACAGAAATGTGAACAATTTTACAGAAAGCGAGGCCTTCCCTTAATATCTTAAGCAAATACAGAAGGAGCTGAAATTTTCATATACTGACTGGTTCAACTAATGAAACATAAAAATATCGCAGTGAAACGACCTACCAGGCTCCATGGGAACGTAATTGACTTCACAAGTGCCGTCGCCATTATCAACACATTCTATATCAACTTTGCTTGGTCCTTCCACGGCAACAGCCAAGTCGCCAGGACCAGCGTTCTTTGTGTCAACCGTAAATCGCGAGGGAACTGCAACAATGCCCTTTTTAATTCCTGAATTTTGAAAGTCGAACACAGTTCAATTATAAAATGATAAGTCTAATGGTCAAGGTTAAACACTAGAATGAATTGGAAATAGAAAAGTATTTTTTTACCTTTTCCATAAACTTTGACTTTGTCAGCTCCACCCTCGGTTACTTCAAATTCGAACGGACTTCCAGGTATTGGGATGCCATCATAGCCAACATCCAACCTGTATTTACCAACCTCTTTGGGAACATAATTCAATGCGAACGTGCCATCGTAATTGTCTTTCACATCCACCTAAGTATGAACAAAAATGACCAATAGCTACATGACAAATTGGGCAACAAGCTTGCTCAGAAATACCGGGGAAGTTAGCTGGTCTTGAAATGATACAAAAAAACGGCGTCTTTCTAATGGCAGTGATATACTAAAAGTACTGGACGTCATAAATAAAGAGATGTAAGTTGAGATATGGAGAACTTTCTTAGTGATTTTTCTTACCTTTTCCCTCTTGCCTGACGGTGTGGTTATCTTGCCTGTCAGCTTGGCTCCCTTGTTGTCGGGCACTTCAGAGCAATCGACCGGTGCTTCGAACTGTTGTTCAACGCAAGGTCCGGCTTCCAGTAACTCTTCGAGGACAGGCGTTTTGACCTTATCCAGTTCAGGTGCTGGTGTAGCCTTAGATTTGAATGGTGATCCACGCACAGGTTCGCCACCAAACAAAACTTCCAATTCATGAGGTCCAAGCTCTTCTGGTATAAATTCACAAGCATAGATGCCCTCCTCCTCTTCTACCATTTTCACTGGCACATCTTCACCGTTGGGTCCCTTTGCGTTGACAATTGGATTACCTTTACCAGCTTTTGTTGTGTCAATTTCAAACGGTGCAGCATGTCCCACATGAGGACGTTCTAAACCGGGTCCAGTACATTTAACTTTAGACGCATCACCAGTGGGTTCTCCGCTAACTTTGAATGGAGCACCTGGTACAGAGGTACCACCATATTTGGGTGTAACTGCATAACGACCTGAAATGGATAAGATAAGATAAGATACTTGGAACAGGATCAAACAAACAATAAAAGCACAGATATTCTGAATATAATCTATAACAGGGTTTCCACCTAATTTTTTTTTTAACAAAGTTCCCCGACTTTTTGGGACTCAAGTTCCCTGACTTTCGCCAAAATAAATTAGATCAAGAAAAAGCATAAAGCAATACTAACAGTTTCCTGTGCAACAAACTTACCTAATAATTAAAATATGCAGCATGACAAAAACAAAAATTGCATAGATAAAAGAATTCTTCCAACTTTTCCCTGACTTTTTCCAAAAATTCTTATTTTACCTGACTTTCCCTGACCCTCAACAAATTCCCTGACTTTCCTGACTTGGTGGAAACCCTGTATAACGTTTCATGACCACACAAAAATACCTTTCTTTTCTGGAACATATGAACAATCAAATGTACCATCCCCATTGTCCTTGACATCACAAGGATACTTTTTGCCACCTGGCCCTTCAACATCAACTTCCAAAGGCGCTTTACCAGCCTTTGTTGCATCAACGGTAAATTCGGCAGGTAAACTAGCAGGTACCCCACGACTAACACCAGGTCCCTTGCATTTAACTTTACTAGCATCAATTGGCTCAGTTGCACCAACCTTGAACGGACTACCGGGCACATGAGTATCATCAAATAGAATATTGACTTCATAATCACCTAAAGGACGAACATGTATTCATTAAATCGAACGTTCCAAATACAAAGATTTTCTTTTTAGAATCTATCATTATTATCGTAGTTAAAAAGCACCTGGTTTCTTTGGTAGGTATGAAACAGAGCATGTCCCATCACCATTATCTTTACAGTCAATAGCTGCTTCTTCTGGTCCTTCAATTGTCAAACCAAGGTTGCCAGCACCAGCTTCTTTCGTTTCAATAGTGAATTCAGCTGGTTTACCAACATACGCATTTTCAAGACCAGGCCCGTATGCTTTAACTTTGGATGGATCTGGTTTACCCAAAACATTGACATAAAAGGGACTGTTTGGTACGTCTTGGTCCCCATATTTGATGGTGATTTTATGTCGTCCAACTTCTTTCGGTGTCCACGAAACATTGTATGTATTGTTACCATTATCTGCGACGTCAGCTTTTACTTTTCGACCTGAAGGTGGCTCAATGGCGCATGTTAGAGGCGCTTTACCAGCTTCATTCGGTGTTTCAACCGTAAACGCAGCTTCCTGACCAATCATAGGCTCTTCAATACCTTCAATGAAAATGAACACATACAGAGATTTGTCATTTTCCTTACAGAATCAGGAACTAATTTTAAGAAAAAAATAGTCGATGAGAACAGATTCAATTCAGCAAAATTTAAAATTACCAGGTCCATGAACTTTGCATTTCGATGCGTCAACTCCAGGAACAACAGATATTTTGAATGGACTCCTGGGAACATCAACACCAGCAAACGTGACGGTGATCTTATAGTCGCCTTCCTTGGGTGGAATGTAAGTGACGATATATGAGTTGGGTTTTTTCCCTTCTTTAACATCTATATCTTTCACTTTAGGCATGTTGCCACTGGTTGGCTCAATGTTGATGTCAACATTTCCTTCTCCCGCTTCGGAAGCATCTATTTCAAAATATGTTGGCTCATCTGCTTTGACACCTTTTGGCTCAACACCAGGACCAAATACTTTCACCTTTGTGGCATCAAATCCTGGCTTCACCTTGACTGTGAATGAACTCTTTGGGACATGTTTTCCACCATACGTTATGTTAATAGTGTATGTTCCTAAAAGTATTGACAGAACATTTTACAAACTAGTTACTTATAGCTCTGCAGTATAGTCTTACAATAATAGATAATTATGATTAGTTAATTGACATTATGTGGTTGGTCAGTAATTTCCCGTATTGACCAGCTCCATAAAAAAACAAAGAAGTTAAAATGGCGAAGGAGACTCTACATTGTACAGTGGGAAATTATAAGAAAACACAAAGAGAATTTGTTATTCTCTTTCAACCCTTTATTTAAGTAGAAAATATGTGCATTGCTCGTATGGACGGCACAACCTTGGTCAGTATTTTAACCTATCGACCAGTTAAGCAGTTAAGGAGCGTGCATAGTGGAGATAGCATAAAAGAGAAGAAAATGAAAGCATTTTGCAAACCTTCCTGCTCTGGATAGTAAGAGGAAGCAAACAGACCAGGCTCTTCTTCAACAAGATCAACCTTGACTGGGTTACCGACTTCATCGACAACTTCAACATTGAGTTTAGCTTTGCCAGCCTTGCGTGTATCAATAGCAATATCAC
This sequence comes from Turritopsis rubra, assembly GCA_039566895.2. Lineage (NCBI taxonomy): Eukaryota > Metazoa > Cnidaria > Hydrozoa > Anthoathecata > Oceaniidae > Turritopsis > Turritopsis rubra. The sequence goes on along the minus strand of CM077630.1, from coordinate 8,138,619 downwards.
ATGGCTTACCAGCCTTGTTACCAGGCTTTAAACCAGGACCATCAGCTTTAACCTGGAGAAATTGAATGGAGAGAATAATCAACAAAAGTAAGTGGGATCTTGAATATTTATAAACATTGTTTTTTGTAATATATAAAACAAAATACAAAATTTTTCCACCAAAATAAAAGACAGTTACCTTGGACTCATCAAATTCGTCCGACATGACAGCAGTAAACGGAGATCCTGGAATATGAACATCTGCAAATAGCACATTGATTTTGTAATCACCTGCTTCAGTTGGCACGTACTCAACGTTGCATGTGCCATCTCCATTGTCGTCGCACTTAATTTCGGCTTCCTTTGGCCCTTCTATGGTAAGACCAATCCCACCATCACCAGCCTTGCTTGCATCTATCTTGAACTTAGCTGGTTTGCCAACTTTACCACCTATAATGGAAGAACTTGTATACAATAACAGCAATTTCTGATGGTTTGTGTCATTACATTACCAAAACATAATTCTACTCGGTCTGAAAAATGTTGTCTCACAAAAGGCTTCATCAGGCAAGGAGAATTAAAAATGACCTTGTAAACCAGATCCAGTAGCTTTCACTTTGGTTGGGTCAGAGAATGCTATGATTGTTATGGATATGGGTGATTTCGGTATTGGCTCGTCCATAAAGCAGATTGTAATGACATATTTGCCAGGTGCTTTTGGATGATAAATAACAGTGAAGGTAGCATCGCCGTTATCTTTGACCTTGACTTCGACGGGATTGCCTGCTTCGTCGACACATGTCACTTGAACAGATCCCTTGACACCAGCTCCCTTAGTGAAGACAGTAAATTCGGCTGGTTTACCTAAAAAAAGATGATGTACAATACTCCCATTCTATTCCTTTGAAAACTTTTCAATCAAAATCATGTCTTTAAGAAAGACCTATTTAAACGGCTTCATTTGCAGTGAAACTAAAGTTAACTAGCAGCTTACCTGCCATGTTGCCATTCTCTAATCCTGGTCCCTCTGCATACACTTTGCTGACATCCCCACGTGGACTAATGACAGCCTCGTATGGTGAATCTTTTATGTCCACTTCATCGTACATAATATGAATAACATATTTGCCAGGTTTGGTTGGGAAATAGAGAACTGTTACATTCCCGTCTCCGTTGTCTTTGATTTCAACCTTGGCCTGTCCTGGACCTTCGACACCAACTGTCAAATTATCAACCGGTGCACCTTTACAGCTGACGTAAAATTCAGCTGGTCGTCCAGCAACACCTCTTTCCAAACCTGGACCCCAAGCTTTGATCTTAGATGGATCAGCAGACGACCCAACAGAAACTTTAACAGGACATTTCGGCACTAAGCCGTTATCAAACTTCACGGTGATTATATATTGACCAGATTTCGTTGGTTTGTAAGAACAGGTAAATGTTCCGTCCCCGTTGTCTTTTAAGTCACATTTGACATCGCTTTTGCCAGGACCTTCAACAGAAACATCTAACCCACCATCACCAGCTTCAGAACAATCGATTGTAAAGGAAGCAGGCTTTCCTGTTTTAAGGCCAGATTCCAAACCAGGCCCATAAATTTTGACGCGGTCGGCAGCCGGTGTTACACTCACGTGATATGGACTCTTGGCAACTTCTTTTCCACCGTACTTAATCACAATGACATAACGCCCGACCAAGAGCGGCATGTACATGCAATTGTAAACATTCCCTGGTTTTTCTTCAACTTTCAGTTCGGTTTTCTTGTTGCCTTTTGGATCGATGACATCAATTACCAGGTCACCGCTACCAGCTTCTGTAGCAATGACTTCAAACAATGCAGGTCGTCCAACAATTATCCCCTTCTGTTCAAGTCCAGGTCCCCTTGCAATGACTTTGCTTGTATCAAGATCAGAAGCAACATTCACTCTGAATGGTGACTTCGGAATGTGGTGACCTCCGACCCTGATGTGCACATCATATGTACCTATAAGAAAAACAATATTTTTATAAACAAATAATCATTACGTACATGGATAGCATGACCAGTTCTAACGGCTAATACTGATTATTATAATAATTGTATTAGATAATACAATTATTCAAGAAATGTTAAGATACAGAGAAAATCTTTTACCTTGCTTAACAGGCAAGTACTGGCATGAATAGGTGTTGTCATGATTGTCTTGTACCATGCAATCAATTACCTTGCGACCTGGTCCAAAAACTTGAACGTTTAATTTCCCCCTCGATGATCCAGATGTGAAAACGGTAAAGTCTGCCGGTTTGCTGACAACAACTCCATGCTCTTGCAATCCTGGGCCAGAAGCACTAGATTTCGAAGCGTCATTCAATTTCGGTTTGAGTGGTGCACCAGGCTTGACTTTAGCTTCCGGGAAGTACGAAACGTAAGTCATGACTGACAATTCGTCAACATTTGGATTCGTTATTTCTTCCGGAGTAATAACCTAAAACATTGTTTAACCCTTTAAAAAAAACTCAGTAGTCAAAATAGTCAACTTCAGTCAAGTCTGTCTAAGGGTATGTCTATGCTGATAAACTTTCCTGTGTTCAGTTTGTTTAAAATGTTCTTTTCTGTAAGTACATTTAAAAAGTTTGTCAGGTTTTGGTGTGTGTTTGAGAGAAATCGTTTCATTGGATTTCGTATAAATTTTGGTGACCATAATTGTTTGAGCAAACAGATGAGGTGCATGTGATGTGCAATCATATAAACGATTAATGAAAGAATAAAGATTATCTTACAATACATCACACACTGAAACAACTCATCATTGGTGCTATTTTTTGTTATGAAAAAGATTATTAATAAACCATTTAAAAAGTGTTGGTAGTAAGTGTGCAGGAGGTAGTGCCTAGTATATAATTTGTCAGGTGAGTGTCTTATATAAAATCCAGTCAGTGAACAGGTACATACTGATGTGCAGTCATCCATATAACAGTCTAGATGTGCCAGTTAATACAGTTAAATTGTGTAACAGTCAGTCAATACAGTACAGCCCAAAAGAAACTTTATGTGCTTGCAAAGGAATAAATTTTTACATAAAAAAACAAAAGATTTTCATGTAAAATTGTATTTGTTACATAGTCATTATGTTGTCAATGTGATTTTTTTTTTGAAAAAAGATAAACAAAAGATCGTTAACTGCTAAAGATGGCAACTTTTCATGAAATTTTATGAGGACATGTAAAGTTTCTTTTGGGCTGTACTGCAGAATTAAAAACTGAAATATAATATAACAAATGCTTGCTCAAAGATATAATGGAACACATTTTCAGTTTCAGGACCCCTAACCTGTGGTACACCTAACCAATCTTCAGCACGCTTCATTGCATCTCTCGCATTTTCAAGTGCATTTTCTGGCAATAAATCTTCCCAATCAGGAAACAAGCCTGGAGCTTTTGATTCAACTAAACTGGCAATAGCAATTCCATCATTCCAATCCTTGTTAAAATTACTGCACTTGAGCTATAAGGAAAGCAAAGGATGAAATTTATCGAACCTGTGGAACTCCAAGCCAGTCTTCCGCTAATTTCATGGCTTCTTTAGCAGTTTGTAGGGCATCTTTAGGATCTCTGTCTTCCCAGTCAGGGAAGAGACCTGGTGCTACAGAATCAACAAGAGCACCAACAGCAATCCCATTATTCCAATCTTTGTTAAAATTATTCATTTGAACCTGGCAATGAATTACAATAACTCAAAAGGAGTTCACTCATATAAAAAAACAACAATAACAATGACCTGCATAATTTAGAGTTCTAAAATCTCGTGTAAATGAATTATAAAAGCTACCTCTGGTGGCAATTTACTCTTGACCCATCCCATAAGGGCCTGTTTAGGAGTGATATTTTTTGCACCTTCATCGTCATCATCCATCATCGGTAAGCTGATTTGATATTTTAAAATAAGAGTCCATATCAACCCAAGAATTAACTTTAGGTTGCCTTTCAATATGTCACTAGCATCTAAGAGAAAAAACAAGTGTGTTATGCACATCTTAAGAATGGTTGAAGAAAAATATCCTAAATTATTGGCGAGTGTTCTGTTCGAAAGAACAAGGCATAAGGTGGGGTGCATACTCTTAACAGATTCTTTTTATTAACAAAATTTCTTGTAGAATTTGAACCTACTAAATATTATGCAAATGATATTATTAGATTACTCTGGAATTTAGCAAATATAAAAAAAAACAGATGATTTTAGAAAAATTCTCCCAGTTGGTGTATAAATGTAAACATGTAAAGCACAACCGGTATATTTAAACATTTCACCATAATAACTGTGACAGTCAGATTAACTTTAAATACTAATTCACTTCAATAAAGAAAGGCTTGGTGGTGAAAAGTTACTACTCTGAAAAAAGGTTCCTTTAAAACATGCATTTTTAATGAACTAACAACCACAAAATTTAAATGTGTGTTGCAGAGCAAATTAGACATCTGGGGTTGCAAAATCCTAAAACTTAAATGCATTCATCGACTATTTTAGAAATGCTAAGTATAATAAAATTTAAAACACACTCGCGGTTGGCCTGCCATCTTGTATCGTAACTTTTAGATTCAGTTCTGCTTGCCGAGCCCCACCCCCTTTTTTCGATCAACAAAGTAATATTGTTCACACGCTAATTGAACTTGCATAGATAATTCAAATATCCAATTTCCTGGTAAATACAACCACTACTATATCAACAAAACAAGAATGGCGAAAAGAAATATATAACTTACCAATATTTACGAGCTTGATTTGTTCATCTTCAATGAATTTTAATGCTATCGCTATATTTTCTAACTTCTGTGGTCTAAATGTTGGCTTTTTATTGTAACGCGGAATTTTCTTATGTGACAAATTTTGTAGCAAAGCAATAAGTTTTAAACCGTCGCAAAAATCTGTCTCTAAATTGTATATATATAAATTGACACACTTTAAATGTTCATTACACCAACGAGTAAACGTATTTTGCTGAATCTTCTTCCATTCTGCATCTTGGGCCGTTGGATCGTCCGGCATCCTTAATTCGCTCTCCTACAAAAAAACAAACCAGTACATAAGTTTAGATTCTCTCTCTTGTTGTTGTAAAATGTGAACAGATCCTTTTATAGCTAGCTAGCGTCTTCTCTAACTATTCAATAACTGATGTATATTTCAACATCAATCATCAACGAATAATTTTGATAAAAAATTAATATGTTCGTAATTTGCTAAGTGAGCATGCACGAAACTTCATTTGATGAAAGTATTTTAAAATTTAATTCGCACTTTTACGAAGTATATACTCGTTATGTGTTCCCGTGAACAACAATAATAAATTATAAACTTAATGGTCCATATTCGATATTATATTATTTAAGAAATATCTTACGTTATCCATCGTTTTAGTGGGTCTAACACCAATTCTCTATCCACGTAACATTTATTTAAAAACTCAGTTTTTCTTTGACCAATCCTACTTTGACTCGCGCTGGAGCCAGCCCTTGTGTGAGTGAATTTATGAGCAAAATAAAATATAATTTTATTAAAAGCTAGTGTTATGATCTTCGCATAAGATTTATAAATTATTTCAAATTCTTTTATGCATCCATTTATTAACAATGGGTGTGTTCGAATTTACATACATTATACGTAAAAAAAAATGAGTAAAAACAGATAATCTGACCTTGTCTCCCATTTTTGCAAATCGTCTTTTACAGCTGAACGACTGACAACGATCAGCCAAAAGTTAAACTCTATTATACTCAATCACTATGAATCACAAAAGCGTGTCTAAACAATACCATTTATGGCAAAAATCAATATCGCATAATTAAACCAACCCTAAATTAAATTCCTATATAGTTATGTGCGATTTGGATCGTATTTCGTATTTGCTTTGCTCACTGGTCTACCTTTCCCAAAACATAACTGGCTTAATTACTCAGATTTAATTTTTTTTTTAAATAAAAATTGTTTAAAAGAACAGATGTGAATTTTCTTAATTCACAACAAAAATGGAAGCATCTATACGGAAAAATAAAAACATAATTTATGTGACTTTTTTTTTTTAAAGTAGCTTATCATAAAAGAATAAATGGTACATTATAATACCACTTCTTTGAACAATAAATGTATGCACAATATTGTTATCCATGTGCTCAAGAATTGCTCAATTCTCATATCAATCTCGGAATACCCCCCGTGAATTTTTGAAACTTTTTTCAGCAAAGAAAGTGTTGTTTTTTTGTGTGATTGCCGTATCAACAACAGATAAGGCGTTCTCATCGTAAATATTTGGCTAGTTGAATAAGTAATATTAAAAAAGTGATGATTTACTAATAGTGGCGTAGAAAAGTAGAAAAATATTCAGTCTGAATAAAAAACAGGGAGTTTCTTTGCATGTGTGAATCATAAATAACAGTCTTATATAAAAAAATTCAAACCACTGTTTATTATTTCAAGAAGGAGTGTCCAGTCGCCAAACATACGGAATTATTTACAAAACACTGTTGATGACATCACACCAGACTGAAAGACAATAGATTATGTTTGAAATATTTATATTCTGTGGTCAAGGCAACAAATCTGTTAATAAGGATTCAATTTCACGCCATGTACTAATATGTCGATTGCTTCTTGACTTAATTTGATTTCTAGATAAATTTCATTTTAAAACTTGTTTTCTTTTGTTTTAAAAAACCATAGCAACTTTATTTTAGGAGAAGCCGTTGTTATAATTTAAAAGATAGCCAAAATTTACTTTGACCTGTATACAAACATCACAAGCAAGATGCGAAAGGGTCTTACCACAATTAAATTACAATGTGAAAAATCTAGACAAAAATATAAAATATAATAAAATTGATATAATGAAAAAGAAGCGGATGTAGGGTTTAGTCTTGAGACGAAAAGAAAGCAAAATATTTCCAAATTTTCCCCGAATATTGGCAGATTCCCCGATTATTGTAGTTTAAAGAAATTTCAAATCACGCCTGGGGATCTGTCATGACTGATTTCTATTATTATGTAATCGAAAATATAATCGCATTCATTTTGTTCATACAATCAACATCAGTTCAGTTGAAAACATGACGCCATTTATGGCCATCTTGTCTGTATCTCCATGGGTATGGCATTGGATATTGTAGTTATGGTGACGCCGAAGACATCTCATTTTACGATAGCCATACAATATATTTACAAAGGTTCCATAGTTACTATGTAACAAAATCGAAACAAAAAGCAGTCAGTCAGTCATAAGCAGTCAGTTTTTGTAAATACAACACAGTTTGAATCGTTGAATCGTAATCGTATAAGCGATTTCCCTAATAATCAGAGTTCGTTGATAGGTTAATGGATGTCTTTTAAGCTAGACACGTTATCAACATGAACTTCATTGGAAAGAATCACACAGCAGAGGCGTAGGTTTACCTGAGTCAAAATTTGTGGAGGAGAGTTCTGTCATTTAAAGTAGAAAACGTGCAAGTAACGGCACTAAGGGCGGAAAAGAAATATCATAATGTTGAACTCCTCCACTATGCACAGTAGAGTTGAAATTTCTAATTACTGTCTTTTCGTTTTTTTTAAGGGCGGAATTCGTTTCATCGTCTTTGCATTGTAACCAAGGCGACCGCAGGAGACAACGTACAGGTCTCCATTAACTTCTACTTTTTATTATGCTCTTGAAAGGTTATTAAAAACTTGTATGAAACTAGTTTTGTGGTCGTGTTAAGAAGTAATCTTTTACTAACCAATTCTCTTTTTCTTTAGTCGATGTTAGAGGTTACAAATTACCCACAATTGCTTCGTCTTACAATTATTCCACATTCTGACGAAATTACTGGCAATTACTGCAAAAGAATCGACCGCAAATTAATGATTAAAATAAAATATTAGGAAAATTCTGAAAACGTTTTTGAAAGTGAAACGGAATACTTTTTGATTTATACTGCAGCCTTTTAAGTCACCAGTCAAACCCACCCCGTCCCCCCTCTCAAACTTGTCCCCAGAGATTAAGCCTTTTACATATACTAGACGAGCATCTCCACCCCTTTTAGCGCCTCGTGACCGTCTGGGAATTCCTCGTCATCCCCAATCTCACTATTGTTCGTTTTGAGGGGAAAAAGAAAGCTAAACATCATCTCATATTTTTTGTTCAAAATCATAATGGAATTTTTTTGTTTTTATTCCGGCACAATGTTCGTATTATGACCTCATCAACATATTTATCTGTGGTTTACGATAGTATCATCCCGACATGTTGTCATCATAACAGAACATAAAAAAAAACTAACAGAGGAAATGAAGTCAAGAGAGATGATCTGTTTACACAACGACCGTGTCATAGTGATAATCGCTTACGTACATTCGAAAGCATGGTAGTCACGTGACCACACTGTTGTCATCTTGGGAATAAAAACGAGAGAACTGTCTTTGTTCTTTCTTATGTTTGCTTTTTATTTGTGATTTTTATTTGTGGTCCATTTTTTATTATTATTTTTTGTCATTGTTGTGTTTTCCTTGAAGCTTTGGATGTCACTGCATTCTGTGTAATTACAGTTGAAGTAAAGACCCACTTATTCTTTCATTTTTCTGGTTTTAGAAATGTATTTAAAATGTTTATGGAATGTTTTCATTTCATATCCATTACGAATTTTTTTCTTGAAAAATTTGAAAGTTTAAAAAACAAGATAAGAAAAACACATTAATCCTCTCGCGTTTTTTTATCAAACAATCATGTTTTTAATTTCCTATATATGGGATCTTTTCATGAAATACTCTGATTAACATGTAAGACGAACATAAGCTTCGACTAATCCCTGGGCCTGGCCTCATTTTCAAACGCGTAGGCGGACAAGAGAGTGTGTGAAAGTAAAAGAAATCCCGGCACTGAGAAAATTTTCGTAAATTTTCAGCTCAGAGTATGTACGAAAGCACCGGAATTTTACCGCATTTTTTGTCCGTTTAGCAAACCCTCTTTCCAGCGCCCCTCTCCATGGGGACTTCTTCGCCTTTTTGATTTGAAAAACGGCAGCCAAAGGCGAAGAAGCCCTGGAGACCAGGTTGTCGCTCTCTAATAAGCACCCATTCCTATAGAAAACACTCCTCCTCGTAGACTTTTTGAATATTTTGCCCACTGGGTAGAAAAGAAACCATGGGTGCTTATTAGAGAGGGGCACCCCCCACCCACCCCCAATTTTATTCTTAAGTCCAATTCTCAATACTAGGTACGTTATGTGGTAGGAGAGGCATGGTGAAGACGGGGGGCTTTAGAACTATCAACTTATTGAAATTGATGAGAATTTTTTCTGATCTATTGAGTCAGCTGTCTGTTTGTCACAAAAAGAACTGTCACCGCGTGTCGTGTTTCATAATAACGTCAGACAAGTCATAGACGTCATTACATCACGTGTTTTTCTCGTCATATCTTTTTTTTTTCTTTTTCGTTGTTTTGTTTTGTTATTTCAAACGAAACCTCATCTTCGTAAGTGCTTAGATATTGGACATATTTTCTTGTTCAAATTTTCTATTTGTTTCATATCAAATTCCATACAAACCGTGCATACAAAATGACAAACTGAAACGTCACCATTTTTACTAAGCCTCTTTTTCAAACTTGATGAAACATGAAACATCACATTATAAATGCGAAGGCTGATAGATTTCCGCGTATTCCGCGACAGAGTCGACATGCCAGCAACTTTAAACAGTTTCAATCAACCCTGTGAAATGTTGAGTGTGTGAAGTCATAGGTTTGCTGTTCTACTATCAGCTAAAGGGTTTCTATGATGCGCTAAAGGATTGTTAGAGACGGTCCTCTCGTTTTTATGATAGCAGTGAAATCTCAAGAAGTAAAGTCTCTATTAAGCGGACATCCTTTAAACCAGGCATCTCCGTATATAACATACACATACTCCAGTGGGCAAAATCTTCAAATTCTCTGTGGAGGAGCGTTTTCTATAGGAATGGAAAGCATTATCGCTTGTTGTTTCTATAAAAGAACACTCCGCCACAGAGATTTTTTTGAAGATTTTGCCCACTGGGACTCCATGTACGGATGTATGGATTTAGATAAAGTCTCAATAAAGTGGACATCTTTTTTATGTACCAATGGTGTCTACCATATAGAGATTCCACACACTATCATATACAGTTACGCTATATAGCGTACCAAATAGAATATGGAGGTGTCCGTTAGCAGATATTTGAAAATCAAGGAGAAAAGGCATTTCAGGCCTGCAAAAAGTCTTCGTTGAAATGGGATATAAACAGTAAAGAGGCTTCACTGTAATTTGAACAGTGTTTCCGACCTCGTTGTCATGCAAAAAGAATGTAACAGAATGTGTATGATCTGAAAATGAGATTGAAGGTTAAAAGAGATAATAGGATCCAGTTTACTGACGCAATTTGTTTTTGTTTTTTTTACTATAATGCACAAACAACAGTAAACAACAGTAAACAAAAGTTAACAACAGTAAACAAAAGTTAACAACAGTAAACAACAGAGAAGCCGAAGTTATCGTGTTACCTTTTTGTTGTCTTTTCTTCAAAGGAAACTTTTTTCTGTATTCTTTGTAATCCTTTCACAGTCCAAACAATAAAAATTCAATTAGTCAGTTAACTCGATACATTGACTTTGACAACGCACTGCTTACTTTTTTAATATCCGATATACAAATCTGTTTATCACAAAATGTTCATTTGCGGTACAGTAGAGAATTCAACCGCTCATAAAAACTAATATAACTCACGAAACACCCTTTGTCGCAACACAATAGCGTTGTTATGGCAACTACATTTTCTTATTAACCTTGGAGGTTCAAATTACAACTATCTGGCACGTAAAATCCGAAAAAAATAATCGGGGAAACAATGCTCCAGGGATTTTTTTCTCGTGCACGTGCAACACGGAACATGTTGCATAGCGCATATACAATAACAAAGTTTGTGTGGCGCGCCACCAACTGCCAAAAGAGATGCAATGTTGTTGTAAGCAATAGGTTGTTGAACTGAATGCAACGTCTTTCCCAGGTTGTATTGAAGTTTAAATAGCGCATCATTGAGTTTAACACTTTACATTAAAGGTCAAATTTTCGCCAAATCCGCAAAAGTGTTTTCTTCACGAATGTTCAAAACATTTCTTGCAGTCTGTTGATACTCGTCAGCATGTCTTGATTTTATTTCACGAAACTTTAGTCTCGCGAAAATTTCAAATAATTGTCATCTAGTGAAATAGTTCCTACTCACCAAAAATTCAAAATAGAAGACCGTCTGTTCTCTTTTGTGATTGGTTTGTGTCTCCTCTGTGATTGGTTGGATTCATTTTATCGAAACGTTTTGAACGAAAGCCCTTACTACCTAGCTGCTGTTTTTGCTGGCAACAAAAGAACAATTTACGATTGCTGTAGATAGACCATTACCTATTCGAATTTCAAAATTGAGTGGTTTTAATGGCAGGGCCTTTCCATCTCGCAATTTTCTAATCAAAATGAGATAAACGGTCCTGAGTTTAAGATTGTGAAATTTTAACTTTCCTGAAATAACTTAATATACCGGGTCAGGAAATACAGAACTCGAAAACTCGTCCAGTAAAGCTTGGTTTCCAATAACTGAAATTTGTCTTGCGACTCGGCATGCATGCGCATTGCGCACAATGTGGGACGGACGTTGTTCGAAATTTAAACAGAGCCTGTTGTTTTCGATTTGTGTAATGAGCAGTAGTGATAGGTGGACACACGAGCATGACCTGACGTCACGAGACTTTTATAGATAATTATGTAGCTACTTCGGTGTATAACTACCATCATTGAAAATATGAGATAGTAACATCACGTTAATGATATTTTCAAATTTCGATTCAATTTTTAAACAATGGCGACTGATGCATGTTGACTCGTACCATTCTCGTTTTTGTAATAATTATGATACTTTGAATACTCGTTAAAATACCGACAATTTCAAAATAAAATTGAGTGAATTGCGCCCAGATATCTTCATAAGATATTATAAGTGCTCAATATAAGACGCCCCCTCCTAAAGCTCCCTTTTTAAGAAAACCTGAACCGAGTCAAAAGTTTCGTTCTTTCAATATGTAACAAAGTATATTTTTGGTCATACCTTGACGTTTGTTTTGATATCTCGCAAACAATAAGCGTCTTCACATAGTTTATGCAGTTGCTAACTGGTAGAGGATCCAGGAATTCGTGTTTGAAATATGTTCGAACGCAGGTCTTTTCGATATACGGTAGGCGGCGAAGAAGACCCTGGTCCTGGCTGCTTTATTATGCAATTTCATTAGCTTGCGATTTCTTGAATAATTAAACGAATTGAAAATAATTTACACTTCGTTGTGAATGTGATCAAATAGATTTATATCATGTTTACATTTAAGCAACTTTTACTTACACAACGACAACTTTGCTAAAGACCCTTTGGAGATTTTCCTATTTCGAATTCTTTGTTAGTTACTAATTAGGTTATGGCTACATTCTCACATAATACATGCGGGACTTGGTTACTTCTTAAGACAATTTTGTAAATGTAGGACTTACCGACCCAAAAATTGCATAGATTTTAGATATACAGATATACTGTTGATTTTGAGCAGCCGGAAACAGCTTCTTCTTCGCCGCTGTCCGTACATCAAAAAGACAAAAACCCTGGGTTCGAGGTTGTTTATCCCTTTCATATCCCTATGCTATCATTAAAATGACTCTGACTATGGTTGGTTCAGGTCAGAGTTAAGGCTCGGGTTAGATTTCTAGTATTTGGGGCGTTCTCTGGAATAGCAGCAATACCCTATTGGTCCTTTTAACGCCGGCTCTTAATGGTGTTTATTTTTATGACTTGGCGTTAAAAGGCGCCCCAGCGTTAGATGTTTGTGTGTGAAGGTTTGACCGTGATCTTCTCAAATAGAACGCCAATAAAGACCGGCGACAAATTTGGATCGGGCGTAAAACGGGCGAATAAGGTTCACATCGTCGTTGCCGGAGAATTAAGTGATAGCACAGATGCTTAATACTGCAAATGGTATTAATTACAAACGTTGCTAATATCATCGCTACAAACAATTAGATTTGAAAATAACTACATTTCCTGTGAGAATTCCATAAATTCCATATGTCGCAACCTCGTCCTCAGGGCTTTTTGCCTTTTCGACATCATAACTCTGGTGAACAGAAGTTTACCTTATAAAAAAGACATGTTGTTTTTCTTTAGCTTCAGTTGTCTTTTTTATTAAGACTTTCTACACAACACACTTTCTGAAATATCAAAATGATAATGTCCACCAGGAAACACCAGTGGCTTCGTCCAAAACATTGCATTTGTTTTCAACGCGCTTTATCCCAACACCATTGTATTTCGATAAATGGAGAATGACAAATAGATCCATCTTTTTTTAGATCGACTGTTTGCTGTCTTCTAACATAGATGCAATAATCACTTAGTTTACTTTCGAAAGTTTTTTATGTCTGCCTGGGTTAAAGAGGTCATGTCTCGTCCTTTCAAATCAAAAAAAGAAGAGAGGCTTTCAAATAGAGAAGTTTTTTGGTCACACCTTGTTAGCTTAATGCCACTCCTCAAACAAACAGAATGTTTGCAGTCAAAACTTTGTTATTTCTGTCTGGGTTATCGAAAACAACATCGCTGCTGCCTCGTTCTTTCAAACCAAAATAAAAGACTTTCAATTAAAAACTTTTATGATCGCATCTTGTTTGACAAACACATTCCAAAGAGAGAATATAGAAGCTTATCAGCGATATTAGGGCGTAACATATATACCAACAGTGAGAGGGTGTGACAAGATTAACAGAGAAGGCGGAACGTCTCAACAAGGATGATATAACATTATGTAAACAGAAGTGATGTGGAACGTCATCAGTCACGTGCCATCAGAAAACAAAGTCAATCTACACGTTTTTTTATAAGGTAGCCACATAAAACTTTGGCTAAGGCTCAATGTTGCTTAAGTTGGTCTCTTTTACAGGCTCACTATCAACGTGGGACGAACCAAATTCGCGTAATAGTCTACTCAAATAGGCCGGTAATGTTTCATATGTTTCATCAGCAACAAATAAATGTGTCCCTTTTTGCACTTTTTATTTTAGTTTTAGTTTTTTTTTTTTTTTTTTTTTATTATTGTTATGCAAATCCGTTTTAGGATGTGCTCTTGTTGCTTATAAAGCCACGTTTGTACCAAGTATAATGCTTAAAAAAAAAAAACGTTAAAAAAAAACGTTAAAAAAAAGTTTTTTGAAGTGAAAAACGAATTTGGACGTGTTATTAAAAGATGTTTTGGTTTAGAGGATAACTTATCACCAAACAAACAGTGACTATCCATAAATAGATTTAAAAACTTTTTATGGTATGTTAACGATCAATTTGTTAGCACGATAAAAAGGCTTTTATTTGATAGTTGTCTATGTAATTAAAAAGAGTGGTGACCATATCTATAAGTTCGTGTTGATTTTTTGCTAAACATTTTCATGATAAAATATTTCCAAGTTACAACAATATATTCGAGTATTGTATCATGGATGGAATATTATTGTACAGACGGCGCTTTATAGACAATGAGTAAAGTACATGCTCAATCCCCCATCTTTAATTTCTCCCACACCAGAGATTTCATCAAATAACAACAAAATGAATAAATAAGTAAATAAATAAATAAATAAATAAATAAATAAATAAATAAATGTAAACTTACATTGCTCGTTCCAATCTTTGAAATGTCTTGAGCGGAACATGATACTGAACGTCTGAACTTTTCCTCGACGTTCATCGAACGGGGTCGTGGTCTGTTAAATGTTCTTGTTCTTTTTCGTAGAGCTACTGGTACATCGTTATATATTTCTGTGTTGATATTTTGAAATATATCTGGTCTGTTCTTTGTTAAATCAGGATTCGAACGTGATAGATTTCTTTGTGACGCGAGCATGTCGATTTCGATATTAACCTTTAAATATTGAAAATCAAAAACAAACAGAAAAAACAAAAAAGTGTACAAAAATCTTCTCTTTCTTAAACAAAATTTTCCAGAAATATTACTTTTTATGACACCTCTCTTTTGCAATGCAACGTTTAATTCGAAAACTGTTACATTTATCAGTTAATCGCCATATTTCATGTTGTTGTTATGGCAACATCATCATGTAGTAGTAAAAAAATTCGTTAAGTTTTAAAGGGAAGATCACACTTAAGAAAACAACATGGAAGGCTATGTTTTGTTTACGTCATTTAGTCTGCATTATTACCGATAAGCATGTTTTTCTTTTGGGTAGCATCGCATCAGTTTAAAGGTTCTCTTCGTAAATATAAACGACTTTTATAAAAACGTCTATAAAGATGTTATGACATGATATGAGATACTCCTGCCAATGTTTCTTTTATGGAACGCCCTTTTCAGCGCCCTCCTCTCCCAATAACAAAAGTTAATGATCTGCAAGATGTAATCGGTAATCTAACTCTTCGGTCCCAATAGATGTCTCCACCTCTACCCCCACTTATTTTTTGTTGAAAAATTTCCGATTTTCCGATGAGATTTGAAAAGCGATAAAAGAGGTAGAACTTACGTAGATAGCATTATCTCTCAGAAGCATTCACACGGTACAATATATGCATACAAGCATCATATATCATAATAATGCAGTGTACTATGAATGGCTTCACAAGTCTCTTACAGTACTATTACATGACCGTGAGACAGGCCCGCGACATTCTATCAAATTCGATATCTCCGGAACCTTTATTAACTTCATATTTCATGACTTTTCCTAAAATTTAGTAGGGATTAGAATTTTAATAATTTTTTTTTCTCAAGTATTTTTGCTAACATCAGCACTTTTTTGAGGTACACCCATTTTCATCAAAACGTACTTCTTGGAAATCTGAACATGTGACGTCACAATATTATTTTCGCGCCATTTATGATATGAAAACATTTTGTGAAACATCTGTAATTTGTATTGAGGGTCTATATTATTAGATGCATGTTTTTTTATGCTTATATGTAGGCATTATTTCCTCTGTTGATGTGAGAAGCGATCAAATTTGATAGAATTCCCATTGTTTATAAAGTGCTGACGTTAGCATATTTCCAACTGCTTTGGTCCAAAAAGTCTGAATATGTTACCTATAAACACATGAAATAAGAAAACTAAGTTAAAAAAGGCCTAATAGCAATCTGATGACATCATAAAATATTCTTACGTATGATCTGGTCCTCAGTATTG
The DNA here is from genome assembly GCA_039566895.2 of Turritopsis rubra. Classification (NCBI taxonomy): domain Eukaryota; kingdom Metazoa; phylum Cnidaria; class Hydrozoa; order Anthoathecata; family Oceaniidae; genus Turritopsis; species Turritopsis rubra. The sequence continues at coordinate 8,122,419 of CM077630.1, read as the reverse complement.
ATCCTTTGAGATGTTGTGCATCATCAATCCTAGTAGTCACCAGTTTCCTTTGCTTAAATTTACAGAGAGTGAGTAAAAGAACTAAAACTCTACAAACTATTTATTAAAGGGGCTACGACATGAATCACGTGATTGTTGTGTTTGTTTACTTTTTATCATCCCAGCTCTCGCCTCAAATTGATTTTTGGTGCGGCACCATAAATCAAGATCACGTGATTCGTGTCGTAGCCCCTTTAAGCACTAGTCAAAATCAACCAGACTAATTGGTGCTTATTTTGTGCCATTTCGACCCTACTTAGGTGTATAAGCGGTGTTTATTTGATAGACCGTGTCTGCATACATGGCCAGTTTCTATAGTTTACTCGTGCTTACGTGCACGACATCAAACTTACGCAATTGTGTAGGTTTTACGAGAGAACAGCGCTGACTTATCGAGGCACTTGTTGACACCGAAGTTCATAGAAAAAATAACTGGTTAGGAAATTTGCAACAACAACAAAAGAAAAGCGTGTAGATGTTAGCCTTTAAATATAGATCGCTAGGGTCTATACAGTTTGGTGGATTTCTTCATATGACCGTGCTATCAAAAAGAGATTGGAAACCATACAAACGAGTTGATCATTACGAATGATTGGCCAAATGTGTTATCAGATCCTGTAACAAGCCAATATGAAAAAATCGACTAAAGTGTATAGACCATAGCGAGTTAGCGACGGTCTATATTCATAGGATGGTAGATGTTAAATCAGCATTTTTCTCAGTTTTGTGCACCGTAATTGTCACACGTGACACCGTCATTAACTGTTTTCTTGCATTCAATAAAACCTTTATATTTGGGTTCTTTTGGGAGTAATTAAAATGTCTTTATTTCATCAGATAATTATATATTATAAAAGATTTCCAAAAGAATCAGCGGATGGTGAGCACCGTGTATAAGTGCAAACAAAAAGCTTGATTTGAAATAATTTTCCTAACCAGCTATTTTTTTCTATGAATTTTGTGGATACAAGAGAAATTTCAGTCCAAATATACAACATATAAACACCATGTCGTATCCAGGGCTTCTTCGCCTTTTAGAAATGGGAAACGACAAAAGCGTAGATTCCCTGGGAACGGGGTTGACAATCATTAGTCTTGGCGAACAACTCTAAGTCAAGAGTGTGTTTTATCTGCCGATTTAAGACAATCAGACTTTTAGGTGAAAACTTTTACAAAAGCATTTGAAAGAACGAGGCATCGCGTGACCTATTGCTCACTGACCCGAACAAATTTCACAAGGTTTACACCATGAAGTTTTGATGGCCTCAAATTATTATTATCTCAACAGAATCTATTTCAGAACCTACTGACTGTGTGCTTCAAACAATGTCTTTGAAAGTATTACAGGAATTCGAACTGTTTTAGCTGTTTTAGCAGTAAAACTCTCTCATAAAAGCCTCTCGATGATAACTCTAACATTGGGGAATTCAAAAAATTCTCATTGGTCCCTCCTTAGAGGTTCGAGTTATCTGGAGTTACTGTAATAATAGCGTGTTTAAACTCAAATATCTCTGAAATATCTTTCGAACGAAGGTACATTTTTGGAAATTCATCAAGACAGTATGAGAAATTTTAAAAAATATGGCACAAACTTTTGAGACAGACTTTCGTTCCGAAGAAATGGTGTGAGTGGGCAGAGTGGGAATCTGTATTTTCCAAACTCTTTTGTGATAACTGACAACATGAAATAATTTGTTTAACGTTTGAATTTTCTATCTTTAGTCAGGTGAAAAGCGGGGTTTACATACATTATCCGGTTAATTAAACCGATTTGTTTGGTTTTTTTTACTACTAATTAAATTGTGTAAACATCGATTTTTCTTTGTTTACACGATCCGGTTTGTCATAATCAAAATCGGTTCAATTAATCGAATAAGATGAACCCTTTTTATACAAGCACTCAGATTTGGTTCCAAACAAGGAATTTGCTAGTAACAAAATATAAAAAAATTCGAAATTGCACTCTTAAATTACAATCAAACATCGCTATACAACGAAAAAAAAAAGAAAGGGTCAGTTTTATTCTCCTTTTACACTAAGAAAGCTTCAAAAGAAAACGATTTATCGGGACATTGAGAAAAATAAAATTTGAAACCTTTAAAATGAAGTTCTCATCTTTTCTTCCTCTTTTCTCAAAAGCAAAAAACTACCCTTTCATTTTCATTCATAAACATTTTAATCCCAAACACATATTATAATTCATGAATAATTAAATCTGTGTTTTTATTGTATTCATTGTGAGTTGAGGAATAATTAGATCAGTTGTACACACGTGCTTTTTTACGATATCACGTGACTCATACCACGTGCTCTATCTTCTTCTTTTGTGACAATAATGAACCATTCATAGGAAAGAATTAAAAATGGATTTCGCCATTATTGAGTTTATTGACGGCATCGATAACAGTAAAAGGTTTTTACATGGAATGGTCAATAAAAGTGAGGGATAGAGGTGCAACTTGAATAAATTTTAGTTTACGCAAAAAACAAAAAACGAGACCCAGAACAGAGACACAAAACCCTCTGAGTACCATACCAGAGACTCAAAACCAAATTTTGAGAAAAGTTTTAAGAAAATTCCCGGGCCTGGAAATCCTTAGCAAGACTAACATGGTCGGGCAAGATTTCACGAGTCACTAAATTTCACGTGTCCGGATAATTGCACCCTGCACAATGCGATAAAATTATAGTGTGCAGAAAATATTTTTGAAAAAAAATTAAAATAGAATTATTTTATCACCGTTCTAGACGTGCTAAAGCGGGAAATATACCATGTTCTTCCCTATATAAGGCGCTGGTGTCGTTACGTTATTTGAAATATACGGATGTGTGAAGACTATAAAATAAAACGAGTCACAAAATACAAGAATTTCAAAACAATATGCGCAGTAAAAATATATATACAGAAGAGAAGAGCAATTAAGTCCTTTGTATTCTTCTTGTTTTTATAGTTAAAAAACTTACCCAGTGGGCAAAATCTTCAAAAAGTCTATGAGGATGAGTGTTTTCTATAGGAATGGCAAGCATCATCGCCTGCTATTTCAATAAAAAAACACTCTTCCACAGAGACTTTTTGAAGATTTTGCCCACTAGGTAGCTTTGTTCTCATTTAACCCATTTGTTCTTATAAAAAAGCGTATGGTGAAAATGGCAGACAGAAACGCATTGTTTCACCTACAATGTTGGTCAAAACTATTGGAATACCATCCAGAGGGTTTCACAGTGACAGCACTAAAACTCAAAACTTCATTTTTCATAAAATAAAGAAGAAAAAAAATTACAAAAAAATACTTTACATAAGTTTAATTTGTCAAATAAAAAAAAGAAAAGAAAAAAGATGCAACACCAAAACAAAATGTAACAGGGGACATAGCAAATTATTTGGTAATGTAACAGGGGATGTATCAAATCACTGGATAATGTAACAGGGGATACATCGAATTGTTGGATAATGTAACAGGGGATATAACAAATTATTGGATAATGTAACAGGGGATATATCGAATTATTGGATAATGTAACAGGGGATATATCGAATTATTGGATAATTTCTATGAACTGCATGATAAATGAGAAGGAAAAAACTGCGTTAAAACGTTATAGCTGTGAAGATAAAAGTACACTTTGAAAAACACTCGTGCTTTTGGTAGGAATGTCTCTTAATTTTGTTTGGGTAAGCAAGGTAAGTTCTGAGAGATGACTCAACAAGACTAAGGTGTTGTTTACATAACAAGAATGTTCTTGTTCTTGTAAGATACTGCACGCAGTAATTATATTATTTTTTAAAAAATATATCAATAATATAAATCAAATTGGGTGCAAAAACATTGATCAGAAATAAAAAATCAGAGAATGACTGTTTAGATGAAACACACGTAAAAAATATGGTGCATACAGGTATATGGTATAATCACCTTACATGATCGAATAAACGCCCAGGATGTGGTACTAAAAATTCACTGAAATAGTTCACCTTACATGACCGAATAAACGCCCAGGATGTGGTACTAAAATTTCACTGAAATAGTTCACCTTACATGACCGAATAAACGCCCAGGATGTGGTACTATAAATTCACTGAAATAAACGCCCGAACAAACGCCCAGGATGTGGTACTAAAAATTCACTGAAATAGTTCGGTTTCGAAATTAGGATAGTTCCTTATATTATATCTTCCATGATTTGATTATCGAATTTAAAATGACGGTATAGTGAAAACTCGTTATAACGAACCCGATTCTCTCAAGAGAATAAATTTCCTTTTAACGCCCACGGTAATAATTTGATTTTTAAAGAAACGCGCAGGGCATTTAATCGGTTATGTACGGTATAAAAATTCCTCTAAGTCATTGATAGGTTTCCTATTTGCCTTTAACCTTTAATACTGGAAGTTTTCTCCCTGAAAAGAAGTTGGACCACATCTTCGATAAGATGTTAAAAATCCTATCCCTCTCCACGTAGGAGTGCGCTTGTAACGTCCACACAATCAGCGCTTTTTTTTCTCCCTCGTCATGTTCTTCAACGGCGTTTACATCTGTCACCAAGCAAACATCGCTCTCTACACTGGATGTCTTGAAACGGACATCGTAGGAGAAAGGATCGACCACCGCGTCATCAAAGATTAAAGAAAACGAACCCGAGTGAATTTCATTGAATTCGATTCTCAGCAACGCCGTGAGGAGTTGCACACCGACAATTTCGTACTGCGTCCTGTCAGGCAACTCTTTCACGAACAACGGCAACGGGTAGTTCACGTGATCTTCGTTTATGAGGCAAACGAATTTCTCGCTTACAACTATCGTACAAGGAGCAACTTCATTGTTGATGGATTGGTTGATCAAGGCATATAGTAAAACACTAAAATCATCTTCGTGAGGGAACAGATCCATTATCCGGATGTAATCTTGTATCTTGTATCTTAGCTTTTCCAGAGTCTCGTCGCTGGGATAAACGAATTTTATATTACTGTTAGGGTGAATAAATTCAGATTTCGGATAATAGTTTGAACTATTCTCGTCCTCCTGTTTGTACATTTGGAAAAGTGCCGGTATCGACGTCGTACGACTTGGCAACACAGCGGCGACGTCGGTGTTATCGATGACGTGAAGTTCTTTCGGCAACGCTAGAATAACTTGACTTAATCTTTGAACGAAATCATTAGTCCGATCGAAATCCCGAGTAACGAATACAAACGTCTGGCCGGGCAAACCGGTTTCTAATCGGAAACATTGGTCAAATAGTCCGACGACAACCTGTTGTAAATCGGCTATTTTGATGACGTTAATGTACAACGCCTTACCACCCGATTCGTCTTCAAAGGGAGTATTCGCCAGGATGTACTTTCGATTCTGAGCGGAAGTGATCATATAAATGTTAAATTTTCCTAAGATCAGCGTCACATCGAACTCAAGGTCGGAATAATTATAAGGTTTACAACCTGCGCACGTGATAAACTGCACACTGGCTAACCCAAGATCATCACCTTGTGCAATTTTGTTGCAGAATACGTCGTTCAAACGCGCCCGGTCCACTTTCAGGAACATGTCCGGTTCATCTATACACTGAGACGGCGGTATAGTGATGTTACCGGACGGTTTCTTTGAATGTCCTTTGTTTTTAGCGCTCAAATAACCTAGTTTTGAGTAGATGACCTTCAGGTCCTGGTCGTAGTTGTTCTTCCACAGGCACGCCAGTGAACGGACGAATTGTTCACGCTCGGCAAGTGATTGAAACAGCAGATTCCACGAATTGTTTAAGTCCACTTTGCCGTCACTGCTTTCTTCTCTAACGCGATTGTCGAACGTTATGGAAACACCATAGCAACCGATGAAGTTTTCCCGACCTTTGTTCTCGGTCCAAAGGTTGACGCCGACTATGTTGCTGACATCCTCGATGTCGTCTACGATCCATTGCGGCGTGAATGGTGTCGAGCGTACATAGGACGGCAGGGGCCAGTGAACGTAATCTTCTTCACAAAGAATCAAACGTGAATTCGTCAAGATGAGGCTACGCAGATTTGGTTTCAGTTCGCTTTCATCACTTTCGTTGGGCCCCTCCTCCCATCCTCGTTCGTATATTATCGCATACGAAATGAGGTTTTCGCGGTTGTCTAAGGGCGGTAATTGCTGCTCTTGCAACTGCATCTTCAAAGCATTGATTTTATTTTCATCCGGGTAGACGATGGACGGCAAACCATGTGATTTAGTCAACTTTTGTGCGGAATCGGTTTCATTCTTCAATCCCAATACAGAGGAAATGGAGTCGAGAAATTGACTAGTTTTCGTCACATCACGTGTCAAGAACACAAACGTGCCACGTGGTCCCTCCTCGGAAACCTCGACTCGTACTCCTTGGTCAAACAAACTCACTACAATTTCTCGTATTGCATGCAAAGAAAAGCTAAAGAAACAGTGCATTGCTTCTTGGACGCCGGAGAGCGTGTGCAATACTTTCGGGTTATCCGAATACTCATCCGGCAAAAAGATACGGAACAGAAAGATGTTAATGGTAGTCATAACGACACATACAGGTATTTCTTCATCAGGAAATAGATACGGCAAACATCCGACCCATAGAATCGAGACTATATCTTGATTAGACGAGTCATTGACGTCATGTTTTAACAACGACAAACCCATATTAATGTTCTCGTAGTTCGTCGTCCTCGCCGTCGCTTGTTGTTGTTGTTGAACGTACGTGGGACTGGTGGAGGTTTTCTTTTGAAGACTGGACTTTCGGATGAACTCTTGAAAGAACATGAGGAGAATTTGATTGGGTATATCAAAAGGGTTGTCGATCAACCCTCTAGTTACATCCACACTTGTCAACGACTGATAGCGGCTCCTACAGACACAAGAACCGTCAACAAGCATTTAGCATCAGCAGCAGGTTTGTATGAAAGTCGGATAATAGCCTCATACAAATTCATAGATTAGTTGCTCATACAGTAGGCTCTCTGTAATTCAAATGTTCAAGCGAGCGTACGAAATTTATTGAAGGTTCGAATTACGCAGGTTCACGATTTACATAGGTGAAAAGGTCTTTTAAATTATACCTCAAAATAGAGAGAAAGCACAGAGGTTTGTCTGTATTGTCTCCAATACTGTTTGCAATTAATAAGTTCGTTATTAAGTACGGATAGAAAGCCATAAAGGTTTGATTATGCAGCGGACTCTCTATAAAACGGACACCATGGGTGCATAAAAATGGTTCATTCAACAAATTTGTGCGAGCGGGCGGGAAACGCAAAGTCGAGTGATGTCGTGCGCATGAGTACTAAATCAAATTCAGTTCATCATTCCAAAACCGAGCGGACAAGTTTCAAAATTCCAACTTTCTTTTTGCGCTCAAAATTATTAGCCAATCAGGTTAGAGAACTTAAAGAAATTGCTAACATGTTGCAGCCATATTTGCTTGTGTTGCCAACATTTTGAACTTCGCATTCCTGGAATGGAAATGCAGAAATAGCGCTCGACATATTTTCGCTCGGTGCATATATCATGCCCGCTCGGTACATAGAGAGTATGTGTCCTTTATGCAGAGATGTACGCTTTATAGAGACTCGACTGCATTTCTGTTGGATTTTTCGTACCGTGCTCCGGACCTGTCATTGTAACTTTTCAGTATCACATACAGACCGGACGCGTCTTTCACTGTGTTCGTGCGCAGTTTAACTAACACGTAACCATCGACATCCGTCCTCGCTTCCTTCGTTTCGAATTGCAAAGTGCAGTTCTGATTTTCTTCAAGGACAGTTAAACCACGAATTGATTCTTAAGAAAGAAAAAAAAGGACTAACAAGATGGCAGAAGAATTGAAATTTTTCGTAATTGTATTTCAGTTCAGACTTTTGATGTAAGATTAAAACAAACAAACAAACAAACAAACAAACAAACAGATAAGACAACACACCTAATCGATAACTGGAAATGGTCAAACCCGTATTTAAACCGATTTCAATCAATAATTTCGACTCAGAATCGATCGCTACCATACGTTCCTCAACAGCTCCGTTTCCATCTTGGTGGACAGTTAGAAAAGTTTCGTTTGATCTGAAAAAAAAGAAGGACAGAAAAATTAAAATTAAAATTAAAGGTCGTGGTTACATCGATCCAACATCTCTATAACACAAATTTCTCCGGTGGAAGTCTTATAAAAAGTGTTTGAATGAACGAGACACAACCTGCAGAGAGACCGCTCTAAAAAATATCTCAAACTTTGTAAAGAAGTGGGAAATTCATTAGCACACCATATAAAAGCTACGACTAACTCTTATAATTTCCATTCCTCCTTCTGGCCTTTTCCATTCCAAGAACCCTATGATTATTTCAGTAAATAAGCGTAAGAAAACACGAGAAAGTCTGCTTTTTATGAAGGGATGATGACACGAATAACGTAATTTGACAAGGAATTTTACAAGACGTGGCACTAAACGTCGATTGGAGGCAAGGGATGCGACAATACTAACGCCGACGCGGACGTAAAAAAACCCCGTAAACAAACCCAAAAATCACGCGATTACCGTGTCGTATCCCATCTAGCATGACGTAATCACGAACAAAAACAAAGACACGAAACTTACAAGTCGTCGCCATCGCGAATGATCTGGTTTACAGATGCTCTCATTTCGTCAGATAACTCCAAGTCAATGACCTCCGTCGATAAATAACGCGAGAAAGGCTGTCAAAACAACAACAACAACAAAATCATTTAAAATCCTGAACGCTACGAAATCACAAGCAGATCACCACAGTGAAGATCATCACTAACAACGAGTTTGAACATGCTCTCAAACCACTAGTTGTGAGTGAAAAGCATGCCCCAACCCATCGCCCTTACACAATGTCCTGTGCTGATGACATCACCAGTAACACTGGGAGTTAGAGAGTTATATGAAAGATAAAATTAAACGTCAGTTTATTCATTCATTAATTTTAATCAAGCATTCTCAGTGGGCAAAATTATCAAAAGGTCTCTGTGGAGGAGTGTTTTTTTATTGAAACAGCAGGCGATATTGCTTGCCGTTCCTATAGAAAACACTCCTCCTCATAGACTTTTTGAAGATTTTGCCCACTGGGTTTCCTTCCTTCCCATCTGTAACGTTTTTCGCACCAAACCTTTCAAAATTGAACAGTGAATACTATATATATAGATCAAATGACAATTTCTCTTCCACTTAAAAGTTTATGGTGCAGACCTTATAATTTTTTTTTGAGTAAGTGGGGTTAGAGACAGGATCTGCCTCGTTCTCTCAAACATTTTTATAAGACTTTTCACTGCAAATTTAATAGTGAGTGAGGAGAAATTGTCAGTAAAATATATTCATACACAAGCCTTAAAATTTTCAAATTCATCTCTGATCAAGAGGAGATCCGACATTAATAATTGGCATGGGCAAGGTACCTTTTTCATAGCTGCCACCTCTCCATCAGTCTTTTCTTCAGGCCTGATTTCCGCTCCCTCGGTTGCTATTGGATGCTTATCTCCATCACTGTGTTCACTCTTCTCCTCTGTGTCACAAACTGCATCATTAGATTCCTTGAAGACAAACAAATGAGTACAGTGTTGTTAAAATTTCTTACACAGGATCAATTAAAAATATGTTGGTCATCAATGATTAGATAGCGAAACCTAGCATTTTATGAAAATCACTAAAAACTGAAAATTTCCATGGAAATTTGAGAATTTCATAACTTTTTCGAATGGCCTGCTATGACTTCTATGACTTTTCCATCAACAGTGTTCACCCTGTGTCGCATTCCAATGGTCATTGGTTTAAACAACCAGTGAAGTTTCAGCTCGGAGGAAAAGGGTAGCCAAAATCAAAAAGGTTCCGAAACCCGATTTAATAACTATAACTGCACTGACAAATGTTTTTCGAATTCCCCATTTTTTTCGGACCACCCTAACAAACACTTCAAGTTCATCACAAGCGTTACAAATGCAAATAAGCATAAAATAAAACTAGGAAAAACAGAATTTCTAAACGCGTTGACTGGCGTCCTTTGGCTCTTGCGACAGGCAGTTTTGGTTGCAATGCATTGCACTGAATCGATCTTTTTATGCCAGAAGGCGTGGACATGCTTCAAAACCTGAAACACATTCGAAAACTCGTTGGATGACATCAATCAACAACAAAAATTTTCCCTCAATGATTGTGTTTTAAGTGGATGAACACCTGCGTAAATAAATAAATTAATTAAAATAAACAAAACGAGTACCTTGTCTTCATGCATCTCATTGTAAAACGTCAGCCATGATTCCCCAGCATGTTCCCTCAACTTCTCGATCTCATCCCGAAAGTTCTTCTCATCATTTTCAAGTTTGGTCAAATGCTCAGCTAGTCAGAATAATAATAAAAAGAAAAAGAATGAAAAAATAAAGACATTCAATTTCGTTTGACCTGTCTTTACCTCGATGGCTTGTACGTTACAAAGACATTTGTGTTCCTGTTTGACGGTAAATTATTAGAAAAATTATTAAATAATTTATGCTCAAACTAGAAACTATTAGAATTGTCTATTAGAATTTAAATTAAATTTATAAAAATTATTTTTTTAAAAAATATACATTTTTCCCCTCCCAATTCTATATCAATCTTGTCTCCTGCTAGTTAGTCAGCCTATTGTCCCCATTCCATCCCATCCGTCACGACTATATTAATATATAATATTAAAGGCAATTAATGAGTATACTAGTATAGCGTGTAAAAACTTTTTACAGGTTCATTTTCCACCCATGAGTTACCACCCTATTCCCACCCATGTTCATCATTTCTCAATAACATTAGGATGACGAAAAATAAAATCAGAGAATTTGTTAGATTTCTGTCTGGGTTAACGAGAACATTGTTGTGTATTGCCTCATTTTTTCAAACGAAAACAAGAGACTATCAACCAAAATGTTTTGTGATCCCAAAATAGTATGTTAACAGTTCCTTTGTAGAGGAATCACAACAAAAAAAACTTTGTAAAATTTCTGGCCACACCAATAGTGAGTTACAAAATTTTCATTTCATAGAAAAAGGCGTAAAAACTTTCCAAAACAGCAAATTATTTCTCTGCTCAATTTTTTTCTGCTCAGATCAATTATGGATGCTTGGAGAAGAGATTTATTCTGTCTGCGGCTAAAGAAAAGTGAATTCCCTTACGCATAGCACTTGTAACTGGTGCACCATCAATCTTTGCAATGCGATCTTTCTGAAAAAGAGGTAGAACTGAATGAAAGATTTTAATCATGCTTGACTTGATCATCAGAGGCGGAACAAATGCAATTCTCAGAGATCTTCAATGACATCACACAGCCTCATTTTCAAGTTGAATAATAATGAAAAATGATGACACTTCAGTAAAGAAAAGATTAACCTTCTTAGTTACTTAATCAATACTTTTAATTTACGTCTTATGTATTAATTATGTCTGTGGTTTAAAGAAAACTCCGAACGCCTAACACATGACCATACCTTCCGAATTCTTGGCGAGCGAGGTGAAGTTTTCTGTGATGCATTCAGTGCAGGGTTTCTCTCTTGTACTGTTGTTGTTTGACCAGTAGCAATAGGTAACGGTTCCTCCTTGATGATGTCATAATTCTCTTGACTAGCAAGCAGCTCTGATATGCGAGCCTGAAGAAAATGCCAGGGCATTTATAAAATTTCGAAAGTTTTAGGTGTGGGGTTTATTAAAGGGAGGAATTACAGTATTAGCAAACCACATTATCGTATAGATATATCACATCAACCATCCTGTCTTAAGCGGGCGATACACGAACAAAATTTGTCAAATTTTATATGTCAAATTTTACATGTGGAATTTGAAAGTGTAGTGGTACATGGTTCCAACTTGTCGAAATCGAATTGTTCATAATTCGTTAAATTTCTTATTTCAAAACATCAACACAACATAACGTTTCGCTACCATTTTAAAGAAGTTGATCAGTTGACGTTACTTTTTAAAGAAGTTGATCGGTTGACGTTACTTTTTAAAGAAGTTGATTGGTTGACGTTACTTTTTAAAGAAGTTGATTGTTTGACATTACAATTTTAAAGAAGTTGATTGGTTGACGTTACTTTTGACAAATTGTTCAAAACATGTGCAACTTTTTGAAATGTTAAATTCAACATGTCCAATCCAATAATTTGAATTGAAAATCTGCTGATTCGAAAAATTTGATTCAACCTGACTTACTTGAAATTTACATTTTGACATACTATACAGAACACTTTAAACCTCTATTCATATCAACATAAACACAAGAAAAATAATAATGCAGATAGTCCTTACGGCTTCCTTTCTGTTTGAGATATACCCGTCTAACTCAACCTGAAAAATGAACCAAGTGGGAAATAGTACGACATATAGCGTACACCTCATATAGCATTCACCTCCTTATAGGGGACCTATACGGTTTTTAGCCTTCTTCCTTTTTATGGAGATGGGATTGATACAGGGAAAATATAGACCGACACATGACATCAATAAACCAATCACAATCATTCATTGAAAGACCGTTCTCTACATTGCAGAGATCATAAAGTATAGAAGCAAATGTAATGGAATGTTGCAGTCTGTAGTTAAGCATACCGCATACCTCAGCACTTCGATCTCCAAACTGCACTAAAATGCGTTCCCTGTAGTTTGAGACATTTGTGAGAGGATTCCCTCGGACACAGAAGACCTCCAACAATGGTAAATTGCCAAGCAACAGTACATCAGATACCTGCATGTTAAAAAGAAAAATGAAAAAAACCTTGTCTGGTTGTACTTGCTGGTAAAAATGAAATGTGCTGCACAGAGGTGCAAACTGTCAGTATTCCGTTTATTACCTGGTAAAAATGATAGAGAAAGTATTTTTGTTGCCTTTTTCTTAAAACAGTTATTTCACTATTAGATATCTATCATTTGCAATAACGACTGCCCTGAATCATCTGGTGAGGATAACAATGCAATAGTCCTGCTACCTGGCGTAGTTGATGTTCTTCCTTTCAAGAAAGATGGCAGGCACTATTGCGATAAGTGCGGAAAAGCATTTTCAACCTCACACAAGCTGAAGCACATATAATATTCATATAACAATACAACATTTTTCAAAACAAAGAATATTCGAACGATTATTTTTAGCAATCCACTGCAATGGATAAATTTTTATAAAGACAGCACAGGAGTAACATTATTATTCTTTGTCAGAACCATAAATTAGGTTTTTCTATTTTAACTAGGTTGTTGTTAGTTGTTTTTGAGTTTTTTTAATGGCACAAACCAGTCAGTACGACTCTGTACTGATGACCTGGAGAAACGCATTGAAGCCAATCAGAAGTTCTCATTTGGCTGTACTGTCATTATTCATAATGGCTTCCAGGTAATAAATAGTACTGTAATCATCGATAATGATTTTCTTATCTCCGTCAGGGTTTAACAAAGTCTAAAGGATATTACATCTTTCGAGGAAACTTTCGAATGACATGTAATACAAGTCTTGCTATGTTCCTGGGAATAGCATCATCGTCTGAGATCATGATGGAGTGGGGGTGAAGAATGAGTAAGGTAAACAGAGGTATACAAACCTGGCCCAATTTGTTGTTAGCAAGATTAAGATGTTGTAATGCGTACAACTTCTCTAAACCTGAAAAAAAGAAGAAGAAATAATCCGAAAAAGAAAAAAATCCAGTTTTGGTGATCATTAGAAATATCACATAACTTGATAATAAATTGAGAGACTATTGACCTGAGATGTTGTGTATACCGTTTCCTGCCAGGTTCAATTTACTCACGCTTGGTATACGGTAGGGAAATTCAGCAAGATGGCGAATTTCATTGTACGACAAGTCAAGATCAGTCAAAAACGTAAATTCCTAAAAAACAAATAATAACAAACAAAAAGAGGAAAAAAAAGAGCATCATGCCAATCGAAGCAAAAACCAAAAAATGAAAATATAAAATTTGGCTTACTTCCAAGTATTGGACGTCCGTTAGTAGATTGTGACTCAAATCTAAAAGCCTCAGGTTTGGCAACAAGGTCTAAAAAATATATATGTATAATATATATTATGATTTGCATTGCTTTGTTTTGCATTGGTCCTCTCATGTTTTCATCAGAAAAGTTGTTGCTACAAGTTGTTGAAAAACTTCCATCAACAAAAGAAAAAAAAACATTTGAATTGTGTTCTTCAAAAATTGTGCATGTGTGTTTGCGTTTTTTTTAAGCTTGATATAGTTTTTTTTTTTTAAATGTTTCACATAATGCCATGACGTTTAGCATAGTCATTAGGAAATTCCCTGGTCTGGAAGTCTATTATACACACATAGATAGAAACACATATAAATAGAGTGGTGGCATGCAAAGGAGGGTTTTTTCACAAGTTCTTTTTCTTTTTCTAATATGCCAGGGTAGACTGTGACTTACCGAGAAATGAATAGGTAAAAATGTTTTACGCGGGCAGCCAGTACCCAACTTATTGTTCATTTGATCTTTTCAATAGGCTAACTTTGTTTTGCTCACTTTTTCAATCACATGAAAAAGTTCCAACCAATCCACCATAGTTATTTAACGTCATGTGATCAAAAATTGTGCAAAAACAAACTACAGTTAGGCAGTTCAAGTTAAAAATCCTGATAATAGAACTTCACAAGAGACTTGTAGCTTTAGGAATATATATGTAATGGGAATATGCGCCATTTTTTGCCTTTACGGCCAGTAGAAGAATGGGAAGAACAATTGCGGATGACTTACAATTGAATAATCAATGGAGTGTAGGTCGTTGTAACTAAATGACGCTCGCTGCACTTTACTCCATTTTTGAAACTGGTTCACGATATCGTTATGAGATTCTTTTCCAGCACTGACAGTCATCAGAATCCCTTGCGACCAACTATCACCACCAATTAAAAAGTCCTAAATATAGATGTAGTTAATTTGGTCAAGTCATGTTGAACATACATGTATATATATATCAAAGTTTATCAGTACCATATGCATAAATGTGTTATTAGAATTAGTTTTTTGGAGATTATCTACAGATAACGTCATTTTTCGGTGTAAGTGTTACGCTTTATTTTGCTAACGAAATTATAATGTTGTTATTATCTTATCAGTTAACATGCAATGGGTTTAATTAAGTTCCATCCATTACCTTTGCAGGGATAGTATGTTGTACAATAAGATAGCAACATGCTATTATCATCGTCATTATTTAGATCCTTTTAGAATGGATGTTGAATGCGTGAAGAGAGATGCATGTAACCATTAAAAACATTACCACAGAACAGGATCATTCATATCAAGATGTTTACACTTTGCCGTAAACTTTCGTACCTCCTGTTATTAGATGTAAACTTTCATACCTCCCATTGTGATTCACTATTATGTGTGTAAGAGAAAACCACTCGTTGAACACAAACATAAATGTTATGGACGACTTTAAACCTATTTGCCATTCAGTGAGACTCGAACTAAAATGACTGTATGAACAACATCCTGTAATGGCTTCATAAATTTTACTTATTTATTTATCTATAATTATCTATTATTTATTTGTAACTATATTATAACTATATTATATTATATTACATTATATATTATATTTCAAAGGTTTTTTAAATTTTTGAACATTTTTAATGAAAATATATTTTATCGCACCCATAAACACCATTGGAAGAAAAAAGAATAGTGATTCAATTGTAACTTTAAAGACTGTTGTGCTGTTATTAATCATATTGCAGGCTTCTTCCAGGTTTACCTGTCTTATCTAACATTATACACAAGTTACTATAGGATCGTTGCACAAGAATGAGATTATCAATAGATATGGGGTCAAAACTTTGTTATTTCTGTCTGGGTTAACGAAAACATTGTAGCTTAATGCCTCGTTCTTTCAAACTAAAAGTTTCATGATCGACAAAACAAACACTGTCTTAACTAACAGATTCAATAACGAGTAGTGCCGTGTAGTCTTACATGGGAATTTCAGTGATTAAATAAATTACTCTACCTTCAATAGGTGAATTGATTTGTGTGCTCGTATTTCTCTCAAATCTTTCTGAATGTCTTCGATACCTTCCATCAGGTCGATGTCACATCTTTGAATCTTTTGGCGAAATTATAAGCAAAAATTACTGATTGAGATTTGTCCAAAAAAAATGGCCACACTACAATCAGGCAAAGCAATTTACAATCAAGACAAGACAAGGCAAGTACCTCCAAGTATCTTAAGGATTTAAAAATTGAAAGATTGTATGTGATGTCGTTTTGGCCGAGAAACATATGACTTTCGTCACCAGGATAAACCTAAACGAAAGAAGAACATTTTGCATAAAATGGAACAGTATATAACTTTCTGACATAAATTCTAAATAATGAAAAGAATGCATTTCTTTTCTGCATATGTTGAACACTGACTTTTAAAATGTTGAAATCCATGTGTAGAGTTTAACAATCTGCCGATACACGACTAAATTTGAGCGTGTATCATCTGCCTAATACATGGTTTCATCTATCTAATATAGTGGCCAAAAAAGATTGGTTGAGTTGTCCAGGATTGGTAGTGCTGGATTTAGTGTTTCATAGGTAGGATTTCTGTCAGGATTTCTATATATTTTGAGTAAACCAGTTGTTAAAGAAATGTATTGCTGGAAAAAACTTTGAAGTACTCTCATAAACATTGTTGGTGCCAGCACCACCAGCTCTGGACAACTCAACCAATTTTTTTTAGCCACTGTAATACGTTTTTAAGTTGATCTTGTCTTTAAATTTGTCTGCTATTTCCTTTGTAGTAGCAGCAGCAATAACGGCTAGTTGGCTTATCCTTTTTATATTACCTAGTTATAATAATAAAATCATAAAATGAAATGCAGAGAATACTTACAAGAACTTTTCGTACTTGTTGTAAGAAGGAATAAAGATGCCCAATGTCTTCTTGTGGATTTTGACCATCTATTAAGATTACATGAAAATTTCCATGAAATTAATTTTTTCAATTCTTTTCAATTTCAGCTGCAGAAAAATGGTACTTGAATTGGTAGTACTGAATTTTTTTAAATAAATGCCCTCCTCAATAAACACCCTCTCTAAAATCCAAAAAATTAAATAAACACCTCTCTTTTAAATGCCTCTTTCAAATAGAAACATTTGACCACAACAAAGAATCTATTAAAACGGTTTAAAAAAACACTTATTTCATTACATTCATGTCATTATGTGCTGTAAAGAAAAACATTTTGGAATTTTTCCAGAATATTAAAAAGGGCACACATTCTCATTGGTTGTTTTGTTCCGTCACAAAGAAAGTTTGTTCTAAGGAGCTTTCCATTCTATAAACATATGTTAATTCTGTAAATTTTTGTTCACATCTAATTTCTGTGCAAGCCACTGCACGAAGAATTGATTGCACGCAAAAAAGAGTAAAACAAGTTTTATAGCTTAATAAATATTTTACAAGAAAAAAACAAGAGAAAATGATTTCGTCATCAATGAACACTACGTTCTTTCGGCTTTCATTAGATGGAAATTAAAACTGATTACTTTTGGGTGTATACCAATATGGCAATTACTCCCACTCATTTAAATATGCAGTTATTCTAATCTTCTGTTTTTCAGAACCAACTTTTTAGCTGTTGGATATTGTATTTCCTTGAATGAGCATTGGTTATTTAATTTTGAAACAGTGTTATGCTTGACACTTTTATTTCAATTTTTTTCTCTTTAAAAGAATGCACGACTATTAAATGTGCATGAAAAAAAGATGCGCAAATTTAAAGGCTAAAGTTGGTGAAGTATGGCTCTCGAATTTCTGAGAAAGCAGAAATGGAAAAAGTGCAAGTATCTATTAATAATCAGAATCATTTATAGTTTAAGTCAGCAATTATCACATTTGAAATCAACATGAAAATTAAAACAAATTACCGCATGTAGGCAGTGGCAACAACAACAACAACGTGAAAATTAAAACAAATTACCGCATGTAGGCAATGGCAACTGCAAACGTCTGTTGATGCAATGAATCTGCAAAGGTGTGATTTTGAACACAAGCCTCTTTGAAAGAAGCTCATCACCTGAGAAAAGAGAAAGTTATTATTATTAGTTATTATTTATTAGTTATTATTATATTTATTATTTTGATCAATTGCTAAATTATTATATTATATGAAACACAACAAGGGTTGGAATACATTCTAAACATGAATGACTATTGAAATAAGAGAGGTCAAAAATCAAGTAACGTTTTTCAAATTCATCATCTGAAGCCTTAATTAAAGCCCCTTCATTGCCTTCTTCTTCATCAGAAATTTCAGGAGCCCTCAAAGGATATTCAGTTTCTGAAGGACACAAGAATAACAACATCTGTGCCTCTAGAAATCTTTTCCATCATACCAAAAAGCTTTCCTTTCTTCTTTGTTTATGTTACGTGTTTACCTTTAATATACTAGTTAATGCATCTTCAAATTGAAGAGCGCATTAATTTAATTTTTGCCTGTAAATGGAGGAGGGCGAGCACTAATTAGAGGGAGGTATTAAAAAGAGCAGGCATGTTAATTAGAATAATTACCCATTGGGCAAAATCTTCAAAAAGAGGAGTGTTTTTTATTGAAACAGCAGGCGATATTGCTTGTCATTCCTATAGAAAACACTCCTCCTCAAAGACTAATGTGTATCTGCTTAATGCGTTTTTAGCAAAAAAAATGAGATGACATTAATGCAATTTCTAAGAATCAAATTTCATAGATAGCAATTCAAAGACATTAATGGTGCAAAGTATATTTTGATGCTGTGGAAGTGAAGGTAAGACAGAAATTTAATTTAGGCTATGGTAGGTTTGCATCATGAGTGCAGGAGGTTGAAGCCTTTTGAAATATCGTTTTTTTCAATGTTTTACAGTGCTTGAAATAGCTAATTTCTTACTCAAAATGCCCTCATGTTTTTATTCCTTACTCTTACTGTAATGAACTGTCTTTTCAACTTGAATTTCAGCACAACAATCTTGGTGCACAATAATGGTTACCTTTATGATTCATGGGCTGTTTTATGGGCTGTCTTTATGAAACAGTAGCTGTCTTACCCCCTGATTTCGTTTAGACTAAACCCTCTTTCTAATGCTGCTGATGCAATAAGAGTTAGAAAAAACTGAAATAAGGTAAGATATAAAAGAATAAAATTCATACCGATTTCAAATAAATCTCTTGACAAATGATTACAAACAGTATTGACATCCTAAAAAATGAGTAGTTAAAAAAACCTAAAATGCATAGAAAAGAAAGGCCAGCAACAGCATTTTTTTTATGGTCTCTGCAGTACAGAGGTTTTGCAAAGAGTTGTCATCTTTATAAAAGTTAACGGTCTTTTGTTTATCTCATATGAGATTTCAAAAAAATTGCGTTGAAAACATATAATGAACTCATGTAACAGATAAAAAACTTGACTCAAAATCTTTTATGTCAAAAATTTAAATAAGCGCCCCGGGCGGTTATTTGGTCATTTAACGGTATATATAAATAATCTAGAAATGGCAATAATAAGATATTTCCGGACCAACAACATCAAGCAAATGTTGCAAGACATTGCAAGAAGGTATATGATTTTAGTTTATTGATTTTTCTTCATCAGACTTACTTCACACTAACACAGAAAAAAATTTAACAAATTGAAGAGTCATGTGTGAAAGAAACCAAAAATTCACAAAAATCATGGACTTACAAACTGATCAATTTCCAGAAACTCGATCAAAACTCTGGGCATGTCCACAAACATATGCCTAAGGTTGGTTAAATATTTGTCCAGGAGTAGTTTGCGCTTTTCAATGTGAACTGGGTTTAAATTTCCAAGAATCCTTTTTGGTGGGAGCAGTTCCCATGCAATACCATATCTTTGGACAAGCTAAAAAGTGAAATGATTTTTTTTAGTCGATACAATGAGGTTCTAATATGTTGGTAGGCTGACCTGACCTTACTAATTGATGCAATAAATTTAAAAACGTCTTTGTTACCAAGTCTTCATACTTATGAAAAGTAATCTTGCATAACCACGTTAAACAGAATGATATCTTACTTGGAAAGGTACATGCACCATTCAACACAAAGTATTCTTATCCTTATCCTATCCACAAAGTCAGCCGGATGTAAATAGTTTTCCGAGTGAAAACGTTTTCTTAGTGAAACGCTTTCTCAGTGAAAACATTTCTTGATAATAAAGCAACGCTTGGTGTTCTAGTCGCTACAACAAACTCATTTGTGTATAATAAAACATTTGTTTATCAAACCCTGGCATTGATTGAACAACAATGATATAGTAGAATCTCTATAAAGCAGACACTTCTTTAAAGGCTGAGTCTTCATATAACCATTTCTTCATGTCATTTTAAAAATGATTTAAGGCACACATTTACACGATAACCAAAAAAAATAAAATGAAAAAAACTTTTCTACAAACTGAACGAATGATGTCTACTATTATAAATATTCCATTGATTGGTTTGCTGAAATATTCCGCAGCAGCAGAAAAGCCAGACTGCAAGCAGAATATTCCACCTCATTGAAAAACAGCATCGTTGTAGCTGTAGTAGTAAGTTGAAGATTGAAGATGTTAGATAAACAAAAAAAACAAAGAAACACTAAGTCGCTGTGATAAAATCAGATAACCTCCAGTTACTTGCTTAATTGCTTACTTTAAAATAATGTTTTTTAACAACAAAAGTGATTTAAAAAAAATAAGTTTGTTTCTAATTGTTACAACTTTTAGGTAATTGTTACATTACAATTGTTACATTTTAGGTAACTACTTCGTGTATCACTACCATTAGATACACCCAGGGTTGTCGTCGGTTAATGTCAGAATAAATTTGCCCATTTGTAGTACATAGACCCGTATTAAAGAAGACTTAAAGGTTGAAAAAAACAACAACAAAGTATCCTCCACATGGGATGTACAGATTCAAAATAACAAAGAAAATATAGTATTTTAAATCAAATACAAAATCGATAAAGACTTTTCAAAAAACAAACAGATAATTGTTTTTTGTCATTGTCTCAATCTGAAAATGTGACAAAAACCATATTACCCAGTGGGCAAAAATTTCAAAAAGTTTCTGAGGAGGAGTGTTTTCTATAGGAATGACAAGCAATATTGCCTGCTGTTTCAATAAAAAATCACTCCTCCACAGAGACTTTTTGAAGATTTTGCCCACTGGGTAACAGCAAAATAAATAGGTTTACCTCTTCATGTAAATGATGGAATTCTCGGTAACGCCTCGAAACAACCCAACTGCATTCTTGAACATGGACTTCAATTTTGTAGACCTATACAAAAATACCTTCTTGTTAGAAATTAACATTGTTGGAAAATTGAACGTTTTTCAAAGTAGTGCCCAATCGGCTTAAGACAATACAAAGACCATTTTCAAGAGTTCTAGCCAGAACTATGTACTAAAACATAATTTAAAAAATTGTGTTAATAAAGTCAGGGGATAATACAGAAAATTAATTCAGGGCATCAGTAGTGTAGCAAACGATGCAAACCTTGCTTCTGAGGGTGGTTGGTGTGAGCAGCTGCAGTGGGGCCAAATTTTATATTACAAAAAAATATTCTAGGACCCTATCACAAATACTCAGCAATACACAATACAACTGGTCAATATAAGTTGAGTTCATGAATAACTTTACTGTCTCAAAAACCATATTTTATAAAGAAACTTATTAATTAAGGCACCCCTTAGGCATCGGTTTTATTTTGATGTCACTCTAACTTAGTGAAATTAGTGAATTACATTAATTATAAGGCAATTATATTTGTCCTATCATGCCCAAATGCATCAAGATAAATAAGAAAATGGAAGCAAAATTATTATAAACATAGGCCTTTTTAAAACTTAAGCTATTCGGACTAGGGCTCTTTAAAACTAAGGCTGTGAGTTTATTATAGGACTACAGATGTTTGTTAGAAATGTAATTTTTCTAAAGTGTTTTTTTTTGGTTTTCTCCATGGCTAGACATATGGTACAGCCTGAAAGAAACTTCATGTGTCTAGGTAAGATAATTAGCTATCACAATGAGAAGATGTCTTCAAAAGTTAAAAGTCTCTTGTTTATTTCATGCATATTCATGTTCAGTTCAATTGCATGTCTACATAAATTGTTATAAAAGATAAAACTGTACACAAAAATCTTTTGTGTTTTCATGTAAAAATTAATTCTCATGAATGTGTATAGTTTCTCTTAGGCTGTACTGTATGACTAGCCATGGGGAAAACAAAAAAACACACAGACACACAGACTCATGAAAGCTGACCACCTTGAGATTTCTTTCGGGCCGCACTGTATAAACAATATTACTTACAACATGTTTCTCCACAATTTCATATTCCGATACTGTAACGTTACGAATTTTATTTTTCAGCCTTTCTTTCGTCAAGAATTCCATCGTCAGATCATGTTCATTTTGATTTTCTCTAGTTTGAACTTGTACTTGTTGTTGCTTTTTTGAAGTTTTCTTTGGTTCGACATGGACATCATAGAAATCATCAGAGAGGAAATTGGTCCATTCAGACGAGGGGATATGATCATCATCAAACGACCCCTGGGAGGACATATCTTAATCGTTTTATTTCTATCATCTAGAAAATAAAATTTATGTAAAAGTATAAACATTATATCAAAGTTTATTTATAAATGAGTGTTATATTCAGGGTGGTCACTGAATTTGACAGTATTAATATCCAGGACTGATTAAGGACGTTTTTAAATTTTCCCAAAAAGAATTGAAAATTTCTGTTGGATAGCAATTTTCTGCAACAGCAATTTTTGTGCTGTCTTAAATTGAGAAATAAGCATAAACACGACAGCATTGTATTATTGATCAAGGAAAGGATGGGTGGTGTGGTAAAACAATAGTGGACTGTACGTTTTTATAATGCTGTCCACAGGTCCATATCTCTCCTCCTCTCAGTTCCAGTAAAAGGCAAATTCACTGCGTTGGATAAAGGCAGTTAGACACATTCTTCTAAAACAACAATATTTTCCACACATGTACATATAGTAAAGAATTTCCTTATCTGGAAAAATTTATCTAAACTACTATTTCTTTTATGGTAAATGTTTCTTGATATGATGGAAATTACACACAAATTAATAATTTTATTAAGCTTTTCTCTATATTAGTTTTATCTGGAATTCGGGAAAGCTTCCACAAAGCTTCAGTGAACTTTTTTAATCTTATGTTTGTTGCATAATATTTGCAATATTTGTTGCATAATAATAAACTCCCCATCCAAGATGCGACGATGAAACTCTGAAAAAAATATAAAATCAGCCTTCCATCATCTCCACCACAACTATCCTGGACCTGCTGTTCAGTAAAAAGGTTGTTTGCAAAATACTCCAGTTCACTGTCACATCACATGTTAGCAGTATTGATTCCAAATAATAGCAGTTTCAGGGCTCGTAATGGATAAGTCATTGAGTTTTATATTTACTTTCTGGGTTCTTAGCGCCATCTTGAATTGAATCGACCAAAACCAAAACACGGATATCCGAAAGGAAATTCAGTGGATATGGCGGAGAATGGTGGTGGCGTAGAAATTTTTGTTTGCTCTTATCACGCCCAAGCGCGTTTTGGTAACGGCGCTAAAACCAGTTACCGAACTTTCTCGCCAAATAAAAGCCGCATCACACATTTCAAAATTCGTTGTTCAACAAGCATTATCGTAATGACTTTATTTATTTATTTATGTATTTATTTATTTATTTATTTATTTATTTATTTGCCAACTCGTAAAACGAATCATACATATCATTACTGTGTACATCGTGGCTGGAGCAAGGCAGAACGCTGGAGCGCCTCTTATCACCAAGCCCCGTGTGATTATATGTATATATCATAGTTTACTATTAATACTAATTTAGTACAATATTACAAAATACTTACAAGTAAAAGAGGAACTGAGTTGAAGGAAAAGGGAAAAGAATAAAAATCAACAAAGAGAAAAAAAAATCAGATGTAAAGTGAAAGGACTGTCTAAATATTACACAGCCTAAAAATATCGTGAAATATCAATGTCACTGTTAAGTAAATTTGATTTAACAGATCTTTTGAAATGGTTGAGTTTTTTCTGTTTCTGTTTCTGTTTTTCTGTTTTTCATTTAGCACAAATTATATTGTTCCATAAGGTAGGACTTTAAATACTGTCGGGTGGGAAAACATAAATAAAAACCTCCCTCAACTAAAAGCCGTACTTTCTACAAATGAAATGAAATACAAGTCCCTACTTCTATTTGAGAAAATACGGTACCTATATTTTGCTAAATTCGACGTAAACATTTGTCGGCCCACTAAGCTAAGTTATTTACGTACAAATTTAATGACGTAAGAGAGTGTCAAGACCTTGGTCGAAGTTTCACGTTTTTTTATAAGAAAACTTACCGTTGTGCAGTGAATTTAGTTCTAAAGTAAAAGTTTCTTATTTCGGGAATTAAAATTTAGATTTTGAGAGGAAAAATTCTACTGAATTTTATTTAAAGAATGTGTTTCATGCAATATCTCAACTATACAGTGAACAAACAGTTCAATCAGGGATACAATTATTATTATTATTAATGTTTACCCAGGATAGCCTCTTCAGTTCTGATAGAACTGTTATCAATGAGGGTCCTGCGTAGGAGGTCCTAGAGCGTTTAAAGCCCCCGTTTGGGCTACGGAAGCCGCAAGTATGCTTCAACCGCTCAACCAGACAACCCCCTTAGACATCAACCCCACTCTCAAGCTGAGTGCTTAGCTGAGTGGATTGATTCACACTGTTATAGTCGCTGGCATGACTCGGCCAGGATTTGAACCCTGACCTCCCGCACTGGAGGTGAGCACTCTACCACTAGGCCACCAGTCTACCACTAGGCCACATGACGTGATCAGTACAGTACAACTGGAAAGAAACTACGTTTCCGTGTAAGATATTCATCTTTCGTGAAGAGTTGCCAACAGTCTTCTCATGAGATTTCAAAAAATGAAAACGTAATGCCTTCGTGTAAAACTTTACACTCAAATCTTTTGAGCTTTCAAGTAAAAATTCATAATTACTATCACAATCTGACTCTGATTCAGAAGAATCAATAAAATGTTCGTTATTGCACCCAGTACAATGACACAAATCAGTGCATTTAAGACGATGAGCAACACAAACACAATTTCCCGTTTGGCACTTCGATTTTTTGCAATTATATGAGATTAACTGCAAAATCTCATCTAATTCGGGATTACGTTCATCCATTGCACTTTCAACCCTTCGTTCTCCAGAATCCAGCCATGTTCATCAGGTGATGGTAATACACACTGTGTTTGGAGCGCTTTCCTAATAACTGCCGTGACGAAACAAACTCTTTTGCAGTGACAAAGAAGAGCTCTAGTTGTTGGTAAACTCTATGGCTCTGGTGTTCGTTTCGTTCGTATAAACTTACGATAACGTGCTTCATCTGTGTTTGAACAGCCTGGTAAACCGTACAAACGTGCAGACGAATTCCTCCACAACGGGAAATAAGGAGGTGTCAAAAACAAACCCATTACCGAAGGATGCAAACATGTTCTGAAACTCCACCAAATCTTTAACCAATCTAAATGCCTTAGATTTGCCGATATCATGGAACGTGTTGGTATGGTCATTTCCTGTGAAAGTATGCAATGCAGGCATGACATGGCATCGCAAAACATCTGACCGAGATCTGACGATATTGCACGAATATATGATATGGTTTTCTTCGCCTTCACGCCGATCTCGATGAAAATAGGTGGACTTATGCAATTGTTGATGAAAAACCTTGAAGATACATTGAAGATACATTGAAGATACATTGAAGATACATTGAAGATACATAATATACATACACATTAACATAAATTTCTAAGCAAAAACCCTGAAAAAGTAAATTGAGAAATTTATCACCATTAGTCCCTCGATTTCTCGACTCTCTATCTTCTGGCACATCAAATCCATCGCGTCCTCGTTAAGCTGTATCAGACCCCCAACTTCTTTATTTGGCCGAGTGTATGTTGAGTAACGTGAACGATAATCAAATAACATAATAATGCGTGCTTATAGTAGCGAAATAAAAGTCCTACCAGATCGGTCTCCTTTCCGGGAAGTATTTCTCTTTTAGATTTGCGGTTGTTCAATTTCGTTGGACTTATCTCCAATCTTTAACTTCCAGCTTTTGTAAAGACTTGCGATGGGTGTATGTATCGTAGCACTTTTGGTGAAATTGTAGCTGCATTGCATTGTCTCGGTTTACTGCCTCTTTCACCTTTTCATCATTTCTGATTTCACTATCTGGATTAATAAATTATTAACTTAAAGATGAGTAAAATCAAGCAGATAAAATAAGTCGATTAAAAAGGTCACTGGGATCTATCGCCAGCTAAAAGAAATTGTTTGACACAATTCGATAAACATAGATTCGCAAACGAAACTCTCTCTCCGCCCGTAATCGGTTATTTTATGTAAAGCTTGGTTCCCACCGACGATAATAGTTGAAATCTATCTCCCAGTGAGAACCAAACTTAAGGAAGACCAAATTCACGCGGAACCAGATTAGCCCTTTTCAGCCATCTGCTATCGCATTTCTCTGGATGGTTATGCAGTTTTTACGGACTATGCATCTTTTTGAAACTTCCTTTTGTGAATTCTGGATTCACTTCAACACATTCGTAATATTGAGAATTTTGTGAAAAACTCAAGCCGCAACACATGCCTCCTACCTTGCGCGTCTTAACTTTCTCCAAAGATACATCTGTAAAACTTTTATTTAACTTTTTTTGTAACTTTTATAATGGATAAATCTTCTCTTTTTTTAAATTTTTTTCTCTTTTTTTAAGTTTAATATTTTCAGCAGACGGCATTTGTAATTATTTAAATATAAATATTATTTGTAAAAAAAAACTTGACATTTCCTCATTTTCAATTTCGAATCAATTTCGAATCAGTGATTTTTTAGCCTCTGCGAAGAAGCGCATGGCTCCTTTCTTATTTTTCGAGGGTTGCAATTACTTAATTACAGTTGAACCTCTAATAGCGGCCACTTCTAGGGACCAAACCTCAGTGGCCGTTGTGTAGAGGTGGCCGCTGAATAGAGGTTTTGTGAGAAAAAAAATTGATTTTAACCTAAAAACCTGTTTTACATTATCACGACGAAAATTGAGGGTTTTTTTAATCCTGATATGGTATAACTTTTTGTAAATTTATGTAAAATGTCTTATTTTTCATTCGTTTTTACTGCAAAAAACCATTTGTGGCCGTTGAATAGAGGTTAAATTGTCCATCGGGCCGACAAAAAGTGAATAGAGGGTTTCGTATGAGAGTTTGACCAGGAAAATGGCAGGAACTTTTTTACTGGCCGTTGATTGGAGGTGGCCGTTGAATAGAGGTGGCCACTATTAGAGGTTCCACTGTATATGTAATAAAAAAACAATTTTGGGTTCCGTTCTTCTTTATTTCTTTAAAATAAACATACAATATATCACAAGAATATTTTTTCAAAGAAAAACTTTGAGTAAATTTTGTGATGTCGTTCTCCACATATTTCGTAATAAAGCGACCCCTGTCTTACTAATCACAACAAACGGAATAGCTTCGCAGAAAAATAAAAAATGGCGACTTATGTGGAACATGGCTATGCGTATCTTTTCTGTGTTTTATAAGGCTGAAATCTCAACAGGAAGGTGAAATTGAGTTGGCCAGTAAAACTTTTCACAATGTATGGTGTTCATAATACAATTCTAGCTAGTTTTGTCCACCCGTCATGCCAATAAATTTGAACAATAAGAAATTGGTCTGGAAGGAGCAGCTGGCCATTTCTTATTGTTCAAATGAGGGAATCCAACTGCTGACATCAGCACACTGCAACCCTCAGTTCTACTTAGAACAGTCCATTATCTTTAAAGCATATATTTTGTTTTGCTTGCCCTAACAGGCCTCGTTTCTGTGTTGAAATATAATATAACAAATTGTCCCACAGCCATTTGCAATGAAGCAGATAATACGAATGAATTTTTTTGGAACAATAAAACCAATCAACGGGGTTCGTTAGGATACACCAGTTCAGCGAAATACCAAAAACCTTCAGCAAAAATTCGAGGTGTGTTTAAATGAATCCAACCACAGAGGAAAATAATTCTGTGGTGGATGTTAATATAAAAATTACAATGTTTACAAATTCCTTTTGAAACAAATAAAACATTTTTTTGTGAACTTCCGACACCTTATCCGTGTCGGGATCTGAAATAGACATCTGAAAGAATAAATGGATAGATGAATGAATGAATTTTATATTGTTTGATCCAAAGTCTCCTCCAACTAGTCAATCGGTATTCGAATTAGTACCAAGTGAAGGTTAACTGAAAGGTGGCGAACCGAATGAACCGAACCATAGCTCAGAGGTAATCATCTCATTCTCACCTATGTAATATAAACATAAATTCCCACGTTTTCTGAAGAACGTAATTTCGATTATAATGGACCTCTTTCCGAATTTCGGTTTAAACATATCATGGTCTAATCAACATGTCGTCTAACCTCGTTTTTATGCAACATGTCTAACCTCGTTTTGAGGCAATGCATTGTTTTAATCATTCCATAATTTTATCATTTACCAACAGCCTTATTATCCTAATTTCCGGTAGAATACCGGTCACCGGTTCTTAAATTCCTTGAATTGTTCTGGAGTTTTGATTTGTACTGGAAATGTTCTTGAAAAAGGTCCATTTTCTCAGGTTTGTTCTGGAATTCAGAATTTTTGACAACATTCCTGGTTGCCCCCTTTTTGAGATTCGCAAGAAAATGACATTTCAGTTTTTGCAATTTTTCTATTTTGTTCTAACCTTAGATATTTGAGTTCTTAGTCACAGTAGTGGCTGACCGAAGAAGTGAAATTATTAAAAACTTTCTTCGGGTGTATATTTGTAATCAATTTATCTCATGTCCAACGTCTGACAGGGTGATCCACATGTTCTTGAAAAATGTAGAAATGTTCCCGAGTTGTTCTGGATTTTTTTTTTTTTTTAATTCTGGGGGCCACCCTGAGAATAGTTAAACAACAAATTGATATTGAAAACGAGGACATGTTTACATAAGACGGGGTTTAAACAGAAATTCGTAAAAGGTGGACAGAGACTGTTTTAGATTTTCCCCAACGGATACTTCCAAGTTCACACATTTCTTTTTTCAGTTCAATTTTAAATTTCCAAAAGACTGCACCATTCCTATTGAACACTATCTTGGTACACACAACAATCCGGCACGAGCTGATCGTGTGATTTTCGTTTCGCTTATCACAAGATAATTTCACAGAAATCGTGCGACAAAATTTCGTTGTACACAACCACACTTTGTACACGCTTTCTGCGATTTTATGGAAACTGGATGCAATACGGATGCAACATGGATGCAATACGAATGCAATACAGAAACAAAACATTTGTTGCCGAGGTCGTAGTTGATCTAAGTCTAAAAATGGCTGCCGGCTATTCATTTCTTCTTCAAGACGATTTTCTTCTTCTTCTTTTTCATCGTGTCCCTCTTTAACATGCTACTTTTTGTGTACGTGTTAGCGACACGCCGTATTACCGTATTCTGCTCTTGCAGTAGATTCGCTAAATGGTCTTGATCGGCCAACATGGACAAGAACGTCGAGATGAACGGATCGTAGTTATGTCGACGGCGACAATCGTCAATCTGAAAACATACACAAGCTGTTATTACGATTTGTACGCCTGGCGAGGGAGCGGGCAGTTTTCACACGAGTTTTCAACGGAGAACTTAACTGGTCTGGAAATGACACATAAAACGGCCTTTCTGGATGATGAGGTATATAGAGAGAACTGAGTTATAGGAATGTCAATTCAGACACATCCAGTGGGCAAAATCTTCAAAAAGTCTCTGTGGAGGAGTGTTTTTTTATTGAAACAGCAGACGATGTTGCTTGTCATTCCATTCCGATTTTGCTCACTGGGATGTAACCAACAAAAAACGGTCACCTTGTATCTTTCGATTTTTTCCAACTCCTCTTTATAAGAAGACTGGCATGTTTTGAAAAGCTCATCCAAGTCCTGCATACATTTCTGAAGGTGCTAAAAAACAGAAAGGAAAGAAACACAGTATGAAAAAATATAACAAGAGGGTGGTACACAGGGAACAAAATCTTAAAAATCTCTGTGGAGGGGTGTTTTATTTTTAAAACAGCAGGCGATATTGCTTGTCATTCCTATAGAAAACACCCCTCCTCATAGAGTTTCTGAAGATTTTGCCCACTGGCCAACGGTATCCGTTACAGAGAGGATTCGCTGTATTCGAAGTGACTGTCACAAATCGAACTGTTTATAAGAAACCGTTAGGTTCTTTAAAAACAATTCCAACTGTGCAACACTTCATTCATGTGCAGTTGTACCATGGGACTACAATCGCATACCGGAAATTTGATTTTGTCTTCGAACTTTAGAAGATTCTCCAACGATAATTTTTCCAATTTGTTCGGATCTAACAGAGACTCGATATCAGCGTCGTCAGCTATGATCTCCACACCCAAGCCGGGAGTTGGTTCCACGTTGTTATCTAGTCAAAAAAAGGAAATGCTCAGAAGACGGTTATGGAATGTTGATCAGGTTGGTCGGAGATTAAGTTCGATGACATCCTCCTACTGGATCGCAGGATTCATATCCTGGTCTGGAAACACCAAGCTACAGCTCGTCTACTGTGAGCTAATATGGTAATGACATCGGATCAGCAGCGGAGTCGATAAAGCCAGCGCCCGGAAGCACATTGGAGGCACCATGAAACCCTGATTCAAACGACCCCTTACTCTTTTGACACCACTCCCTCCCCAACCTCCCGCCAACCTGCCTTTCCTCTCCAATACTGTACGTCCCCGTTTTTGTTCCATCCCCCATTGACCGTCTGTACTTGAACAAATAAGTCAAACAGATATGATTTGAAATGTAGTTCGCACCTGTTATTACTGAATCATTATTGACGACTTTGTCCGACATCTGCAGGTCGATATTCTCCAACCGTTCGACACGTTTCGTGACATCGTCGGAACGCGGAAGCTTCCGTTCAAACTGAACAGCCGTACTTTCTGTACAGACAGATAAATTGTCACCTATAAGTTTTTCGGATTGCCGACAACTTGTAGAGTCGTACACTTCGTCGTCTTCATTAGTAACACTTCCCAAATTCATTCGCTTCGAATCTGGTTTCTGCTCAGACGTAACTTTAACTTCTTTTTTCGTAACACCAACTTGAGTTATCGATAATTTGTTCGGCACTTCTGTAGTAACGTCTTGTTTTAACGAGCTATTTAACGTATCGTCTTCTTCAGATAACTTTCGTTTCAATGCGTTCGATTCTTGTATTTTATCGTCGGACGAAACACTAGATCGATCACCGTACACAAATACGTGACCTTTCGCTTCCCCTCTCATGACGGCCTTGATCCGATAAGTTTCCACTGAACTATCGTCACTGTCAGAGAACGGACGAGATGGCGATTCGTTGCCGGACAGTGTCGACGAACACGTATCAGACGGATAGTCGTCGTCTTTCGAAGGGTTCCTTATTTTGTTGACTCGACCAAATGGGTGGGAGAGCAGATCTGGTTTTAACATCTCAACGGTGGAGGGATCACTGATAAATGTTTCTTTGCAAGCCACCTAAATGAAAAATATTCTATTCAGATTTAAAAAAAAGAATTTTAATGTCCTGTCAGACAATAAACTATTGAATAAACTATGCTCAAAACTAACTTAATTTTTATTTCAAAATTAATCAATTGACGTCATCAATGAAGAAAAAAATAATTTAGACGGTGAACTATTAGATAAATTACGCATTAGACTTTTTTCATAACAGAAATCTATAATATTCTTTTCTTCATTGAGGTCAATTGATTAATTTTTTTGAATAATTTAGGCAAGACAAGCGATAAATTATTCCGTAAACTTATCTATTATAAGTAAGTGTTAGGCATAAATTACCCATAAATATAGTTCACCTCCAGCATGACCTTTATAAGGAAACTCATAACAAAGAATGTAAGACATAGGATTTAAACAAAATCCAATCCAATTCAATTGAATGAAGAAATGAAAAGGAAATAGGTTTTTGAAAAAAACCCTGAAAAAATGAAGATACTTACTCTCTTGAATAGATCGATCAACACTTTCCTAAAGATAAACATAAATAAATAAATAAATAAAAAAAACAGGCTTGTTCTTAATAAGTTGGCAATGGAGGAAATTGAAAAAGTTGAAAAGGTATCCCAAAATTAACACATGAATCGATTCGTTGGCTTTTAAGAGGCCGCTTTTTAGTATCATTTCCAGACCAGCTAACTTCAGTCTTATAAAAGTTTGTAAGAACGAGGCATAGCCTGACCCTTACCCTCGCTGGGCCAAACAAATTTTGCAAGGTTTACACCACACAGTTTAGAGGTCTGAAAATGAGACATAAACTCTATGACAGTCAACATCGATCTTCCACAAAAAGCAAAGAGGAAGTCTGCTGTGTGCATGTAAAAATATCCACACAGTAAACCTTCGGGCTTTAACACTTACTTATCGTGTTACAAAAAAAGTGTCCAGTAAACCTTCGGGCCTTGACACTTACTTATCGTGCTGCATAATGTTCAGTAAACCTTCAGGTTTTAACACTTACTTATTGTGTTGCAAAACATCCATCTTCAGTTTAAATTCTTCTTTCTGTTCTGGAACCACTGCCAATAAATTATAACGAATATCATGGGAGTACTCGCTAGAACAAAAATTTAAAGTTCAAAGGTTACTAATAATACCAACCCTCATTCAAAAGCCGTTTAAAAACCATTTCAGGTATTTAGAAATTGTCTCATAGACTGGGAGGCGGATAATCTTTGAGTTACGACTTCGAGTTTAACAGTCATGACGTCACAACTTAGTTATAATGATGTCACAATTGAAATCGTAACTGTTTTGTTTAGACAAGAGATTGAATTGAACATGAAAACACGTGTTAAAGAAACAAAAGACTGGCTGTTCACTTCTCAAGACATGGGTCTCTTGGTGAAAGCTAATTATCTTATGCGGACACATGAAGTTTTTATCGGCTGTAATGTAGAACCACTGACACCTGATCGATATCGAGGAACGGTTGAATAACAGTAATAAAAAAAAGCATGTTCACACCCTCCTGTGGCAAGTTGGATGCGATTCTGTATTGCTTTACGCGCTTTATCTGACCAAGATTCATCATCTGACCACGGTCCTATAGAAGCAAACCAACAAAGGATCATATACAAAGCAGATACCTTTTTATCAGTTCTTATTTCTCTCAGCTTTCAAAAAAGACCTTGCACAAGGTCATAAAGGTTAGATGAATACCCTTTTTTTAGAAGAACACTCAACTCAGATGAACCCTTTGAATGTTCTAATCACTGAAGCTTAAAAATGTGATTACAGTTTTGAATATCCTTAACTACCACCAATAACCCACGAGAGGTTTTTTGATAGTTCGAGCAAACCTCCTTCAACCTTTAACGCTCATAGCTTGTTCTCAGAGGGTGTTAAATCTTCGTCCGTTGTTCGAAACACATCCCGGGATGAGTTTATCCCTGCCTCTTGTCAAACTCTTTGTAGTGTTTACACGTTACAGGCGGGATGAAATCTCATCCCGGGATGAAAATGCAAGTAAACACAAATGCTTAAGAAACTCATTTTTTTTATGATAAATGATATTTTTGCATGATTTCATACATTTTAATTAAAGCTGAGATCATTTCTCTCTCTTTTCTTGTAAAAATGTGGAAAAGATGATGAATGAAGATGGCAACGAAAATGAGAAAAAGTACAAAAAGCATGTATTCTTTTTTTGTCTCTTTTTCTCAACACAGATTCTTTCAAAAGAAGTACAATTTTCTTTGCTGCTCTGTTAACTGAAGCAGTAAAACAACGTGCATTATTAGAGCTGCTACAGTCAACATAATGGATGAAACGATTCTCCCAAGAATGCTTGCTTGCGACCTAACACCATTTTCTGTTTCATATACTCTCTGAAAAATACATAACTACGCGCAAAACTAGAAAACAACATATTTCAACCCGAGACGAAATCAGATAAAATATTTCATCCTGAGATTAAAATTAATCACATTTCGTCCTGGATGAAACGTTTTTTTATTTCATCATGCCTACGTGTAAACACACTCTTAGCTGTTCAACCATCAAAACCGTATGCTCTTGTAACATTTTTATAAAAAACATGTTTGACTGCAAGTATGAAAACCAATCATATATGCTCTATATAACACCCTGGGCCATAAAAAGATATATATATATATATAAAGATTTAAGGTTAATTAGAGAGGGCAGTCAAAAAGAATGTGGACGTTAAATAGAGCATTTTAGGTAAACATATCCAACAATTTCTTTTAAACAAAACTCAACACTAACCATGATCAATTGGGTGTGGCTTTAGACCATCCAATTCAAAAAGTCTTCCATTGTAAGGGATATAACTGACGTAATGGAAAGCTTCCATTGAGCGACTGGCTGTAACATTCTTTAGACTATTGCTTTGCCAACGAAGTTCAGGTCTTCAAAACATAACAAAACAAGAAAATAACAAAATAACATCATCATCATCATCAAAAAGTCTATGTGGAGGAGTGTTTTCTATAAGAATGGCAAGAAATATCGCCTGCTGTTTCAATAAAAAAACAATCCTCCACAGAGACTTTTTGAAGAATTTGTCCACTGGCATGGGTTAGACAGAAGCTGATCACTGACTTTCATGCTACCATATCCGTTGCTACATCCTTACTTAAGTCTTTCCTTACTACTTCACTACAAGTCTCCCTTGCCAACCCCTAAACTTCCATACCCCAGAATATCTCTGATTTAAGAGGCCAAGCATCAACTTCCATTCTTCTATATGACCAAAGCATTGCAGCCTCCCATGTTGTTAACATTTTCTTAAGCTATTTAACCGCATTCTGTTTCTAGCTTTTAATAAAATGCTAAGGACAAGTTGATCTGTGGTGGTAATGAGAAACAACTGTTACATCGTTCGCCTTCTGAGAACACATAAAATATAAGAGTATACAATACCTTCCATGATTGTTATGTGCTACGGCAATGTTCCAGAAGTTTCCAATCGCAAGCCCCTTACTCTGAAAATGTGAAGATAAATTTCATTGATACCGTGAAAGAAATTTTGGATGAAATGCAATTTCAATTTTGAGTTGATTTGATCTACTTCAGAAAATAAAAACAAAAAATAAAAAATGGATAAGTTTTGTGTTTTCCTTATATCAACAACCTGTCCAACGCAGGCTACTCGGGGAAAAAAAACATTTACACTGTTCAAAGGGAAGCTTTACAAAAACAATTTGAAACAATTGAACACCGAGGCGTCATATCAATATTTTTCTTACCTCAGAATCGAAACCTTTACAAGAATCACGAAGTTGTTTCAAAGTATATCCAAGATCAACTTTGGGCACGTTCAGCAAAACACTGAGTAGAGCGTGAGACGCACATGAATCTGGAATAATCTACCAATAGAAAAATTTCCTGTTGTAAATTATTGAATTTTCCAGTGGATATACTTGTCTAATCAGTGGTCAAACTTCCTGAAATTTTGACTTGCAAATTGGTGGCCTCGGCCAATTGAGCAAACATTATGTTTTGCCACTTCCTGTGCCTGATATATGGATTACCTGTTGAGCAAAGAACATGTCATTCTCTATACTTTCGTCAAGGACAAAATTTTCCTCGGGTAAAACTGCTTTCCTTCTGGATTTGCGTTCTTCGGTCCATTTGAAAAGAAATATGAATCCATACACACATCTAGAAAAAGCAAGACTAAATTGTTTGAATATTAAAGGGGCTACGACTTTGTACCAAAAATCAATTTGAGGCGAGAGATGCAATAATATGGCTGACGGTAAAAAAAGTAAACAAACACAACAATCACGTGATTCGTAGCCCCTTTGATGTACATAGCTTTGGATTGCACTTTAAACAGGGGAAAGGCTTGATTCAAAAATTGTATAACTATATCAGTCAAATCGAAGTTTATTCACATTTTTTATTAAATTACACCTGATGTCATCATACAAATTCAAGATTGCTCTTTTGAAATCAACACGAGCTTGAAACCAACCAAAACAAAAAGTAAAAGCATCAGGAAAGGGTAAACATTAAATTGAACGAGTTCTGAAATTTCAATTCGGAATGTTTCTGAGATGGTAAAGAAAAAACAAAACAATGGCTGCCTTGATAATGGTTGATATACAAATTCACATGATTAACTAACATATTCCAGGTAATTAGCGTAAAGAAAATTAACGTGAAGGAAATCAACGGGGTTGACAAACTTTGCCTTTAGTTTTTTAATGAAGTAAATGCGGTTACAACAAATGGATTTCAAAATGTATGAAATTAATGCAGATTTGAGGCATTGGTGAATTTTGCAAGGCAAAAAAAAGAAAGACCCACAGGAATATTTAGTTTTTTAACGCAATAAGTAGTTTTTTGAAAATATAAGTATTAACATAACACAATCATGAAAATTATGTTTTTGACACTTTGAATTTTTTCTGTAAAACTTTTTTTATTTGAAAAACATTACAAAAGTACGCATATAAAATTAACACCTTATGATATATGCTGAAGGAAATTAAGGGATATGAAATTAACACGGATTTTTAAAAACCGCGTTAATTTCATAGCACGTTAATTTTCTAGTATAAGGTAGATATCACATTTTCGGTTGATTTTGGGATAAATCGGTTTGTTCAGGTTGGTTTCAAAATTTCACCTCAAATCACCCTCCCCATAACATGTCATTACTAGTACAAATTACCTTTCGAATGGTTTAGAAAGATCATACACTTCTTCTACTTCAACATTTTTGACACCAAAATCGTAAACCAACAATGTAAAAAGCCCTAAGATTAAAAAGAAAAGAATAGATAAAGAAAAAAAGAAAATAAGAGAAGTAAAACCTTTAAAATAATAATAATTAACGTTCTCCTAAGTCTTGCTTATCCGAAACTTAGAAGCAATTTTTTCACCTTAACAAAAATAGTTCAATGAGGCCGAAAGTTTCCTTTTCGCATCAAACCTTTACTAGCTTTACTGACTTTCACTTCTCATTTAATTCACTACCTGTTGTTTTGATATTTTTTTTTGAAAAATTTAAAACATAGGTTGAGACCAATACATTAGGATGGGCTAATTCACGTAAGATAATTATTAGCTTTCACGAAGGGTTGGTGTCATTAGAAGTTAATTGTGTTTCCATGTTTAGTTCAATAGTTTAATCTACTCAAATAGAGTTGAAACATAAAGACATTATAATAATGACTTCACGAAATTGATATAATAACAGACACAGAAATCTTTTGTGTTTTCTTGTAAAAATTCATTTCTTCATGAAAGTGTAAAGTTTCCATATCTGACATCGATGGAACTCCCGTTCATTTCCACAACCCTTGAAACATGGCCGAGAAACATCACAGAGAAACAAACTGGCTGCAATACCACAAAGGATGTGACTCTTGCATTTTTTTCGTGAGGTAGGTTTGAATCTTCACTCAACAAACAATAAGCATTGCTAATATAGTTTACCTGGATCACTTTCAAGTTCAATCCAGTCTCGAAAACTCATCCTTAGGATCTGATTTGTATATTTATTTTCTAAAACAAAGTATTGAAGTTTTTGTAACAAACAAGTAAAATAAGAAATGTTTCTTTGGCTAAACTGGAAATAACAATGTCTTTTCTGCCCAAACCATATATATTAAAGGAATCCATAATTACTGATGAATGACTGAGGCAAGATAAAAGTTTCACTAACAAAAAAGTTTTTGTTTACCTTACGTTGTGTCTTCTTAATGCAAATGAGAAACTACCTTTATGTGGATTAATTTTTGCTGTTTTTGCAATTTTCGTGAAAATTGATCAGCGCAAAATATATGAATTTTCAGTTTTGCGCGAAAATAAATCTGCACAAAAAATCCAATTTTATTTTAAATGCACAAAAATTAATCCGTAGGAGAATTCTTGGAAATCCAAGTTAAAAAAGAAAAAAAGAAATTTGGAAGGGAAAACAGTTTTTTTCAAACAAAAATAAAAGTACAGTTGAACTACGCGTGCTTATTTCTAACAAAAACTTTTATACCATAATTCACCATCTGCAAAAAATAATCTGCGCGAAATAAGGTCATTTTGGGTGTCCGAGAAAATTGCTATGGCAAATTAAATCCACGTAAGGTATAGAGTTTGCATGAAATCAAGCATAAACCTGTTAGAAGTATGACTGATGTGGTCTTCCATCATGAATATGAATGTCATATTTTAAGGCAACAACCTGTATGTACCAGACTGATAGATGATTGCAATGTATTTTATAATTTCATTTTTTCCATTTCATCATCATCAACAGTTCAGCCCGAAAGACACTATACATACTCCAATTTGGAGGAGAACTTTCTAAAGAAGAATTTGCAATTAAATTGCAATTATCCTTTTCAAAACACTCTTCTCCATAATTTTTACACCAGTAAAATTTGCTTCTCGATCCACCACCGCAAATAGTTGTCATCTTTAGAAGTTAAGGTTTTTTATCTGAGATTAAGAAAATTTTTAAAAAATCATGTTGAAAACATAAGATGAAACTTTACATGAAAATCTTTTGTGTAAGAGTAAAGTTTCTTTCAGGCTATACTGTATCAATATTCTTAATATTATAATTTCTTTTTATTATACAGTTCCCATTCGTTCCAACAGTGCCAAGATTTGAACCACCATCAGCTATCACCCTAGCATTGCAAGTGAGCTATGCACTCCTTCAAAAATAATAAATAATAAATAAAACTTAAAGGTCCTGGTAACTACAGTAAACAATTAGATAAACTTACTTCAAAACTTACTTCAAATAGATTAATTTATGGAATAGGTTATTGTGTGTGTCTTACCTAGAATATTCAAAAAAATCAATTTCTATTATGAAAAACATTCCTACTTTGATCATAATTTATCTAATAATTTACCATTTAACAGCACCTTAACAAATAAAATGTCCAGTTGATTTAGATGGAAAATTATTGGCAAGTTGTATATACATTACAATGGAAAAATACAAAATAGAAAAGAATATCTCATGTGAAATAAGGTGGTTTCTTAACGTGTATTCCATACTCATTTAATGCAGGCACCAAATCTTCCATTGTCAACGTATAGCGTTTATCTTTTCCCGATTTTCGGGAACTTTGGCCAGATCCTCGCATTTTGCAATGCTGTAATGCATCGTGAGCAATGTCTGATATAAATTTCTGAGATGCTAAAGATATCAACCTCACAATTCGAGGATCGATTGCTTCGAATCCCGCACGTTGCATATAACTCACTGTTACCGCGTCTGGAATGGTCGGAACGTAATCCTCTAACTGATTCAGAAATTCGGACAAATTTGTACCACCTGTAGGCAAGGGGTCTTCGTTTCTTTCAAGTTCTACATTACTTTCGAGATGTTGAGCTTTAGATTGTTCTTGTTTCTGCATTGCATTTTCTCTGAGTTTGGCTTGTAAAATATTTATATCAGGTTTTTGATCAGGTAAATTTGCTTCATTCAGTGGTGACGCCATGATTTTCTAATCTAAATGCTAATTATCCAGGATATAGTTAGGTGACAATAAAAGATAAAACTTTCATACTGTATTATTGTAAGAAAATGATCAAACTAGCAAGAATCTATATATATTAATTGAATAAGAGTTTTAAGCCCTGGTCACGAGTATCCTGTGGTACTGTCATATTTTGTGGTACATATACCTGTATTAATGTCTATAATTTTCCCCTTACTTCGACTTTTACTACCCTGTGGGCAAAATCTTCAATATATCTCTGTGGAGGAGTGTTTTCTATAGGAACAGCAAGCAATATCGCCTGCTCACTTTGAAGATTTTGGCCACTGGGTACAACCTTCTAGGTGCTGTTGTGATACTTTTTTCATTTTTTCAGAAAAAGTATTGTGATTGCATTGGCAAATGTAAGTGAAAGTTACGCTTTAATTGCCACAAGTTTTTTTGTCATATGGCATAAAGCTTTTATTACATAAGATTGTATTTCGTATTTCCTAGTTGATCAAGAAGTAAAACAACAGAATAATATCAGAAGTATGGCTGCTTTTAATAAAAGACTATTATTATATACTGCAACAGTTACAATTAGTTTATTCATTATTCATTGAGACAGCAGTGACCATTTTTTAACATCTAATTGGTTTAAAGAGCTCGACTACAAAAAAAGCTTGACTGTAAAAGTAGAATGAATTCAAGTTATGCCGAAACTCAAGAGAGATTACGCCAAGACAGTGGAATTTTGGCTTACCTGTGCATGCATGCGATTTAAAAAACTGCAAAATACAGTCTTATGGAAACTAAGCTTAAAGCCTGCTCTTCAATAATGCACCTTATCATAATCTCGGAAAAATGTGTGTTTCTTCACAACGCTTAAATACAAACAAGTATGTTTAATGAAGGTTTTCACTGTGAAATGCATTTTTTTTCTTCAAAAAAACGGTTTTGATGTGCAAAACCCTGTTCCATTAGACTTATTTTGTGATCAAATTTAACTCAACTTTCTAAAAATACTTTCTTTTTTCACTCCATTTCGCAACTTAATGCTAAGAAATATTTTTTTCCTCCGACCTCTAGCTACAATTGTAGCTACAATTGTACAAACACCAGTGTTTAAGATTACTTTCTCATCATAAAACGCGAATTTACGATGATAATATAGGTTTATTCTTCAGCAGGTTTGTAGGACTGGAACCTATTTATGGGGAACCAATTTCTCATTTCACAGAACCTTTCATTGCAAAACCCATTTTCATAATAGGTCCCTGAACCTGCTTAAAGTATGGAACCTTCATCTAATCTTATCTTGCCTCTTTTCATTAGAATTTTGGCAAAATTTCAGCTCGAAAAGAACAAAACACATATTATATAAAATAAAGCTAGCTGGTTTGCAACATTTTTAGGTTTCCAGATAGCTATGAAACCTGTATATTTCTAATTCTCTGAACGGACCACCGGTGATTTTCAACAAGAAATATTTGAAATCTTTCCCTCAAATCTTATCCGTAAACAAAATCATAACTTTTTCTTCGCTACGCGTCTCGGGCACCATGTTTTTTAAATAGGATCATTCCCCGCCATAATGTCACGAAACACCTCTGTCTACTCGACGATTATTAGCGGACGGTTGTGTGGCGCTTTTTCCGCAGCAGAGGAGAAACTACTTATTAATAGGGGCGCTTAATAAAAAACTGAGGCTTAAAAACCTTTTCTTACAAGAAATAGAACACAATTTTTGGGTAAAGCCGTCTTTATTGCAGTTGATACGAATAAGTTCAATAACTCCAGAAACACTCGATGTTTTTTTAAGGCGACTTTTTTTTGTTTGTTTTGTTCCCTTTTATTTATTGGATAAAGTAGCAAGGACGTCAATTTGAAAGTTTGAAAGCTAGCGGGTGAAAACCCGACCAAATCATCTTCAGACCTGTCTCTAACAAATTTTGAATTTCGCAGAAAAGAACATCTATTACCCAACACGCAAGTCCGGATTTAAGAGAAAGGACAACTCTACTTCAACTTTATAGCTGAAACTTAAGATGACATCAAGAAATCTGTGGAAAATGAAATCACTGTGGGCTGTTTTGACGACTACTCGAAATTTTTCGACTTTTCGACCAATACTTTTTAACTTTATACGTGTTCGAGCTCCCAATCCGAATGAACTCACAAACAATCCAGCATGCAGACGACATAGACAACCCTATAGATGTAAACAGCAAAATATCTCACAGAACATCAAAGTAATGGAACACGACATCAAAACGCTCTGTGCATGGTCGAATGAAAATGGTCTTGTGTTCAACGGAAACGAGCTCCAATTCATCATCGTTAAGAAGCCGCTCTGTCTCGACTACCAACGGTCATGTTACTTGATAAGATATTGCGGGAAGTCCACAAGAGACGCATGAAAAACTGCTTGAAGTAGTTATTGGATCAGCACCTTTCATTGAAGGAAAAGGTAAATATAGTAACGAAGGAAACGTATACAACCCTGAAATGCCTGACTCGCTCCAAACGATTTACGCCCTGTAGCCAAGCCCATAGGCGTATAGGCGTATTCAGGGTCAGTCAAAAAAGTGGAGGAGTCCAACGTTATGATATTTCTTTTCAGTCTTAAGTGTCGATTAGGTTACTTGCACGTTTTCCTTTTCTACTTTAAATGACTAAACTCTCCTCCATAAATTTTGACTGAGCTCTAGCTACGCCTCTGATTAGTGCGAATTGAAGTTAAAGGAAATGCAGAATTTATTATTATTTATTATTTAAGAATTTTTATCAAAGTTTGCGAATTTAATTTTTTACTTTTTACTTTTAGTTTCTTACAAGTAAATATTTTAAAACCTGGAACACTTTTTTATATGACCTAGGTATTATTTTCTGCTTTTCGTGAATAAGAATATTTACAGAGCGGGATGTCTAAGGGGTTATCTAGTTAAGCGGTTAAAGCAGAACATGCGGCTTCCGTAGGCCAAATGGTCCGACACAATATCTCTGATAAATGGCCCGGCTTCAGAGGCGTAGCTAGAGCTCAGTCAAAATTTATGGAGGAGAGTTTAGTCATTTAAAGTAGAAAAGGAAAACGTGCAAGTAACCTAATCGACACTTAAGACTGAAAAAAAGATCATAATACGCCTGAATATGAATACGCCTATGCTAATACACCTTTCCCGAATTTATGTGAATTTATGTCGCATCATTACTCCATACGGACCTCCTCGCTTCTGTGTTGAGCAAAATATATAACTAAATAATTACCGTGACACAGTGTAATACACATCAAAACTATCCTTACGGACAACTGAGAGAACTTGCATTAAATTGCTCGCCTCCAGAGCGGGAGGTCAGGATTCAAATTCAGATTCTGTCATGCCAGCGACCATAACAGTGTGAATCGAGCCACTGAGCTTGAGAGCGGGATTAATGTCTAAGAGGGTTGTCTAGCTGAGCGGTTGAAGCAAACTTGCGGGTTCCGTTGCCCAAATTAAATGCTCTTGTACCCCCTGCGCAGGACCCTCATTAATAACAATTCGCTCAGAACTGAAGAGGTTATCCCGGGTAAAAGTTAATTGATAATAATAATAACAATAATAAAGCGCCGGGGGAGGCTTTATTCCATAGGGGCGCTTATTATGGGGGTGTTTAATCGAGGAAGAGCACTTAAATTGAGCAGTTAATGTGTTTCCTAACATATGTGAAATCGCATGTTAAGCTAGCTGCCTAGGCACTTATTAGCCAGAAATGTACTTTCAGCAAATGCCTTTTCAGCGAAGTGGTATGATAAATCTTCGATATACTGAGTATCTCCAAAGATAGTTATATCAGCTAGACATATCATCTAAATAACCTGCATAAGTATCGTCAATCTCGCTTCTGTTCACTTAGATGGTTATACGAGAGGTAAAATCTTTCAAAGAGAGTTATGTCTTTTAAGTGGAACAAAACTTCGCGTACTCAATTCTGCAGCTGAGTTTTGGAGGCGAGTAACCTCGTCCCCAGGGCTCCTTGCATTTTTAAACGACTGGATGCCTGTTGGGATGCAGGAGGTAAGAAGTTATCAAAAGCAGCATGTTCAGGAGAATCGTAGAGAAGCTTTAAAAATGCAGCGCAACATGGAAATGGTATCATTTGTCCAAACTCTAAGGAGCTGAAACTTGATTTTGAATTCTGGATTATTAAA
Source organism: Turritopsis rubra (assembly GCA_039566895.2). NCBI lineage: Eukaryota > Metazoa > Cnidaria > Hydrozoa > Anthoathecata > Oceaniidae > Turritopsis > Turritopsis rubra. The sequence goes on along the minus strand of CM077630.1, from coordinate 8,078,575 downwards.
CAAAACGCTCCAAGAGGTTTAGCACAAATTGTATTGAGTGCTTGATTGCGAATGAAAGAAAGGGGAAGAAGTGAGCACGGAACTTGTCGGTATGCTGGTCACTCTGAATGTCAAGGATTGCTTTGTTATGTTGAGTATCTCCACAGATACGCCACAGGCATTCAACGTGATTTGTCGGTAAGCTTGCACAACCTGCGTCTGAGACAAGTTGAAGTAACCTAATATGAGATTACCTATGGCAATAGTTGACAGGTGCATGCGCGTTAATGAGTTCTTTCCACTTCAAAAAAACCCCCAAAATAAAAGAACTGTATATAATGAAGGATGACTATTTATCTGATGAAGGCGATTCCGAAACTATATACCGTTGTTTCATCGCCTGTAGCAGCAACTCGGGACGCTCTTGCAGAAAATATTTCGGTCTTTATTTTATTGGTCTTAAGCAGTAGACTATTAATTTCTCGACGACTTTTTCGATGGTCGACTTAGTATCTCCGCAATTTTATTTTATCATTATCGCCACTATATGCAGAGTGTATGATGCCTTTTTTATGCTGCCGTATCCATTTTAACCGCCATTATATACTGAGTGTAATATTTCTCTAAATAATACGGAGTATAAAAGAAAAGTGAAATTTCTTCGTGGAACGCACTGAAAATGAAACTTCGTTTCGTGAGTTATTTTTAAACCTGATCTTCAATTCGGCCGAAACTAAATTAATTCTTTTGGCTACAAAACAGGTGAGACGTGCACACAATCTCAACAACACGGACATTTATAAAATCAATCCCGGTGAAAAGCAAATAGAAAGAGTAAAGTTCTATAAAATACTGGACATTACTTTCAACGAAGGCCCCACCTGGAATACACATATCAAACAAAGTGACGCAGTCGGCATACATGACTCTCAAGACCCTCAACCTTCTCAAACTATTTACTCCATATCATATACGAAAACAACTAGCAGAATCTCTCATCCTCGGCAAACTTGACTACGGTAACGCCATCTTCTACAACGCTCCAAAATATCTCCAAAGCAGTACAATACAATATGCTGCAGCAAGTTTGGTAAGACTTTCGTGTTCGACTTGTTCAGGACGTATTAGCGATAACTGGCTTACAAATCTATCAACTCTGAAAACTGGTCAAAATATCTGCCAATGAGAAGACGTGATCCTCTAACACAACAACTACGAGGTAACACTCACGACCTAGATACCCTCACATGTAATATCAACGTCCGAAGGTCAACATTAGAATATGTGGCATCAAAAATTTTCAACGAATTACCATTAATATGCCGAGCTGCACGAAGTTACTCAAGCTTCACGACTGCTACAAAAAGTTACTTTTTTATAAAGCCACAGCACATATTCTCTCAAATTTAGAATAATTTTGTTGTATCATATTAACTTCTACATTTGTCTGTTTCTACACTGTTTCATATTATCTAGACGAAGAGCCAAATTGTAAGAAAAGTTATTCCGCTTACCGAGGTCTTTTTTATCCATATGAACAGCCCCTTAGATATATTTGGGGTTTGCCCTTGAGAATCATATTGATTAATTTATACACAGACATGCCTGAGTATGAAATCAGTAGATGCATTAATGGCACATTTCACCAAGGAAATAACAGATTTAAATTACGATCTATTTCGAGGGGGAATAGCTATGATCTCGTGACAATATTCTTGAAGAAGGATATCAAATGTATAAAACATAAAATACAGATACTTATCTCTCTGTCGATGACTTAGAGAGTCCAACAAGAAGTTCATATTAATGGCTTTGCATTTGAAATTGCATTAACAGACTTATTTGATTGGCCGGCAACTTTGGCTGATTGTTTTCCTGTTGAGTTGTTTCTCAAATACAACAGCAATCGAATCAAATCCAATTAAGTGTTTGATGTTTATTGAATGCTTTACCATAGCAATTTTTCAACGCATTATAGGCATTGTTGATGCTAATTATGTGTTTGATTCACATTGCAGAAATGTACAAGGGCCGTTTTGCTCTGTGAAAATGAAGTTTGATAACCTGATTGAATTAGAGAAGTACATTCAGGTGTATCATTTAGAACATAGGAATATAGGAGGTTGCATACTTTCAAATTCAATTAGTTGAAATTGCAACAAAGAATAATCACTGTGCATCATAAGCATCCATATTTGCAAATTATTTACGTAGATGCAGAAAATCTAGACAAAGTCATAGGAATAGAGAACAAAATACAATCAATGCGAAACGCTGTCGTTTGGATAATAAAACTGCGAAACAGAGGAAAAAGAGTGACGTTTTTTAGAAAAAGATCAAGGAAGGGCCGTTTTATGGTTGTGTAAATTGTATAAGGTGTTTGTATCGGCATTCGGTGTATAGGTTCACAATTAGATATAAAGATACAAGATATAAACCGGTTGAAAAGTTTCTAAATTCTGTTCAATCGTTTGATGGTTATTACTACATTTGCAAAACCTGTGATTAAAAACTTTTGATGAATAATATGCCATGTCAATCTGTTTCCACTAAACTTTGTATATCAGAGAGTTACCAAGTGATCTCAAAGATGTACGTCGACTTGAAAGGGTCTTATTGCAAAGCGCATTATTTTTTAAAAGATAGCCATTATGCCAAAAGGCCAATCACAAAAATTAAAGGGAGCAAATTTGAAATGCATTTTATCAAAAATTTGAAGCAATATTCACCGTGATTTGATCCTCAAATGTCCTGATTGCGTTTTAAAAGTTTGATTTAATTGAATTTGTAATGTTAATTTTTTTCCAGTTGGTGTGATCTTTCCATCCTTTGGGTTCCATGTAGTCTAATTCCCACATGAAAGAAAAGCCCAGTTAACTGGAATATTTGGATTACTAGACTTGCAAGAAAAGGAACTTTCTTCTGCTTGTTTCGCAGGGATCTTTTCTATTCATCTCCCCAATCAGATATCTTTTCTGACCAGACAGAAAAGTCTTTTACTATTCATGAAAATTTATGATCTGGAAGTTATGGCGAAGCTGTATTATCGGAATTTTTAACATGAACAACCAAACTGTAGTTTGTTTTGCACACTTTTTGATCACATAATGGTATATGACTACTGTGGATTGGTTGAAATTTTGTCATGTAATCAAAAAGTGAGCAAAACAAACTTGAAATTTGATGAAATTTGATGAAATTTTTGCTGAATTTTAATTTTGCGTGATTTTTTTTAATTGATTTCGAGGTGTATCTGAGGCAAGCTTCTCGATTTTATTTGTGTTTTAACCACTTTGTTAGCACAGCATTTTAATTTGTTTTAGCTCTCACCACGAAATAACGTCACATGAATTTTTTTTAATTGAAAATAAATTTTTTAATTAAGTATAACTAGACGCATACCAAAATTTGTTTATTTTCATGTGATTTTATTACGTGAAGAGCTATGTAGCCTCCATTGTAGCGAATAATACTTTGGTAGGATTCTATTTCTTGTGGACTGTGAATTTCTATATAATTTTTTTTTGCACACTTTGATTTACTGATAATCCCCAAAAGTATACAATCTGCGTATACATACAATAATGAATCCACTTAATGGGTAAACCCCCTAAAAATGTCAAAAATGCATTTTTTTGTTTGGTCCTTCTTGGGGAGGAGGGGATTGCCAATTTCTTTATGCCTGCCAATTTTTCAAGGCCTTGGGAAGTTTACGGCAACTAAAACAAGGCATGAAATCATCATTTTCCAGATATTTTTGTATTTTCATTCAAATTTAAATTTGTAAGACGTAGGACCGTAAATACTATTTTCAACTATAAGGAGGTTTGTTTGATGCTCCATTCATATTTACCATGCATTTATTAAAAATATGATCTGGACACTCTGTAGGCATTTAATCACTGGTTAGAATTCAAAGAACCTTTAAGATTCTATGGGCAAACCCAAGACTGTTATTTAAAGACAATGTGTTGTTATAAATACTGCCGGAGGTACCACCTTGTGCTGACATCAGCATTACCGATGCAGATCTTGTAAAATTCTATGAAAGCTCATCATTAAAAGCAACACAGATAGTAGCTTATATTTATGTTCAACGATAATCCACGTGCTACTTTTATGAAGATCAAACAATACAACAATTCTTTTTCTTGTCTCTCACCTTTTGTAATTGTTCATGCTCATGTGCTGAGATCATGATGATGTCGGATTTTTCTATATTTATAACAACACGTTGTCTTTAAAGGGGCTACGACACGGATCACGTGATATTATGAATTATGGTGCCGCACCAAAATTCGTTTTGAGGCGAGAAGAAATGAACACAGAGATAAGAGAATAATTTATTTATTTATTTATTTATTTATTTATTTATTTATTTTATAATCTTTATACAGGAATCATCGATTCAGTTCTAAATACATACCGTAATGCATCGAATAAACGCCCCCTTCTTTTAAACGCCCCTCGAATGAACGCCCCTCCTAAAAGGAGGCGTTTATTTGAAACATTGATAATGAAAAGAGGCGTTTATTTGAGACAAGTTATGACGTATATTTCTTTAATTTTTAAATACAGGAAATTTTCTGTACAATCCTGTCTTTTTAAATTTTAGAGTTAATGTTGAATAAAGTTTTTTCCGCTTGAGGAGTTCCTTTTCAAGCACTTCTGCACAGGACTTTTGTTGAGTTTCGAAACTGAGTTTCGCAAGAACGACTAAACCAACTTCTCTGTGTCTTTTACCAGTGACAACAACGTTTATCTGGTTGTCTTTATTATGAGAAAGAAAATGATAACAAAGACTTGATATTTCGGCAGGCAAATGTCCAACAAGAATTTTCTTTTCGAAGTCTTTGTACACACCGATTGCAAACTTATCATATTGAATAGCTTCTTCTCTTGTTTCGGGAGCTGTTGTTAGAGTTTCTCCAATTGTCGATGTCCAAACAGACATATATACATGATGACCTCGAATAACAGTAACAACATCTGTTTTAATACAAACTTTAAATGGGAAATAACCATCAACTCTAGCCATGTTTCAGAAAATATTACGAATGTTGAAAAGCTCAAGGACGCAAAAACTGTTTGCGAGAATATGTTGGGAAATCTTCAGTAATTCTCGATTTTCTAAAATATGTGTTCTGCAACCTAAACACAGCATTCCAATTCACAGGTTTATAATAGAATCATGCATTAAATGTATCACTTATTAGCATCATCTCAGGAGGAGGTCCATGCCGCATTGTTTTGCAAAAATGTGAAGGAAATCGATTCATTCTTACAGCTTTCTTTGAAGGATAAAAGAAAGATGGATGCAAATCAACTCACTTCGCATAAAAATGAAAAAAGAAAGGCTTATTCTATGCAGTTCAAACAAGAAGTAATCGCCTACGCACTCGGCAATAGTAACGGATCAGCTGCGAGAAGATTCAGTATAGATCCAGTGAAGAAGGAGCCGATCTTCTAAAAAGTCAAACTCTCCTACTGCAAAATGGAGAGATCGACAATAATCCTTTTGTCATTTCAGAAGGTGATAAGGCAGATGCTGCGCCCGAGTTCAACGTTATTGAAGAAGATGACATTGACGATGATATTTTTGTAGATTAGATATTTTAACCTCTTTTGCTATTTTCGGATAATATATCATTTCGCTTTACTTGAAGTTTTCTTAAAATTTAATAAACGCCTCCCTCTTTTTAACGCCTCCTCGAATAAACGCCCCCTCAAATTTTTCAAAAATTTAATAAACGCCCCGGGCGTTTATTCGATGCATTACGGTATATACATACATAATAAAAACTGTTCTGTGATGCTTGCTAAAAACAAAATTAAATAAGGCCTTGTGGAGCTACGAAAACTTCGAAATTCATCTGCAGTACGAGTTACAAAACAAGCCACTTCTTCTTCTTTACGATCATTGAGCAAGGGTATAATTTGCAGACCAGGTCAAGAATAAGCAGACACGACATTTGGCCAGCTATAACTTGGATAATCAGAGCTAATATTATTTGCCTGAATTGTCAATCATCATTTTATTAATGTTTTGGAAAAAACGACTAGTATTAAGCCGGTATTAATCAACTAATGACATAGAAGTGGAAAATGATGATGAACAGATCGATCATATTCTGATAAAATATGAAAATTATCCCAGCATCACTAAAATCAAAGATGAATTAAATGATGATCTGAATTACAAACCTTCAAGATTCCATAAACTAAGTGACGTGGAGAACCTTTTTACTGAAAAGAAAACAAAAAGTCTCTACAAGTGAACCCTAACCCTAACCCTAAACCCCAGACTGAAAACAGAAAACAGAAAACAAACTGAAAACAGAAATTAGGTTTATGTGCTCCTTCACAATTTTTTGACATACCCTCCCAGGCAAAATGAGCAGCTAGTATCACTCCAATAGACAAAGTAGGGAAAGATAGGACAAACATTAGTCATTTTAGACCTAAAAGTATTCTGAATGTTTTTTCGAAATTCGTTGAGAATACAATCAAAAGCCAATTCAATACCTTTGTTGATTCCAAACTACCAAACTTTTTATCAGCTTAGAGAAAAACCTTAAGTACTCAACATGTTTCGATATGACTAATCCAAGAATGAAAAAAACAAACTTGACAAGGGCTTTCCCAGTGGGTAAAATCTTCAAAACGTCTATGAGGAAGAGTGTTTTCTATAGGAATGGCAAGTAATAACGCCTGCTATTTCCATAAAAAAAAACACTCCTCCACAGAGACTTTTTGAAGATTTTGGCCACGAAATCTATATCTCCAAAAACCTTTAACACAGTTTTGTTGGTTTTCCATTTTTTTTCCTTGAGAGCAAATGTTTGACTTATCGAGGTAAGTTTGTAAGTTTGATATAGCAACAGCATTTATAAGAATTCCATTTAAAAAAATATATATTTTTGGCATTTTTGAAGGGTTTTTAACCAGCTGATGCTAGGGCCAGGCCTATATAAATGTCCCATATGAAAGTAGAGAGAGAAGACGCCCTCTGGGATCGAGGTTAATTGAAACATGTATGACTTAAATTATGTTAAGAAAGAATATACAGTGCGTCCCAGAATGTTAGCTTCAGTAACTTTATTCTCAATTTTCTAAAAAATGAATAATGGTATAATAATGAAATATATACCATTAGAAAGCTGAGTTTCTTGGCTTTCTATTGATGTGGTACCCATTAACTGGTTTTTTATATTTAGCTTATAATCCAAGAAAAAAACAAGTGTTTTAATCTAAAAATTCTTAACGATCGATTAACACCTCGTTTAATGAGCAAAATATTCATTGTTGTTTATAATTATGGTATTGATTTTTTACAAACCATTTGAGAATTCTCAAAAATTGTTACCAAAAATAAAAAAAATGTTAACATAACATTAAAAGGTAGCTTTACACGATAAAAAGCTCATAGCGTTTTGATAAGAAAAATAATAATAAAAAATGAACAGAAATTTATCAGTAGATCAGCGAACATTTCTTGTACAACATTATTTGGAAACCAAAGACTGCGAAGAAGTGTTAAGAAGGTTTCAACAAGTCTATCCTAATAGACCTGTTCCAAGTAAATCAACCATAAACAGAAACGTTAGAAAATACTTAGCTACTGGCACAAGTCGAAATCTCCATAAAGAGAGGTGTGGAAGAAGAAGAACAGGAAGATCTAATCAAAATATCAATGATGTCAGACAAGTTTTACAACAGAATGGAGGTAATATCACCTGCCGAAGAAATACTCTTGGTTTATCGAGGTCAACATTTAACAGGATTGCCAGATTAGATCTTAATTATCATCCATACAAAATTCATATGCGTCATCAACTGCTACCAGCAGACTTTCCAAGAAGAGTGCGGTTTTGTAACTGGTTTTTGAGAAACTGTAATAATCCAAGGTTTCTACACAATATAGTGATTGGGGATGAGGCTACATTTGGTATGGATGGAGAGGTTTCTACACAAAACGTTCGTATGTATGCTCCTAAAGGTAACCCTCCTCCTTTCAATTTTGATGTAAATCAGAGTCGTCAAAAAGTAACTGTTTGGGGCGGTATCTGTGGAAATGGTACTCTGGTCGGTCCCTTCTTTTTTCAAAACAATGTAAACGGAAATAGTTATCTTGATTTATTAAACAATTCAGTGTTTCCGGCATTGGCCCAAAATTATCCTGCATTGCCAGGCCAAAATATTTTTGACAATCTGTGGTGGTTCCAAGATGGGGCACCTGCTCATTATGCTTTAACAGTAAGACGCAGATTAGCAGCAGTGTTCAATCAAAGAGTTGTTGCTCGGGGATTCGCTCCTGAATGGCCAGCACGATCTCCAGATTTGACACCTTGTGACTTTTTTTTGTGGGGCTACGCAAAACAAAAGGTGTTTACATCCCCACCACAAAGTTTAAATGAACTTAGAGGAAGAATTGTAATAACATTCGATATTTTGAGGCAAAATCAACAATTTATTCGTAACTCACTTCGAGAAATGCAAAGAAGAGCTCAACTTTGCATTCAAAGAAATGGTGAACATGTAGAAGGACCTTAAAGTACAACTTTCTTATTGTTCTTTTTTTAAACGTTTTATTGTAATGATAATTTTTTACTTGTGTTATAACTTTTGCTGTTTAATATTTTTATTGTTAACTGAGTTTTAATTGATCGTTAAGAATTTTTAGATTAAAACACTTGTTTTTTTCTTGGATTATAAGCTAAATATAAAAAACCAGTTAATGGGTACCACATCAATAGAAAGCCAAGAAACTCAGCTTTCTAATGGTATATATTTCATTATTATACCATTATTCATTTTTTAGAAAATTGAGAATAAAGTTACTGAAGCTAACATTCTGGGACGCACTGTACATTAACTGCCGTGAATATTAACACTTCCAAAGAAAATTAAAAAAATCACATACGTAAGGTCTTTAAAGGCTGGTTCCCACTAAGCGTTTATTGACGTTTATTGACGTTTATTGACGTTTTAATTACTTCAATCCTTCATTTCGGTTTATGTTTTTTTTTATGTTCTCAAACCATTCCTGAACCATATTTGTTACTTATACACTGAAAGATTTATGTTCCCAATGAATTGTAAACTTGAACGTTAGCAATAAACGCCGATAAACGCTTGGACCACCAACCAACCTTAAATGTAACAAGAACCATATGGTGCAAAACGTTAGCAGCATTTCAAAACTCGCAATACGAACAAAATAGATACAAACTCATTCATCCGAGTTTTACTTTTAAACTTTGTTAACCCTTCGTTAGAGGGGTGGGGTTTCTTATACTCGTCCTGTAAACATTCATTGAGAAAACAACCGTGTGATGGGATTTTTGCTTGAAACTTTAAGTACCTTCATAACAATCAAAACTTTATGAAAACCATTCAAAATTACTGTATGTTCATTTGCACTGAAAAAAGAAATGTCCAGTGGTTTATATATTATGGGTATCTCACACCTTACCAGACTAGTTTTCTTAAAACTACTCACACACTAATGGAGGGTTAAGTGTAAACAAGGTTTAAACTTTATTAAATGTAAACAAGAAAGAAACAGCATTGCTTAAAACAAAAGAAATATGCGTTTGTGAGCTGTAACCATGGATACTTATCTTATTTTAAAATATCTTTTAAAAAAAAAAATGAAACAAAAATAAAAACGTCTTCATCGAAAAAAATATTATAATAAATAAAAACGAAAAATCCATCCAAATACTGGGTTTTAAACAAAGTAAACAAAAACGTTCAAAGAACAAACAAGAATACTTATAAGAAGGTCGTTTAATAGAGTTAAAGCTTTTCATCATGAACTGTAGGTGAGCCGAATGCATCGACAACAAAATAATACTTCATTTCAAGTGATATACTACGCATTAGAAGTAACTGAAATTCTCCTTTTTGTATTTCATGGGAATAAGATCCATTTTTTCGTGAATGACTGGTAAAATACCCAAAAAAAAAAATACTTATTAAATGTTTTGATAAGCTTTTGAAAATTCCTAGCCTGCGTTCGTTCATACAATTTATATAATTTCGTAAAGGGAATTTCGCAGAGTCTAAAGCGTGGGCTAAATGTCATTTCGGCCGGAGTAGTAGTAGTAGTAGTAGTAGTAGTCCAAGGGTGTTTTAATACGGTATTCGCTTTCGCTGCTACCGTAAAAAAGTTATTTGAACAAATAAAGTGTTATTAGTTAATTTATCCATGCATAAGACGCAAATCCGTTAACTGGATTATTCCAAAACTCGCATTGACTCTCGTGATAGTTCTCTTTCAATACATCAACATTTCCTTCCTTGTTAAATACACCTGTCTTACCAGCGTTCCAACCTTCCTTCTTCATGTACCCATAAACCATAAAATGTTTTATGTTTTCGCGCAATGATTGTTGAAATTTCAGATCATTATTAGATGGAGCAAAAGAATTTGGAAGCATCTTAAAATTGAATAATGCAATGCTGTCCCATCCATGAAAAGCTTGACTAATCGGATAGCCATATAAATTGATAGGTTTGTCCGTTCTTTCTTTTCCAACATATCTGTGAACCTTCAGACAAGGACTTGATTCAAGATCAGTAGTTAGCTTATTTGTAGGACAGTTAACTCGAACATCAGACATTATAGTTCCACATAAATATTCTGGCTCACGCTCAAAGTTAGCATAAAGTTCATCAAGAACTGTTCGGCTGAAATTTGTCGAAAAGGGATTTAACTGGTCTGTTAAATACTTCCTACACGCTTGATAAGACTTATTATGGAATTCGTGCCCATCAATTTCTTGTGCCATGTTCCCTACTAGTAACGGAATAGAAACTGCTCTATCCCAACACAGTTCTTTGACATCTTTTGGTGGCTTTGTAACCACTATGGGGTCCACTACAATCAAGGCACCAATAAATACCCCCTTTGTTGGAAAACCATACAAATCACTCATTAGCCAGCTAGGGTATTTCTCATATGGTATAGAGTTAGTAATATTTACGGCAGACCGATTAAGTAGACACGTTTTCCTTTCAGGTGCTGTTTGAAGGACACCACATCCAGTTTTATCGAGGAAAACTTTATTATCATTTGCTGCATCAAGGTATGATTTTTCAAATTTCGGTGAACCACTCATCGATATAGCTCTATGAAATAATCCATCAGCCATCTGTGATGCTAATAAACCCAAAATGGATGTCCCACCTGAACTGTGTCCACTTATGGTGACCAAATTAGGATCACCTCCGAAATTTTTTATGTTCCTTTGTACCCATTTAAGAGCTAATATTTGATCCATCAAACCATAATTACCATAAGATACTCCTGGTTCCCACAACTCCTCCAACGTCATAAAACCGAATGCATTTAAACGATAGTTCATGCTTACGCCTACTACATTCATTGAAGTCACGAACTCACTATCTGGATGATAACCAGGGATGCTGCCATTTAAGAACATCAAGTTTCCTCCATGAATCCACACAAATACAGGCATATTTGCAGTCCTATCTAATGATGGTGTAAATACATTCAAGAACAAACAGTCCTCAGAACCAACATCGCCCATTTGAACGCATTGACTACCATACGAATCAGCAGCGTATACACCATTCCAACAATCCTTTAGATCATCACTCAATCGAACTGGTTCTCTCCATCGGAACTTCCCCAAAGGCGGTTTCGCGTAAGGAAGACCTTTGAATGAGTACGCCACTTTACCTCTCACAATTTCCTCCTTACCAGTGACCGTGCCACATTCAGTTACCACTTTAGGTAAGTGATAATTTTTCATAAATGCGACATTATGTGCAGACGTAAAAACCAAAATAGATAATAAGCCCACCATGATCACAAATGTCGCAATCATGATCAAAACCTTTTTGCATCTTGCGTTTTCTTTACATTTCCGCTGTTCCGTTAATCCTGTTCCATTTATCATTAATAGACTCCTCTGTTCCTCATCCATGATTTTGGAAAACTAATGACCCGTAAATGTGATCAATGTATTGATTTGAGCACGATAAATGAATTTCATGTGAAATAATCGAATGTTTTTTTTATAGCCCAAGCACGTAACCGCGAATGGTTCAACAATACCTTCATACGTACGTATACCGTTGCGAACTCGTGATATTCGGATTATGGTTTCAGCTTGGTAAAGTTACTATTGTGGTCTATTGTGGTCTAAAATGCGAACGTATGCAATTTAAAATTGCAATCAAAGACAAGAAAAAAAAAATAATGCAACTTATAATTGCAAACATGTGCTAATCAATTGCGAACGTATGCAAATTAAAATTTCATTCATTCATTCTATCATTCATTTATTTAATTTAAAGTCGGTAATATTTACAACCTAAAATTTAAATTTAAATTTAACTTAATAATAAATAGATAGAAGATAAATAGCAAAATCATCCAGAAAAAATTATAAATTATTATGGTATGGTATAATATAAAGGCTATTTAGATATACATAAAATATTAATTGAATATGAACAAACGCTGGTTTTTTATTGAAACGGCAGGCGATATTGCTTGCCATTGCTGTAGAAAACACTCCTCCACAGAGACTTTTTGAGTTCACAAATTGAAGCCGAACTGAAATAGCATATTTATTGTAACAATAATGATCAATGGAAAAATATGGTTGTAAATAAAAACAAGAAGCCGCTCGGCTGCACCTACGGCCACCATAAAAAATATATAGTGTTAGCGTGCTCCGATGGAGCACGTTTTAAAGTTGTTTTAAAGTTGAAATATTCAGTGGGAAAAGTGTACAAAATGAATAAATGAATACATAAATAATTAACAAAACGTATGGTCTACCACAACATAATCATGTGTCGTCTGTCAAAAATTAGAAAGAAGCCATGTGATTCAGATTGCCAGAGTTTGCACACAATTATAGTCTAGCTTTCATTACACATAGGGTTCAGCAGGGAACGAAGATTATGTTTTTCGTTTTGTGGAGCACAATCATATATACACAATCATACAAATTCATACACAATCATACAAAAGGATACTAATGGTTTATTTTTTTTATGCCAACCGACCGACTTATTTTTAATGGCCAAAAGAACGCTAACATAACATATTTTTGATGTTGGCCTAATGATAGCTTAAGGTCCCAGTTCGATTAGACCGCCAGGCTGAAAATAAATTTTGCGAAATAAGTTCCTCTTTAGATAAGTCTGCAGAGGGAATTATTTTAATTATTTTAAATTTTTTCCAGTTTTTAGCATATAGTCAATTAAGCTGCGTTTCCACTCAGGAAAAAATCAGTCGAAAAAGAAAATTTCTACTAGAAAACACGCGTACGTCATGGGTTGCTATGGTAATTTTGTTTCGACTCGAAAATTTCAGCATGATCGAACAAGTTGAAAATTTTCAACTTTTTCTGTGTTTTCGGCTCGAATAATCAGAGAGAGCCAATCAAGTTGCTCTAAATAGGATGACTTGCGCATTTTTATAAATCATTTCAAAACAAGATGGCGACTGACAAAGATGACTACGGTGCGTTTTCTGCAGAAGAAACACAGGCTTTTAATGGCGAAGAAGATCAGTTATTCAACCAAGGAGTCGCAACGTTGAATTATTTACAACAACAGCAGTTTTTTCAAAGATTGCAACCTTTACAACTACCAGCTAGTCAAATAAAAAGTGTAATACCGTAATTATTCTAATTTACTGCGGCCCCAAAAATAATTATTTTGACCGACCCGCGTAAATAATTAGAGTCATTTAATTACAAACTTTTGAACGCCACGAACCCGCGTTAATAATTAGAGTCAAAAAAAATATCAGCACAAAATTAGAGACATTTTTTATTTTTCAAATGAAATTAAATTTACAAGCTTTTCAATTTTTTTTCTTCGCTTGTTTTGAAGTCGACAAAGCTACTTTTTTACACTCATTGTAGTCCTTAATAGCAACGGAAACAACATCTGGAAGCTTGGTATGAACTTCTACATTTGTAGATTTGAAAGTGTACATAGCGGGAAGCTCCATTCCCCCTTGTGGTAGATCTTTAGTGTGTTGTCTTTTACCAGTTATTCTGACAGAAACTTCACCGCCACTCTTCATGTAAAAATATGTTATTTTTGACAAGAACTTAGGCACATGTCCAACAGTCACGTCTCCATATTTAAGTGCCATTGCGTACTTATCCTCGACAAGTGCCCCAGGTCGTGTTTCCTTGCATACGGTCAGCTCACTACCAACATTTGCTTCCCATTTACTCTGGTATACATGATGACCTCTAACACAACACTCAGTGGAAAATTCCATTTATTTTACAGGTATTTCATTTGCATTTAGTAAAAGACTAGTATCCCGGGTAAAAACATTTTACCGGTTCACTTTCCCCATGAGTTACCGCCATCCCGTGATTTTCCTATTAATATAGGGGTGACCGAAAATAAAATCACACAATCCAAAAGTATAAGTAGTACCACGCTATAGAGCTCGAAATGCTGGTCAAAAACATTTTACAGGTTCATTTTTCCCATTATTTGCCGCCCACACCTCCCGTGCTCTTCCTCTTTCAAAATATAGGAGTGTATATATAGTATAGCGTGTAAAATGTTTTTACAGGTTTACTTTCCCCATGATTTACCGCTATCCCGTGTTCATCTTCTTAATATGGTGGTGGCGAATAAGGGATAAGTAGTACCACGCTATAGAGCTCAAAATGCTGATCAAAGCTATTACATAAAAAAAATGAACAATATGAAAGCTTGTTTTTTGTCCAGATTTAGTAACGGTTATATCTATCTATTGAATATTTTTTTAAATATATATATAGATAAATCATAAAACGTATATTTCATTTGAAACAGACGCATTTTAATGATGATAGCTCAAAATGTAGAGTTGACAAAAGAGATTAATAAATCAGACAAAAAAAAAAATAGGTATGCAAATGAAATTAACACATTTCAATCTATTGTCTCGTTTTTCAGACAATAACTTAATGGATTTTCAAGATTTAATCCAGGTTTCAGACTTTCAGCATCTCATTTTAATTACAATCGCAGTTGCGTCAAGTTTAATACTCAATTCCATTGTCTGATTTTTTCAATCTCATAAATTTTTACGTGTAAACAATGGAAAATTGAAAGATTAAATTTCTATTTATTTCTGTTTTTGCACGAAAAGCGCGGCACTACATTTTGAGCGGCCCCCGCTATCATCATCAGGCATATTAAAAAAAGATGCCGAAAATAAAATCACATAATTGCTAAGAATAAGTACCACTAAGTTGTAGAGCTCGAAAAGATGATCAAAAAAATGTATGGGATCGTCTGTGTACGACGTGCCGTTACCGAGATATCGTCGATCAAAGATTTTGATGACGTCACACCCATCCCCAAAAAGTTTTAGACCCAATTTTTTTTTCGTCACTCATCGCCAATATTGCAGAGCCCCAAAAACGTCAGTTATCCCCATCGGTTCTCAAGATATTTGACCCTTGAAATCGCATTCTATTTAGGGTGCAATGCAATGTCCCCCGTGCCAAAAAATTCACGTCGCATCATTTGGTAATATACTAATACTGAAAAAACGCTTCTCGCAGCAGCGTGGTTTTACGCGCTCCTCGTGAGAAAATGACCGTGAAATTCTGCTATTCTCCTGATGGGAGATTCTCCCTATACTAATACGGAAAAACATACACCCATTGACGAACTTCCCGGGAAATTTTACCTAACGTTCTTTCTTTAAAAGTTAGGTAAGAAAAAAGCAAGATTTAGTATTAGTATAAGAAGACTAGTATCCCGTGTAAAAACATTTTAAGGTTCTGCTCTGAAGAATCATGATAAGAAATATAAAAATGCAACCTAAATATAATAAATAATTAATAGGCTCCCGTAAAAATCACAGATGCAGTAAAACAGCAAAAAAGAAATCATACATCACACAAACCCTCCCCTCCCCCCACCCACAGACAAAATTAAACAAACAACAAACAACAGAGGATGAATTTAAAGAAGAAAGATGTAGATGCAGCAATGACTATGGCCATTATAGAATAGGTAGATGTAATCAATGAAGAGTAAAAAGGAAAGATATTCAGTGATCTCCCTACTCCATTAAAAACAAAACAAACAACACACTTTAAAATATAAATAGCAATAAAAACATACCTTAAACAACAAAATGGATAGGCTAAAAATACTTCGATGTGTTAAGAATAATATAAAAACCTACAATGGGTTAGGAGGGAGGGGGGGGGGGGGGGGAGGGGGAGAGTTGATGATAATCAATCATCATCATGAGAGGGGGAGCATGAACTTTCTTGAAAACAGCCACACAAAAATTCGCTTGAAAAATAAGCAACAACAATAACACAGCAGCAATAATATCTCAGCGTAACGCAAAACCCTTTACTGTAGAATTTCGCTCTTCCAAAACATGTTGGTAATGTTTCCCACATGGTCGAAATGATTGCAACGACGGAACCATTTTTAATCACTGTTAAATTTGTAAATTCCACTTCGTTAACAATCCTCCAATTCCATTAACAGTTTCTTCACTTTCCAGCACACCATTACTACCAAAAACAACGACATATGTTCATGTTTTCATTCACTTCTTTATGTATAAGCACTTCCACTCGTTAATTCCATCATTACAAAAACGATCAATTCCAAGAAAAAGAAATATATTAAAAACCATTTGACAACTTCTTCTGTGCAACCATTTAATAACTGTAGCATAAATAAGTAAGTTGTTCTTCACTTTCAGTACAGTACACGTTTCTGCTTTTATAAACCATACATTTTTTCTTTCACTCGTTAATTCGTTTAATAATAATACTTCGTTTCCTTTCTTCGTTCGTCTCGCGAATCCATCTTTACGAAAACAAAAACAGATTTGTTTACATTTTAAAAACCCTCGTTTCTTTTCTGCATCATCATCATGCGACTGGTAGTAACTTTACTAATACTTTCGTAACAAACAACAATATTATTCTTCGCTTTTTGAAATAAAAACAAACAGAATAAACAACAAAAACAAACAACAAAAAACAAAAATCAGTTCTTCGCTCTTCTTGTTCACCAAACAAAAATGATCGTTGAGAATATTTCAAACGAAAAACCATTGCATTGCATCCTCCACCGTCGAGACTTTCATTGTCTTCTTTCACGTACAAACACGGAAAAACACAAAAGAGCCCGTAAGGTGGAGTCGGGACTATTACTAATACGCAAACGAAAAACCAACTTGCTCGTGCAGTTTCAAACTTCCCCAGACAAACGCGTGAGAAACGGACCGTGAAAAATCGGCAACCTCACACGCAAAATATTTTACCAAACTAAATTTGTTATGCACAACTCGCTATTATATATAAGACTAGTATCCCGGGTAAAAACATTTTACCGCTTCACTTTCCGCATGAGTTACTGACTCCAACCCCCGTGCTTACCCTCTCTCTTACAATATGGCGGTGACGAAAAATAAAATCACATAATTGCTAACAATAAATTTCACCAAGCTGTAGAGCTCGAAAACCTGATCAAGAAAATGTATGGGATCGCCTGTGTACGGCGTGCCGTTACTGAGATATCGTCGATCAAAGATTTTAATGACGTCACACCCGTCCCCAAAAAGTTCTGGAACCAAATTTTTCGACACCCCATCGCCAATATCGCGCACCCAAGGTGACGTCAGTTATTCCCATTGGTTCTCGAGATATTTGCCCTTAAATATTGCGTTCTATTTAGGGTGCAATGCAATGTGCCCACTGACGTCGCGCTACTCCTATAATACTAATATCGCCTATATCTCGACAACTCAGTTACGCACGACCTAAAATGTCACTATATCACAGTCCATACGAACATTTCGTTCCCAGTCCTTTTATTCACACTGACCAAACTAAAAAGTGGATGCACAGTCGCTATTAGTATATAGACTAGTATCCCGGGTAAAAACATTTTACCGGTTCACTTTCCCCATGAGTTACCACCATCCCTTGATTTTTCTTTCAAATTATAGGGATGATAAAAAATAGAATCACAAAATCCAAAAGAATAAGTACCACTAAGTTGCAGAGCTCGAAAACCTGATCAAGAAAATGTATGGGATCGCCTGTGTACGACTAACAGTTACGGAGATATCGACGATCAAAGATTTTGATGACGTCACACCCGTGCCCAAAAAGTTTTAGACCCAAATTTTTCGACACCCCATCGCCAATATCGCACGCCCAAAGTGACGTCAGTAATTCCCATTGGTTCTCGAGATATTTGCCCTTAAACGTCGCGTTCTATTTGGGGTGCAATGCAATGTGCCCACTGACGTCGCGCTACTCCTATAATACTAATATCGCCTATATCTCGACAACTCAGTTACGCACGACCTAAAATGTCACTATATCACAGTCCATACGAACATTTCGTTCCCAGTCCTTTTATTCACACTGACCAAACTAAAAAGTGGATGCACAGTCGCTATTAGTATATAGACTAGTATCCCGGGTAAAAACATTTTACCGGTTCACTTTCCCCATGAGTTACCACCATCCCTTGATTTTTCTTTCAAATTATAGGGATGATAAAAAATAGAATCACAAAATCCAAAAGAATAAGTACCACTAAGTTGCAGAGCTCGAAAACCTGATCAAGAAAATGTATGGGATCGCCTGTGTACGACTAACAGTTACGGAGATATCGACGATCAAAGATTTTGATGACGTCACACCCGTGCCCAAAAAGTTTTAGACCCAAATTTTTCGACACCCCATCGCCAATATCGCACGCCCAAAGTGACGTCAGTAATTCCCATTGGTTCTCGAGATATTTGCCCTTAAACGTCGCGTTCTATTTGGGGTGCAATGCAATGTGCCCACTGACGTCGCGCTACTCCTATAATACTAATATCGCCTATATCTCGACAACTCAGTTACGCACGACCTAAAATGTCACTATATCACAGTCCATACGAACATTTCGTTCCCAGTCCTTTTATTCACACTGACCAAACTAAAAAGTGGATGCACAGTCGCTATTAGTATATAGACTAGTATCCCGGGTAAAAACATTTTACCGGTTCACTTTCCCCATGAGTTACCACCATCCCTTGATTTTTCTTTCAAATTATAGGGATGATAAAAAATAGAATCACAAAATCCAAAAGAATAAGTACCACTAAGTTGCAGAGCTCGAAAACCTGATCAAGAAAATGTATGGGATCGCCTGTGTACGACTAACAGTTACGGAGATATCGACGATCAAAGATTTTGATGACGTCACACCCGTGCCCAAAAAGTTTTAGACCCAAATTTTTCGACACCCCATCGCCAATATCGCACGCCCAAAGTGACGTCAGTAATTCCCATTGGTTCTCGAGATATTTGCCCTTAAACGTCGCGTTCTATTTGGGGTGCAATGCAATGTGCCCACTGACGTCGCGCTACTCCTATAATACTAACATCGCCTATATCTCGACAACTCAGTTACGCACGACCCAAAATGTCACTATATCACAGTCCATAAGAACATTTCGTTCCCAGTCCTTTTATTCACACTGACCGAACTAAAAAGTGGATGCACAGTCGCTATTAGTATATAGATAGTATCCCGTGTAAAAACATTTTACGGTTCCACTCCCAAGAATTATGATAAGAAATATAAAAATGCAACCTAAATATGTTTCTGTTACATTTTCCAACTATTGAGTGAAACCATAAAATTGTCTTTGCACGGGATACCTGAATCAAATGTGAGTCATAAAAAAATTATACCTGCTCAGGATTCAACCAAAGGGTCTTTCCACCATGAATTCTTTAAATGATTCATCCCAATTGCATGTACCATATGATGTAAAACCATGATTGGCACATTCATTCTCCTTGGTCCATATTCCGTTTTATTAAATTTTCTAAATCTAAAAAGAAAGAAATTGTATAGAACAGAAGCAAATACATGATCATCAGAAACAGAAAAAAATCTCTTAGAATGTAAAATAGCACTACGTAAATAAATATCATGTGCCCTGTCATTTCCACTATAGAACCAAGATAAGCACCATAGCTTAAATTCAGCCTGGGGATTCCTAAACGACATACGTAAAGTCAGCAAACAAAAACACAAACAGTGATAAATTGAAAGAAATATAAGATATAGATACAGCAAAATGGAATGATCTTAATGGTCTCCCTCCCACGCTAACAAAAGAAAAAACAAACAACAAATCAGCAGCATATACTTTAAGGAATAATAGCAATAAAATCATTGCTCGAAGGACAAAAGAAAATCTGAAAAAGCTTGGGATGT
Organism: Turritopsis rubra; assembly: GCA_039566895.2. NCBI lineage: Eukaryota > Metazoa > Cnidaria > Hydrozoa > Anthoathecata > Oceaniidae > Turritopsis > Turritopsis rubra. Next base: position 8,058,322 of record CM077630.1, on the reverse strand, counting down.
GTTGTGGTCAGTTATAATTCTCATGGCATAGTAAGTGGTGTGGGTAGGGGTAGAGGACAGGGATAATCAATCATCATTAAAACCAAACCATCTTGCTCCAAAGTTTCAACATAAATATGGCAATATAATATTGTCAGCCACGATAATTCTTCTAACAACAAACTCTAATATTACACTGTCGTTAGAAATAATTTTCCACATTCTTGTGACTATTATGCATACCCTATTATAAAAAAAAGGAAAACAAACCAAAAAAATAGATATATGCTATGAGTATTTTTGTTACAGCTCAGAGCCAAACACAAATCTATTATATATTTCATTTCTGATAGAGAAATTCATAAGCAGTGACACAGAATCAAAATAAGATGCTGGTAGTGGGTAGAATAATTTAAATAAAGCAGACACGATGATCGGGAAGGGAGAGCTCTAACTTTCTTGAAAACAGCCACAAAAATTCGCTTGAAAAATTGCAACAATGACACAGCAGCAATAATCTCTCAGCGTAACATAACACTCTTTACTACGGTTTCACACGCAAAAAACCTCACAGAAATAATGATTTTGCCCTTTATCCTACCATAAATATCAACATTATCTGTTGATAATGTTTCCCACATGGTCGAAGTGATTGCAACGGTGCAACCATTTTTAATAACTGCAAAGAGAAAATAAATGCCACTTCGTTAACAATCCTCTCCAATTCAATTATCAGTTTCTTCGCTTTCCAGCACACGTTAGTACCAAAAACAACGACATTATCTTCGTGTTTTCATTCACTTTTTTATGTATATACTTCCACTCGTTGATTCCATCATTACAAAACGATCAATCCCACAAAAAAGAAATAAATTAAAAACCATTTGCTTCCATTTGACCTCTTCTTCTGTGCAACCATTTAATAACTGTAACATAAATAAGTCAGATGTTCTTCAGTTTCCAGTACAGTACACGTTTCTGCTTTTATAAACCATACATTTTTCCTTCCACTCGTTAATTCGCGTTTAATAATAATACAATATTCTTTGTTTCATTTCTTCGTTCGTCTCGCGAATCAATCTTTAAGAAAACAAAATCAGACTTGTTTACGTTTTAAAAACCCTCGTTTCTTTTCTGCATCATCATCATACGACTGGTAGTAACTTTACTAATACTTTCCCAACAAACAACAATATTATTCTTCCCTTTTTGAAATAAAAACAAATCACGTACAACACGGAAAAACACAAAAGAGCCCGTAAGGTGGAGTCGGGACTATTACTAATACGCAAACGAAAAACCAACTTGCTCGTGCCGTTTCAAACTTCCCCAGACAAACCTGTAAGAAACGGACCGTGAAAAATCGGCAACCTCACACGCAAAATATTTTACCAAACTAAATTTGTTATGCACAACTCGCTATTATATATAAGACTAGTATACTGTGTAAAAATTTTTTACATCTTTCCCAATAAGATGTTTTTACACGCTATACTAACCATTTGATAATAACTCTACGAAATACAAAAACGCAGTCCAAAACGCCGCCCTAAAATCTTTCATCGATTCATGAATTTTTTACCCGCCATACATTTTTACCAAGCATTGATAACCGGTGTATTGAGGTAAAACTATTGATTTCTCCTTTATTTGTCGCCAAAAATAGAATTCACAGAACACGGAAGAAGTTTGATTGTTAAAAATGTTATTACATGTTTACGTCGAATCATATTTAATGTAAAGTTTTACTGAAGAAATCAATTTGAGCCATAACTCAAAGCCAATATGGGCCCCAAACGGCAACAGTTAACGAAATAATTATGCGTTTAATGTCATATATATTAAGCCCAGCGAAAAATTGCACACAAATTCAATTGTGACCGACATGTAGTCGGCAATATATTTTAACGTCATGATAATGACGTCATAGTTCCAAGTCCCTCAAATAACTTGCTACAAAAAAAATTAAGAAAATAAGAAAATTTAAATAAAAGGCTGTATTTTTTCGACTTCTGAATCCTAACCAATTCTTAATTCTTTCCACTTTCTAACTTTATAGTCAATCAAAAAAATACTTTCATACTTTGTGGTGAACAGATTTATAATTACCAATACTAAATCTCAGATAAAAATATTCACAAATTGTTAAATATCTCACTCACACACTACAATACCCATCGCAGAATTAACTTTTGGAATATATACAGATTTACATATGTAAGATATAAGGTATTAATTAAATCTTAAAAAGAATCATACCTCCGAATAATGTGTCTTTCTTCAAAGCTGAGTTTTCTTTCTCTATAAATTCCAGGAACAGAGAGATCGCCAATTAGAAAAACGCCATCGGTAATTAATTTTACTCACTGCCAAAACCAACAGATTAATCAAATCTCTAATCTTTTATTACTTCTTGACTTTCTTCTTTCTATCATTGTATTAAAAAATACCATGCTCGACACTAAATTTTCTTTCTTTTATTTGGAAATCTAAGAAAACAAACCAAAACTGGATAAAATGCCGTTTGATACGTCTTCAACCTTCAACATTACACACCATAAGTCGTTAATGTGTAAAAACTATTCTTCGTAATAAAAACTCGTTTTTTTTATGCATGTTTCTTATTATTACTTCGTCTTAAAAAATGTAAACAAACGCTTCTTTTTTCTTCAAACAACTATTTTACATTCGTTGTCAATAGCTGCTACGTTCGATTGTAATTCGAAGTCTCCGCCTGATATGCTATATCATGTCTTCCCTAACGTATTTTATATCATAAAACAATTATAAGCACTAAGCCGGAGTGCCCTATACTAATACTGAACAAACATAAACAAATATCCATTGACGAACTTCCCGAGAAAATTTCCCTAACGTTCTTTCTTTCAAAGTTAGGTAAGAAAAAAGCAAGATTGCGTATTAGTATAAGAAGATTCCTGAGACAAAGTTTCGACAAGCTTTCCATGCTAATGAGGGCAATGCCAAGTCTTTTCCTTCTTGTTTATAATGTCTTGTCTTTACACCTCTTAGAGAAATTTTGAATTTCGAATGCTTTTTTCTTTTTCGAATTTTTTCGCGATTTTCGAACGTTTTGTTCTGTTTCTATTTTTTCTTCTTTCATTCAAAGAGAAAGGAGTAACGACACGACATTTATTTTCGTGATACAAAAACAAACGTTGACTTTGAAAATAATGGCCTCACAAACCAAGTTACACAACTTTTTTAAGAAGCGACCAGTTTCAACAGTATCACTCAAACAAACAAGTATTTCCACCTTTCTGAAGCCTGTAGATGAAAGTGAGAAAGATGATGTTATTTGCGTGGGAGGTAAGGAAAAGAAACTCTTACAGTTCTTTATAAATTTAATTTGTACCCCATCGGTGAAAACTAATTGCACCTTATTGACGCTTTGTCACTTCGTATAGACTTTTAAATGAGCTTTTTTTTTAATTTTTAATTTTTTAATTTTAATTTTTTTTAATTTTTAATTTTTAATTTTTAATTTTCAGACTCGCGTTAAATTAGAAGCAAATAAAATACTCGAAATTTGCGACCCGCGTTAATAATTAGAGTCAATTAATTACAAACTTTTGGCCATTTTTGTCAACCGCGTTAATTAGAATCAGCAGTAAATTAGAATAATTGCGGTAGTAAACGAGATGAGATCTTATCCGGCAATATGGAATAATAAATCTCATTTATATAAAGACCAGAATAAAAAGATGCAATCGTGGAAAGAATTATCTAAGAAAATGTGTGTTGAAGGTTAGCATTAATATGATGTGTGTACCGCTCTTTGATTTTTTGCTTAGTTGATTTTTTTTATAAATCTAATAATCTGTCTTTATTTTTGTTATTTCTTTCAAAATGGTTGTAACCTGCTTAGAAAATGAATAAGAGTGAAATAAAATGTGCTGATTGAGAGGTAAAGATGTTTTGTTGCTGTCGGCAATGCATAACTGTTTTTATATTTTGTCATTTTAGAAGAAACCTTGAAAGCAGAATGGGCTAAATTACGTGAAAACTTTAGCAAATGTGTTAGCAGGCGAGAACGAATGACTCGAAGCGGAGCTGAAACAAAAAAGCTTCCCACATGTGCATTCTTTGAAGAGCTTTGCTACTTGCATGACACTATAGCTCCAAGATCTACATACTCAAACATCAACTTAAATAATGCTTCGCAAGTCAACGATATGCAATCACAACAACAATTGTTTATTCAGCAATCATTTCCACAACCCTCATCTCTGCTAAGCCCTGCACACTCAGAATATTCTCCTGCATCAACATCATCAGATTCACATGCTGTTATTCCACAAACAACTCCCAAAACGAAAAAGAAAAGGTCAAAAACTGACATTGAAGATCTTCAAGTTACTGTAGACTCTATGCTTGTAAATTACATAAAAGAAAATTCTGCTGCAAAGTCACCTAATGCTACTGCTAATATATCAGATGATGCTGACCGTATGTTTTGTCTGTCATTAGTTGAACCCTTGAAAGAATTACCCAAGAATAGAAACCAGTATGTGAAATTTAAAATTCAAGAGCTGTTATACAAGGAAACTGAAGAAAAATTTGACTCTTGAAGAGCATAGTATGTTTTGGCTTATTTGTAGTTCACTCCCGTAATTACTGACCCTTTCTATAAACCTGCAATTTTAAAAGAACGATTAGTTGTGTTTATTAATCATACTTGCAGGACAGAATAGCCGCTTCGGGAGTGAACTGCAATTTAAGACGATGTTTTTAGAAAAGTGTATGCTTAATAGAAAACTCTACACCAAAGTAAATACCTGCCCCAAGTCAGCACTGTTTGTTTTTCTCTGAATTTAAAATTTGAAAATAATAAACCAAGATTTTTTAGAGCATTTTGTTCTGACTTTGAGCAGACATTTGGCTTCTAGAAGATATATGCTTCAAGCTTGTCAGACAACACCTAATGATTTGTGATATTTGTACTATATGAGTTATATTGAAGTAACAACATCGTTCTAACTTTATCTTTTTTAATCAAGTTTTTTTCTGTAAAATATTAACTGTCAATTAGTGGATTGCACAAGGTCCCATTGCCAGCTGACTGAACCATTTTCACTGTTGAAATAAGAGCAAAATTGATCTCGAACAGTAGCAGCTGAAACAGTGTAATTATTTGAGCCCTGTTGTCGTAGATTAAGCATTCCTGAATATCCTTCAGTTAAGTTTCTCCAATCTCCTCGTCTTGTTGCGTTAAACATACGATCGTTATCAGTAAATCCTGCAGGACAATATCTGCTTTCAACAGACATAAGATAATTATGTAACACTACAGCTGCTTTGGTTATAGATACAACTACCTCAGGCTTCCTTATTATAGGCCTTCTAAAAATTCTGAAACGTGCAGCTAAAATCCCAAATGTGTTTTCAATAACTCTTCTTGCTCGTGAAATACGGTAGTTGCATATTCTCTTACGTAAATCTAGCACAGCTTTTGGATATGGTTTTATCATAAATGTCTCTAGCTTAAATGCTTCATCAGCAACAAATACATACGGGGATTTTATAGCTGTATTTGGTAAATACGTCGGTTCTGGAATATTCAATGAATTGGTTTTCATTGCTTCACCAATGTTGCTTACGCTGAAAACACCGCCATCACTTATTCTACCTGCTTGTCCAATATCCACCAAAGTAAAACGATATTTTGAGTCACATACCCCTAATAGCACTACACTAAACAACTTCTTATAATTAAAATAATAGGAACCACTGTTATTAGGTGCTTGCATCATGATGTGCTTGCCATCTATAGCTCCTAGGCAATTAGGGAAGTCCCATAACACTTCAAACTCTTTGGCAACGATTTCCCATTCAGCTTCAGATTTTGGGAAGTTCATATAACCATTGTTAACTAACTCATCCCATATTGCTTCACACGTTTCGAGTATAATTCTAGAAAGTGAAGTTGGGCTGATTCTGTAAGAAGCTGCTAACGATATCTGTGAATCGCCACTCGCTAAGTATCTTAAAGTAACGCACAATCGTTCTTGAGCTGAGATACTCTCTCGTCTTAAAGATGATTTTGTAATCTTTGCTGCTACATACTGCAACAACTTTTCACAATTAGATGGTGACATTCGAAATAATTTAAAAAAATATTCATGGTCAAATAATGCTGTTTCCTTCACTAATAGATGAAATTCTCCTTTCAAATGTCTTTCCGTAAAAATTTGTCTTACCCAAAATCTTCTTTTTAAACGTTTTTGTTTCAAAATTCGTAATCGCAAGCGTAAAAAAATGAGAATCATCAGCGTTCTGTTAATCGCAGCCATATTTATTTACATTCAAAAATTGAGGTTTTCCGCCAAAAAAATAAGTAGTGGAAACTAAAAGAAGAAAATTTCGTTCGAAAAAATACTTTTCCGAATCGAAATTTTCTTTTTCGACTGATTGTTTCCTGAGTGGAAACGCAGCTTTAATTTGTGTTATCCTAAGATGTGCTTAAAGCCGCCCTTCTTTCTCAATGTCACATAATATTTAGGTAATGAAGTGAATACAATATTATCATGTTATTCGTATGTTAGTAAACCTCTACTACAAAAAAAGGGAGTACTTGCCCTTTCCTTTCATGATTTTTTTCAATCAATTTGACGCTAACTGTGGGTAAAACGATTAGTGAGCCACCCCTAAAGGCACTGGTTTAGCTAAGTAAAAATTGGCAAAAAGTACTTCTTTCAATGAACAGCAAAATCCAATTTTCGAGGAAATTAAATTTTGCCGCTCTTAAGCATATAAATCGTGGGCGAAATAGTGCACTAACAAGACACAGCTTCACACTGTTCTTTGTTTCTTCATTCTGTATAACTTCCCTGGTGAAGAGTCAACTTAGATAAAAAAAAATATGGCGAATGGGTTCGTTAACATATATTGTCGAACTCTCTTCTTTTTGGTCAGCGCCGCGGGGCAGCTGATCTTTCATTTCCCCGTGTCTGTCAGTCAGTCAGTGTGTAATGTCGCAGTTAATTCCGCCCGCTAATAACGCCCTTCAATATTAACTTCAAATATTCACAAATAATTATTAAAAGATGAACTGTTAGGTTAAGAAAAAAGTTATAATCTTGTGTATATTGAAAAGTAAAAGTAAAATAAAAAATATGTAAATTATTTTTTCTAACGCCTTCTTCTTACCCCCCCCCCCCCCCCCCCCCCCAGTCCCCCTTCTTTGAAATGCAGTGAATTCTGGGAAGTAACTTCAGTTTTGTCGCTGTACTGCTTACATTGAAAAAGTAAATTCAAACAAATCTAGTATACAATCGCTTTCTCGTTTCAAACAATATGTGTTGCATATACGAAGTTGAGATATACTATCTTACTTACTTGGCGTATTTGGATCCAGTCGTGTCCTGTTCACAAAATGGACAAACTTGTGTGGACTTGAAGGAAATTTAGCAAGGTATATGTAGATGATTTTATTGTTTTTTGTATTGTATAACACATTAGCCAAGCCAAGGTTTTTTTTTCAAAGTCAAGATTCAAAGGTCTATACAGCTAGCTGGGCGGAAACCTATCTATTTCTCTCGCATTCCTCCACCTAGCCACTTAACTGTGTGGAAAGGGTTAGAGTCAGGTTTCCTAGCTTATGTCTCTTCTGAACCCTATCTATAACTTTAAAAAAGTGCCATCCTATCCACCTCGACTGTTGTGAGGAATTATATATTATTATTTTTTGGTCAACCTCAAAAATATGTTGTGTAAGCGTCCATTTGTTCAGTAGTAAAAATGATCAGTCGGTCAGTCAGTCGAGCATAAAAAATAAACCGTCAGTTTTCTTCCCTCAGTTCGTGCAGTCTTTGGCATGCACAAAGCAAAGTGTGTAATTATGCGCTCTAAACATGAGAAACATAATCTTCGTTCTCAGCAGAACCCTATGTGGTGGTTGCTATCTTTCATGTGCGCTCCGCATTGAATTTTCCCCCAACGATGCCACTTCTTACCTCAATATCTCGAAAACTAATGCAGATTTTTTAATTCTAGAAAATGGATGTGAAGGAGATATGTTGGAGCTATATCGGGAACACAGAACCGGGTATCCTGCTTATCCCGATATCGGGCGAATTCGGGTGAAACAAAAAAAAAAGAAGAAATTTCCCGAGCGGCCTCAATTTTATCAAAAGTTTGCCTCGATGACTCATGTACACTACGTTAATTCATCGTTATTGGTAAGTTCCAGACCCCCTCTGAATAGAAACATCAAAGTTTGTGGCTGAAAACATGATTTTCCCGATTTATTTCGAGCTGGAAATAAGTGATACGACGTCTCAATTAGTTTGGAAATACTCATTATTGAAAATAATGGTTCATCCCCTACATATGCACAGCGATTCCGGGGGTTAGAGAACATCGGAAAATCAATAACTTGACGCCATTTAACGTCATTCTTTTTATTGCAAATCAAATATATGAAAGAAAATTGGATACTTTCTGATTCAATAAAAATGTCGAGGGAGGCGCTCTTTCGAGTAACTACGATATTTATCTCTTTTCTATTACATGGCCGCAAACATAGCACTTATCTCCTCCATAAAATTCCCTTCTGAAACTTCTTATCTGTAGTGCTCCACAATTCCAAACAACCCTTAAAGATGGATGATGTGCCAATGTCGCTACCGTACTGAATGGAGGTAATCACAACAAGATTGCGCTCATTGTGATCCGTGTACCGGCATGCACCAGAAGCGACATCAAACTTATTTGCAAGTTTCTTTGCAGCTTTTTGACCTAGAGAAATGTTTCCCTTAGCAGATGCAAACTTTTTTTGTGCTGCCTGAAGCTGTACTTCCAAATCCTCAATTCTCTCTCTCAGCTTTTAAAGTGCCATTATACTGACCTATCTGAGAATCAAATGACGACGAGTTTGACTCAAGATCCTCATTCCTAGCGCGTAAGGAGAGGACCTCAGCTTCCAACACCTTTAGCTGCACATTCAAATTTGTATTGAGAACCACTAACTGGCCTTTCTTAGAAATCAACACATCAATTTGATTTCTCAATTTCTTGTCCTTATGTATATAACTGTGGAGCTGATCCTCATAATTATCTCTCTGGTAGTGGCAGTAGTTGGGTGAAAAAGGCACTCCTCCTGTGTTATCTTGGTAAAGTTTTTTCCTTCCTGAAATTAACTAATTGTGCCTTATTTTTTAGACACAACTGGTAAATCAAAAACTACTGGGAGCATGTGGACCAAAAACTAATGTAAAATAATAACGTAACTCCCCAAGAAATTGTTTTAAAAGAAAGAACATTAGCCCATCTTCTTTGAGTCCCGGAACATTTTCTTCCTTGGCCCAAGATTCTTTCGACCCTATGACTTCTTTGAAAACATTGTCCTTTTATTTACATCTCATACCCAACACACAAGTCGAGACAACAAAAAACAATGTGAAGAAATGAAAAAGGAAAAATTAAAACACCCTTATTATTTTATCTATTCCAAACAAATATATACTACAATATATAACAAGAGGGAACAAACAAAGACAATAACAATAAAATAATATTTTCACGGAAAATTTATGAATGCAGTTAGTTAAATAAAATGAAATCACTTAGCTTTATCCTTTCAAGCTTCTGAGTGAAAAGGCTCTTTTTGAGATTGTTCGGCCATTTATTTACATTGCGCTTGTCTTTACCATTCAAAAATTCTGCAAAGTTGCGCTCCGAAATTCGAACACTTATCGAATGAACAAGCGAGCATTCGAACGTCAATCAAAATTTATCATCAAAACAAAAAAATGTTTTAAATAAAGCTGAAAAGTACCATCACTTTGAAAGACCCCTGCAAAGTTAATTCACATCGCCTAGTGATGTAAATATGATATTTCGCTAGCAGAAGGTCTAGATTAACTCGTACGAGTGCAACCTGTTGAATTTTTTCACCAACTGAAATACAGGTGCTTCTGAAGTCTTTGATCGTGAAATTAGGGATCTTCTAGTAGGAAATCCTTCACGGTGATGATATCGTTCGATAGGCCTGAGTGTCAGCTATCACGTGCTGAAATTTCAGGCACAGAGTTTAAAGATTAGCGTTGCAGGCTTCGGTTAAGTGAACGAAGGTAGATCGCCATTTTCAGCGGAACGTTCGAAAATTGCGAAAAGTGAACTTTTTGGATAAAAAATATCTTATACATACCCGATGCCAACAAGAAGATGGTATATATCAAATAAACGACAAAAGCCTCAGGTTTGATATCGTTTTTATTTCATAAAAAATGAATACAATATAAAAAAGTTATGATGTTTTAAAAATCAGGAAAATTCGAAATTTTTCGATTTTTTTCTGATAAACGTCAATGTTCATGAAAAGAACCGGTGACCACTATTAGTATTCCTTATGTATCTGGTATCAGTAATGCTTTACAAAGAATATTCCGTACACACAACATCAAATGCAGATTTCGATCAACGGAAACTCTTCGTAACATATTATCTCATCCGAAAGACAAGATCTCAATGAACGACACAAATAACGTGATATACCAAATTCCATGTAGTGATTGTGAATTATTTTATATAGGAGAAACAAAAAGAACATTTGAGCAACGCATCAAAGAACATATGCGAGCCGTACGGAATGGCGATGTAACCAAAAACGAAATTGCTGACCACTGTTTGACTAATGACCACAAGTTTGATTGGGAGAATAGAAAGATCCTTGACAAGGAAAAAGGATGGACTGCTCGAAAAATCAAAGAGACTATATACAGTGTCAAAAACAATTCCAGTATTAATAGTACATCGTATAATGTTCCTGCGATATGGTTTCCAGCTCTACGCAAAACAAATTATTGACATTGCTTCCTTCCAGGTCCGAAATATTGACATTGCTTCCTTCCAGGTCCGAAATAATTTCGATCCTAATTTCGATCCTACTGAAAACATATATAAACTTTACATCATTCATTTACAAACGCCCGATGATGACAGTAGTAACTGTCGAAACGTCGCAAACAAAAACAACCGGTCTATGACATGATAAACTCTAATTATATATTATGAATACTAGACTGACAAACAATATAAATATATTCAATTCAACAATTTTTCTTCGTATTTTATGGATTTTATTTTTGGATATGAGGGAAAAAATGCAAAAATATATTCAGCAAAAATTTCTTACTTACGGTAATTATGTTACATGGAACCATTAAGATTTTTTGGGCTTTAATGTCACCCTCACGAATCAGGAATTGAAAGAGTTTCACAAGACAAAGTTTTACAAATGGAAATTTTGGAAAATGCGTACTTAAAAATGCGACCGTAAAAAGCACCAGGGCGCTCATTTAATTTTGGGTTCTCAAAGGGGGGTGCTTATTCGAGGGAGGCAGTCTTTCGAGGGAGGCACTCATTAAATATATCAAAAAGAGATTTTAAATACTGGACACCCTTATTTTAAAATACCACTATTTACAAAAGAAAAATAGCACTACAAGCTAAATTAACTGTATTATAGAATTTTTTATCTAATTCCCAAATGAGCGCCCCTTTGAATACTATTTTTCAAATGAGCGCCCCTTTTGAAAGAAAATTCATTAAATATCTCACATCAAAAGGGAATGCTAATTCGAGGCACTCTTTCGATTAATACGGTATTTCTTAAAAGGCCTGCATTTTTTACGTAGCTCCATTAGAGTACTGTATTTGCACTCCTCCTTAGTGATAAATAATTGAACCAGAGTCGCCCTGATGACATGATGACAAAACAAAAACAACAGAAACAGTATTTGATTGGTAGTGTTGAAAACAGTGCCATTGTAGTCATGCCAATGTAGTCTAAAACTGTTTCTTGATATGTTGTTGTTATTATTATTATTGTTATTATTATTATTATTATTATTATTATTATTATTATTATTATTATTATTATTGAACATTTACCTCTGTCGAGGGCCACCTAATTTTGGTGGAAACGTAAGTTCACGGAGTTGAACAGCTTGTATCTCGTATCTCGAAACTTGTAGCTGGTGAATTGAAAATTAAAAACTCAAAATTAAAATCTAATAATATACAACAAGCATTTGAAGTATATCATAGTTGTCATAGTTGTTCAGTCCAGTATGATTTCCATTGAAGCTTACCGAATGCAATTAGTAGTTTCTGTGCTGCTAAAAATATCTCCTGGGCTCCTAACAAAGATGTTTTAGCCGGTGATATTGAACTGAATCCGGCCCTGTCTTTCCTGATAAAGTTGTGCGCGGGTCATTTAATCATGGCGACGTCCGCTTTAATGGAAATGTCAGAGGGACAGTTTTAATCGCGGATGTCTTCGCTACATCTTTGTTTTCAGTAAATGAAGTTACCTACATTTTCGATTCGCATGCTCGCCATCCGAATACTGGTTTACCAAACCCTAATAGGGTTGTCAGTATTAATGAATTTCAATTCCATTAAACATGCAGAAGATTATATTAAAGGGGACGTGAGGTTTAGAAAAAAATAATTTTCAAAATTTTGGTGAGAGCTTAGAATTACTGTGTGTAATCTTTTTTTTTTTTTTTTTTTAATTTTTTTGAAAAAAATTCAAAACTTTTTAAGATATAGACATTTGAAGATTTTATATTTTTACCTCTCCACTGGAGCGTGGAGAGATTTGTGACGTCAATCAGGCTCTTTCAGTTTCAAAGCGCAGGTAAATTGTTGTTGAATTTATCAAAAGATACAAATTATCAACATCCCTACGTGCCTTGCTTTTGGATGTAATAACAAAACTGGAAAACTTAGAGTTTCCAAAAACTATTACACAATTCCTGATCCTCGAAAAGAACATGAAAGATGCGCCCGTTGGCTCCATAATATGGGAAATGCTCGATGGAACATAAAAAACTTCGGAACAAAAGAATATTGCAATATCGCAAAGTTTGTGGTGATCATTTCCACCCTGATTGTTTTGAACGAGATTTAATGTCTGAATTGCTTCCAGGGCCAGGGAAAAGAAAGAGAAATCTTCGTGCTGGGGCTATTCCAACTATATTCAAGCACAAGATTTAAGATATCATCAACATGGATGGGACAACTATAACACAGAAACAGTCCGCTTCTCACAAAAGACGTTCAGAGTTAGAAAGATCAGAGGTTTTTAGTCTATATTTTCCATTTTGTTTTGTTTTCTAATTAACCTCTCTATATTATCTTTTTTACTAAGAAACATTTTTTTTCACAAACTTTTATGGAGATGTTTTGAATACATTCTCCTATTCTGTATTCTTCTGTTTACATTATGAATTATAAAGCGTTGTGTCGTAAAACCCTTTGTACACCATAAAAAATTTTGTTATGATAAATATTTAGACAGTGAAAAGACTCCTGCTGAATTAAGAACCTTTAGAGAAACAATGTTCCGAAGAAATTGATGTGGAAACACAATGTGCAAATGATTTTGGCCCAATGCAAAATTTAGAGTGTCCTTTTCAGGTGGATTTCGTAACACCTGAAAATGTAAACAGCCGGAGAGTATCTGACGCTTCCACACAAACAGATGAAACTTTCTTTTTGGCAGCTAGTCTAGCAAAGGTTGTCCATCCGCAAGTTTCTAGTATCTTCAGTACTGAAGATGGTGTAAGTCGAAAAGCTTTTTAAACTTTGTGTTGTTATATATCTTTAACATTTTTATTAGTTACTGCATAAATTTTTAAATTGTGAAGATAATTACATACTTTAGAAAAAAAGTTCTTCAAAGAAAAAATAATAAAAATGAAAATGGAACAAAATTTATACTTATAATTCATTTCGGACATTTTCTTGAAATTATTTTGGTATCTTCGTAGGCGAACAAATGACACTTCTAAAACTGCCTTGTTTAACATAAGGTTTCTGAAATCCTCATGTAGGGTTATACATTTTATGCCATCTAATTTTTCGCTTAGAATACCACTTTCCTGGCAGCATTTACATTCTTTCAAACTCATTGAAAAGGCTATCACACAGTTCCCACAAGAACACCAGTGCAGATTTTCTAATCTACTTGAGTCCGTTGTTTCTTCAACATCTGAGTTACTTGAGTACTCAGTATTGCCTGAGTTCTGAGGAACTTCTTTAAATTCAGGTTCATGCTCATACATTCCAACAATTTCATTTTCCAAATCAAATCCAAATCAAAACAATCACTTTGCACTTCTTCCCCATCATAATAAGAATCAGATAATCGTGAGTGCTCGCTATCAGACATTTCCCTTTGATATGCGCAATAGTTAAGTAGAGCCATTCGTACGTCACAAAATCCGGAAACCATGGCAACAATGCAAAAGCTTTAAACCGTTGTTATTTCTTATTGGAGTTAAAATAAAATAAAAATTTTGTAATCCTCTCAGTATTTTCTACCTTTTTTTTTTTTTTTTTTTGACCTCACGTCCCCTTTAAAAATTTATTTCTGAACGCGAATCAAATTGATAGTGTCTATTACCAAATGCAAAGTATTGATATATTGATAGGCAGCGCTGCTTTAATAGAGGCACAAAAAGCGCTAAGAAATGAAAAGTCTCGTCATTCAAGAAACTTAAAAGATTCTAGTGAGAATGAAGCAAATCTAGCGAAATCAAAAATGATTGAGTCAATAAACATAAGTAACGAGCAGGATCGATAGAATCATTTAAAAAAAAATCATCAGTGAACGAGTAGGATCGATAGAATCATTTAAAAAAAAATCATCAGTGAACGAGCAGGATCGATAGAATCATTTAAAAAAAAATCATCAGTGAACGAGCAGGATCGATAGAATCATTTAAAAAAAATCATCAGTGAAGGGCCTTTTTACATTTGTGTATGTTGTCATATTGTATAAACAATCTGTTCGTATCTTTGCCGAAAATATATATGATGACGATGCAGGGATTTTTGCCTTCCGCGTGCTTAGTTTCGATAGCAGAGAATACATATGCCAAACATGCCATTTAAAACTAATGAAAAAGAAACTTCCCTGTCAAGCTGTTGTTAACGATTTGGAAGTTTTTGAGTTGCCAAATAACTTTATTGATGTTCGCAAACTTGAATAGACAATTGTTTCAAAAAGGTTGTTATTCAATAAAATCACTATTAGGACAATCTCCTAAAATGAAAGGATCTATTTGTAATGTTCCCAAAAAGGCAGATGAAATTTGCAATATTTTACCGCGAGGATTGGATAACAATGGAATAGTTCAAGTTGCTTTGAAGAAGAAAATGTCATTCAAATCTAACGTTCTTTTTGAAGCAGTAAGGCCTGATGTTGTCAGAGGGATTTTGATTTATTTAAACAAATAATGCATTGTATTCTAACATCGAGATAAATTTAGATAATGTCCCTCAATGTTGGGTTGGAGAAATTAACAATACATTTGACGAAGATGAAGTCAATTTTGTAAATGAAAGTCAAATTCCCCATTTTAAACAAGATGATCAGGAAGAAGAAGCGAATCAATTTCAATCAGATCAATTTCGATTGACTGCCTCTGAAACTGTTTACGTGCCCGAGATAGCGTATGAAATCAGTGATGATGCAAATGTAACCATTGCACCAGGAGAAAATAAGCAACCTTTGCCTATAATATGTGATGATGATTGTGAACTACTTGCGCACCCGTGGTTATTTCCAACTGGAAAATTTGGATATACTCATGAAAGAAAAGAAAAATTGAGCCCTTTCAAATATTTCAACCAAAGATTATTAAATTCAAACAAACATTTGCTTCAGACTCTGATTATATATTTTTTGCCCAATCACTTACTCAACATTTGAATTTGAATCGATCTATCAACATTGCTTTGAAAAAAATAAAATCTGACGGGTTAACAGCTGGCGAAATTTTAAACAAAAAATTGAAGAACTAATGGCTAATGACGAAGCATTCAATTTCATGAACACTTTAAAAGGAACCCCTGCGTATTGGAAACGATTTCTATTTGAAGTACTCACCATGGTTAAACAGTTAGGATTGCCAACTTATTTTATGACTCTTTCTTGTGCAGATCTCAGGTGGAATGAGCAAGTCGAAATTATAGGAAAATTAAACGGTATGAATTTAACAAAAGAAGAAATAGAAAATTTGAACTATTGTGAAAATTCTCAATAGTAACCCGGTTCTCTTGGCCAGACAGTTTCAATTTAGAGTTGAAAATTTTTTCAAGCACATAGTTTTAAAAGGACCTTCTGGAAAAATGGTTCATTATGCTATACGGTTGGAATTCCAAGTAAGAGGTAGCCCTCGTGTTCATTGTTTACTATGGGTAGAAAACGCACCTATTTTATGTGAACAAAATAAAGACGAGTATGTTGCTTTTGTAGATAATGTCATCAAATGTGAACTAACTAAGCAACATGACAATGTTTACTTGTTTGACATAGTAAAAACATATCAAACACTTAGTCATTCCAGGTCTTGCAGAAAATATAAAAATGTTGAGTGCAGATATTTGTTTGGTAATTTTTTTACAAATAAAAAACGAATAGCGGAGCCAATTCCTGACAATTTCACTAAGGAAGAGAAGGTTAGAACGTTGCAAATACGAAACGAGCTATTAGATAAAGTTCAAAAATATATCGATGAAAACTTGAATCCAAGGCGCCGTAACATGTGCGACCCTACAAAAGAAAACTACGACCCACCTAAATCCATTGATGAAATATTAGATGTATTAGACATTGAAAAATCAGAATATTCCCGTTCACTAGAAATGTCACCTGATCATAGTTATCTGATTCATTTCAAACGATCTCCTGGCTCCTGTTTCACAAATAATTATTTTGAAGATGGTTTACTTGCATCGGAAGCAAACATATCAAACCGGTTTTAGGTTATTACAAAGCTATAGCTTACATGTCTGCATATCTCTCAAAATCAGAGGATGAATCCACCGAAGCAATGAAACAAGCAGCTAAAGAAGCACATGAAAATGGTCAAACTGCTTATGAAAAAATGAAATTAGTATCCAAAGCTTACCGAACACACAGAGAAATGTTTATTCAGGAAGCAGTTTCGATTGTTTTGCCAGAAATTTGGTTACGTAAAACATGTCCAGTAGTTACCTTTGCAAATAGTAATCTTCCTGAAAATCGATGTCGCGTTTGTTGAAGCAAAGGAGAAATAGTCAATATGCCTGATGACGAAACTAACATTTTCAAAAGAAATATGTTAGGCCGTTATATGGACAGACCAGACTCCTCTTTTAAAAACGGAAAATACGTAGTTATGGAGAATGTCTGTTATGCTGAATTTCTATCCAATTATGTCTTGGATACAAACACAACACATGAAGATGAAAATGATTGCCAACCAGATGTTCTTGAAGATTTGTTGTTAGATGAAGAAAACATACGATTACCAGCATCTGTTCCACTCGTCATCAAAGGAACGCGTAAAATTGAGGAAAACCAAATGCGTTTATTAATGCACACACTGCGGTGGATGAATGGAACGTTAAAATGTTTTCATTAATAAAAAATGTTGAGGCTGCAGAGTTTACTTTCATAATGATTTATTTCGGTTTATTTGTGTTGACATTAAAAGAAGACAGTAGGTCCTGGATCCTGAAGGTCAGCGCGGTTGAAGCGCGGTTGAAGCGCGGTTGGGCATACCAGAGAAGTGGTACACATTACGAAGGACTCTATACCTAGAGCAATTTCGATAACATTCTGCATGTATTTACTAAATTTCACAGCCTTTCTCCTGCGGCGGCAAGAAGTAAATTTTAGAAAGAAAATTTGGGTATCCTTTATAACTGTCGTTTCCATTTCAAAATTAGCGGTTTCCAGTTTGATGATCTACACATGCACATTGTGAAATCAGCAATCACTGTCGGAAAAGAGTTGAAACAGTGGTCATCATGGTCGCCATTTTTGTGAAAAGGTAAAAAAAAAAAACCCTGCTGTTTGAAGTTTTTCTTCGTAATGAATTTGAATGTCAACGGCGGTGTTGTTTCAATTGTCTTATTCATCAACAGACGTTCGAAAAATAGGTCACATTTGTATAGTTCCCACGGTTAATGTTAATTTTCGCTTGTTACGTCTGCAGAAGTGGCACTGCCATTCAAATGAAAAAAAGAAGAAAAAAAAAACAAGAGGCGAAAAGTTAAAAGGTTAGCGAAAAGAGAAATACTTTCATATGGGTTGAGGTCATAAGTCATTAAGTCATGAAGTATTGAACAATTTTTCTTGTTTTGGTTAATTTGTGTTGCCATTAATAGAAGGCCTAGTGGGGACATGTGGATGATGTTTTCCACAAGACGATAACAAAGTAATCTCTTAGGGTATACAACTGAAGTGACAACTCATAACATTAAGCTTATTGATGCCATTGATACTTCTGCAAAAAGTGTTAAGAAATATACAGGAGTATTAGCATACGATGGTTTAGTGGCAGCACATTTGGTTTTCACTAGGGCGGTTGGGGTTCAATCCTAGCAGCGGAAATTGGAATCGATACTCCACTCCGGTGCGCTTTGAAAGCAGTGTATTCAGCCCATTAGGAGCCATCGACTGACCGCATGCTGGCCAGTGTGCAAGTTAGAGCAATAACTAATAAGTGGACCGTTGAGGGATGGAGAGGCATTGAGATAAATGGATATGCCCCAAGGACGTTAAAACTTGACTATGTTGGAGATTTTGCCCTGCGTTTATTCGAGAACATCAGTTGCAGCATTTTTTTCAGAGTTTCTCGCATTTTGCACGGATATATTTTTGTGAAATATATACCTAGACAAAACGATGTGATACAAATTGCGGGGATGATTGCCGGGATGGGACAAAATATGCGATCCGGCTTCACTTAACATTTCCACTAAAATTAATTTCTGTATTTATAGGAAGAATTTCTGTCACGGGACGATTTCCTCCCGTCTCTTCAGCTGGTGACTGGTCATAATATATTGAACTTTTTTCTCATATAAACACTCTGTCCCAGGACGGTTTTCTAAAAAATATTGAAACAGCTGCAAACCATTGAATTTAAAACAATGAAATTTTTTCAAACAATTGAAAGTTTAAAAAATTTTGTCCCGTCTCGGCTCAATTTTTCATATAAAGGAGAGATATAATCATCTCGTTTTTCGTCTCTTCCCGGCAAACGTCTCATCCCATCTTCCATATAGACAGCCTCTAATTTGGTGTTGATCTAATTACATGTGAATTTTAAAACTATGCTCATCGAATCATACAAACACTTTATTTTTCAATTTTTTCTATCTTTCAGTTTATTTAGTGGACATTGTTAGGTTTTGTAAAAAGTGCTAGAAGAACTGCCCTAAGCCAATTTTATTTAATTGTGTAAAATTTAGAATCACTGCCATGTTGAAACTATAGTATTTATCGAAATTAAATTGTATTTCTATCTCTTTATTATCTCTATTGCTATCTCAGATTCCCTGTGGGTTAGTTTGGTATTCAACTACTGAATAATTATGTATTTGTTTTTTTTACCGATTTCAACACTTATTCTTGCAATTCCTCGGTGAAGTAGTTAAAAGTACTTATGAAATACTGAAAACTTCTCGATCGTCTCAGTTTATTTATAGAAATACTTTTCGTATTTCTATGGTTTATAAAACAAGATAATCTCAGTACAGTCATTGCCATTTTTCTACTGTTCAGATTTTTCGAAAAGAGGATAAAAATGGGGAAATATAGTCGCATGCGAATCTTGTTTATAATTTGTTTCAAAGCTGGGCTATATATACCACGTTTTTTCTTTGCTTCTTTTCATTTAATTTGATATCTGGACCAAGATGTATATTAGAGGCTTGGAATCCCGAGTTAGAAAATCGAGTTATAAAATTTTTAATTTTAGATATCACTTCGAGTTACTAACTTGAAAATATATTTCTCGCTTTTACAATTCGAGTTACTAACTGGAAATTGAAAAAGCCCAATTTTGAATTCGAGTTACTAACTCGATAATATTATATTGCTTCAAAAGATTCGAGTAACTAATTCGGAAATAAAGTTTTAAAACAATTCCCTCGAGTTGTCGTAACTGCTTAATTTTCAAAATATTTTGGATAAAAAAACGATTTTCTTTCAAATATGTTTCATAAACAAAACACACACACACACAAAAAAAAAAATTGGTCGCAAAGTTGGTGTAATCAACTTGTTTCGTGCAGGCTAGCTTTTAATATGATCTGATGCATTAAATTTTCTGTTTTGATTATTGCCCACATATTAAGCACAAATTGGTCCCGAAAATCAAAGTTTTCAAAATGTCATCAAATTTGAGAAATTTTACAAACTGATTACATAATTCATTACTATTCAGCTGCCAATATCATATATTTAAAATGTCTTTCCTTGTGGTCAACATAAACCCTGATTTTTTACAAATTTCAGGCAAGCATTCATACACAGTAGAAACACACACTGGCGATTGCTATTGGGCTGGAACAAACGCAAACGTGTTCATCCGAACGATTCTATCTTTAACATGTCTACAGAAAAGTGACAATGGCGAGCAATGCTATTTATTATTTATTATATTTATTATATCTATTATATTATTTTATTTATTTATAGTTGGTCTATCATACCAGAGAGTACAATTTGTTGTGAATAAATATAGACAAGCACGGTGAGCACTTTTCCAAGATGTCTGAATCGTAATCTTCGTCATCTTTTTGAACAAATCGATGAACTTAAGAGAGTTTATATTGTTAATTTGGGTCGAATCTTTCAATTTGGGTTGTGAAGACGAATGTTGGTTTTGATTTTTCTTCTGGGAAATGACCGAAAAGTCGATTCTTGGGAATTTCGAATAAAATATTTTGTTTTGTTTGTGGAAATGGAATTGAATTTCATTACACTTTTTTGTTATTTTACCTCTCTTATACTTGTGGGTGATCATGGTAAAGATAAATATGTTCAATGAGCCCTAAAAAAGGTGAAAACAAGTGGATCTCCACTGGGTGAGTACAGTCTTTCTATTTTCATTAGTCCACTCTAACTAAATAAAAAAAGTCTTGGCAATCTTGTTTTCGCCTGATTTATAAACAAATAACAAATTTTCATTTTAGATGGTAGGATCCCTTTATAATGACAACAGTGGATAACATATTCTAACATTATTGTATTGTTAAAGAAATATAAATATATACAACTGTTCCAATTTTAGAAATTTTGTAGTACACACTGGCTCACGTCTTTTTTTTAGTAAGTAAATCGCATTAAAACATCTTAGAAAAAACTCAAAAAACGAGTTCGCTAAATATATTTAAAATATAAAAAAAAACGAACGCGAAAAAAGCGTGTCATTAAAAAAGCATGGAAAAAAAACAGCAACACAAAAAAGTGTTTGACACACAACCTTTCAGAATCATGCTCAAGGTGGAGGGGATTCCCTTTCACAATCATGTTCAAGGTGGAGGGGATTCCCTTTCACAATCATGTTCAAGGGTAAAAGACTCTGCGATCAATTCGAAATGGTGATATAAATTCCTCCGAAATTCGTTGAAATATTAACAGCATTAGTGTGTCTGTGTTCGGAAATGAAAATGAAAAACGCAACTGAATTCGATATAATGTACACTAGGGGCGGCGTAGAATATTTTCTCATTTTTTTTATGCCCCAGTAACTAATAATAAACATGGCGTTGAGGAAACGTAACAATCATTTCAGTAACAAGCAGTTGAAAGCAAGATCATTACGTCATCTATACAGCATTCGCCTTGTTCGTACTCATAATCTTTATCGACGTAGTAAACCACGAGAACAGAACTTCGTATTATTAAATATTTTCCTCGTAAAATTGGATTTGTTTTGTGAACGACAGTAACGAGGCGAATACTTCATGTAGCGTAATTTGGACAAGAACATGCGCACAAAATTAACGTGGCTATAATTACTAAAACAATTTCAATTAACAACTGTCACTAGACTCGACACTTCCGGTAGATAAAGAACCAGGACTAACACTTCCTGGAGACGTTGAAAACGGCGTCGTCGATTCGCTTATGCTTCGTTCGAAGTCCAGCAATTGTCCCATGAAGTTAAAGTTCGGCGCAATATTGCTTTTCTTACTTTTTACGTGATCATAAGCTTCGTTTAAACTGTATTCGTATCGTGCCATGAGATAAGCGATGATTATCGTGCTGGATCGAGAAATACCACCAAGGCAGTGGACAAGAACATTTCCTCCTTCAGTAATAGCGTTATCTGCAAAGAGATAGAAAAAAGTTGTCTTAATTGCGCATCGGGAATATAAATATATAAAAAGATTGAAATAATTAAAAAGTAAAAAAAAAACACACACACAAAAAAAATACTAAAGAACACCGAACGTTCTATCGAGGGAATATTTTAATATTTGACCATTATATTATTATTAAATATTATTTTTATTATTGTATATTTAAAAAAAACGTTGTTTTAACGTTTGTATGACAGCAAGAAATACATTTGGTTTCCTCGTCACCACAATGTTTTTGATTGGTGCAATTATGACGCATAAATGACCAATTAAGGTTAAATTACAAACAGATAAAAAAACATTCGTTTCAAAATGTTTTTTTTCTACATATAAAGTAAGTTTTCTTGTTTGTTTGTTTTTTTCAAACGTAATATTGAAATTCAAGAAATGAAATAAAAAGTTTATTGAACGTTTAATCGCCTCATCTCTGACGAAACATTTGTGACCTCCTTTTTTGATAATTTTCACATGTAACTGGAGCTTTATATTTGTCGTTTTCAAACAGAAGAATTGTTCTTTTGTGGCATATGTTCTCTATAAATAGCCACATGTAAACAAAAAGCCAGAGGATATTCTTTCACCTCAACAGGGATTTTCCTTCACTTAAGTTTCAAAAATACAAAAATGTCGTACACACATACACACACACAAGGGGTTTACTAAATTTTTATCAAGTCACGGAAGACTTGTTTCCGAAAAATATATAATCTTATCCGATTAGATAACGTTCAATTATATTTAAAAAAATTTTGCTGCTCGTGAATGCAGTTTCTGAAAACTTTACACAATTTTGTTACGATACACTTTTAAAAGAATGGTCTTCTGTACTGTTAAGAAAATATATTAAGATTCATTTTAATAACGATAATAATACCGCTAATGGGTACTAAAAAACACGAACCTTTTTAATTGGAACGAAAGAAAAAAGATCTTATCGAAGAAAAACAAACATACTGACTCTTTTAACCTTTAAGAAAAAACTTCGTTAAATCGGATATCAATTTTTTTCTCGTTGAGGAAATTATTTTACTTATCTCAGCAAAATTCGTCAATGAGTGTTATATTTGCTTATCTTCTTTCAAATTTGTGATCAAGTGGTTATTCATATCACATTCTTCCATCAGTCAGAAACTTGACCCAGTCAAAAAAAAACAACGATAACAAAGAAAATACGATTTCCTTCAAAAGTCAAAATGTTTAACTATTTATATAAACATATTTATTTATTGAAGTTTTTATTTCATATACTTATTTTTTACATCCACAGAATTATTTTTCGGAATGTCGATTACATAAGCACACGAGTTAAGAAAGAAAAAATCATTTTCTTCGCGATCATGACAAAAATTAGGTTCACGTTCCAGAATAACAAGTTTTGTCAACAAAATTCTGAACGAACACAAAAACGGTTTTTTAGATCTTTCATATCTTTTGAATAGTTTTAAAAAATACCTTCATACGATACTAAAGGAAATTTTGCATTTATTTATTTCAGCTTAAAAAAACATTATTTTTTTTTGCAAGTTTTTCTCGACTTTTTCTTGTGAGTTTTTAATTTTATTTTAACATGCCAATTGTGTTGAGTACCAGTTGAAATAGACAGCAAAACTTCAGCACATTCGACAGTTAAATTTCATTCAAACACCAATTAATATTTAACGAAACAGGTACCAGACAGTAATAGAAAGAAAAAAAATTCGAATGAAGAAAAAAATTTCATTCATTCTCGTCTAAAAAAAAAAACAATCTTAAAAGTAAAAAAAAAAGATTCCTATTTAGCAGTGGATATTGACTGAAAAAAAATTGATCGACTTAATGAATGAATTGAAGTTTATTGTCGACCAACATAAATTATGAAAAAAAACATTTCAAAATCCGTTCTTACCGATGAAAGAGAATGCCTTCGGGAATATGTCCACCATATTACCGTCCCAGTTGTCTTGTATAGGTAACTGTTGATACTTGAAGTCGTTCAAACCCTGATAAACATTCGGCAAGTCGTGAGTGACATTCAGTATGTGCGTAATATCGGCGTTTTTAAGGAGTTTAAAGACAGAGGAATCCTTCCTATTTCCTAAGTATAAATTCGGAACGATTTCGATAGGACCAAGAGAATCTGGTCTAAATAACAGGTCTTTAGCGTTCACTGATTGGTTGAAATTCGGTGCGGTATTGTTGTTCATATCTCGAACTGTAACGGGAGACGGGATATCGTTCATAATGGTCAAGTTACTTAGACAAAACATTGCGTTGTTTAGCTCTGTGCCCTCACCACACTGACATAAATGGGGGAAACACTCTTCAAAGCGACGAAAACCACCTAAACGAAAAATAATTTTCCATTAGTCAACAAACACTTAGCAGGTAGTGCATAATTATGCATGATTAACTTAGCAATTTTTTGTATTTGGTTCTCAAAATATGGAAACTATATTCAATAAACAAAAATATTGGTAAGTGTAAACATGGCCTTAAAGTTCGTTGTTAACAATTAAAATGTCTGTGGTCACAGAACTGGATTGTCATAAATTTGATGTTGGCTCATATAACAAAAATGTATTGACAACTCTTTATTTTTAAAATAGAATCTTAATTTACATAGAATTACTCGAACGTACATTGTCCGAACCAAAAAAAAGTCTTAAAACTTTGCTTTCTTGTCAAATTCATATGAAAAAAAACAAAAAAACTTGAACAATAATTAATTAAGACTTTGTGGTGTAAACATTTGAGAACACATGCATAAATTATGAGTTATTAAAAAGTCTTACCATTAAGAAGGGCAACAGAATTGTCAGCAGCCATTTTATTTTTTAATATGTCAATGATAGGGTTCCCTTCACAATTATCAATGGTAGAACTCTCATCGTATACGATAATTTTCTCCACCTGTTTTCGTTCATCAAATTTCTCTTTCGCAACATCAGAATTAATAAAATTCTTGAGTGGAACATTGCCTTTTTTTAAACGACGCAACATTAAGGATGGTATGGACATATTGATTGCCCCTTCAATATGTGCTTTTGAATAATCTTGAAACGGTCTGCAATCGATAAGAAGCATGTTGGCTCCTTGGTGATACTGTGTAAGAAGCCAATTTGGGTCTTCACCAGTGCATTTATTTTCCAACATGATAAAAATGAATTTTAAAACGTTTTTGTTGCAGCAAATATTTGTTGGTAGCTAACGATATTAAAATTTATTTTTCAACTTCTTTCACTGCAGCTTTATTGCGTTACAATCTGTACTAACTTACTTTTAGCTTACTACATTGATAATATATATAGATATCAGTTGTGTATTTCCAAACGATTGTAAAAGAATTAAAATGAACAATTTTCTTTCTTAGCCAATCAGAATTTCGTATTAGAACAAAAACATGGCCATTCTTTTGTTTTTAAAACAAAAACTATCGAATAAACAGAATTCCAATACATCAAGTTAGGGGGTGAATCAATGTCAAATTGAACAGGGGGTTATTCATAAATGTTTTTGATAAAATTATATTGAGAAATAAAATAATGATAAATGATGATTATTTAGGGAGAAAGAAATATTTCAGAATTTTTTTCTTCAACATAATAGGCACATAACAAAGGTAATGAAATTTTTCCTAATGAATGAATGAACATTATTTTTTAAAATACAACAAATATCTGAAAGTTTCCCAAATACTGTTTGAATTTAGAATTTATCATGGACTTGTTTTTGTCAAGCACGTTTGTGAACAAGTTTTCCCAGACTAGATTTCAATAACTGAAAGAAAAAAGTATTGAGATTTGAAAAAAGTATTGAGATTTGTTGAGAAATTAAGAAAATTTGACTCCCAAACTTGAAAGAAAGTTTGAAATGACGTTTATCAACACGGTTAGGACGGTTTCTGGTGATATATTTTTTTTTATTATTTTATTAATTGATTTATTTTTTTCAAATAAACATCTTACGATCCAATTATTGAGTTTCCTCAAGAAGGAAAGAACGTTTTCTTACACAAAACATGTATGTATATGGTAATTATATTTTTATGACGGCAATAACGTACACTGCACGAACCAAGAAAACTGATAATTCAGTAGGAAATTTTGTCCCACTCTTCAAGGCGTATTCAAGGTCAGTCAAAAAAGTGGAGGAGTCCAACGTTATGATATTTCTTTTCAGTCTTGAGTGTCGATTAGGGTACTTGCACGTTTACCTTTTCTATTTTAAATGACTAAACTTTCCTCCACAAATTTTGACCGAACTCTAGCTACGCCTTTGCTGCTTAACGTTAACTTTCGTTACAGGCGGAATTTTAAAAGTCTTAAAGTTAGCCTAAAATCGAATCTTCAATTTTTTCCTTCCCCTCTAATTCTAATTTTCAATACTGTTATTGACATCACCGTGAGAATTGTTTTCAGAATTTTTAAAAAATCATGAATTTTCGTTATCAGAAGAAAAAATCGCCGGGAAAAATCTGTTTGGGGAAATATTTTTCACCTGGAACAAATGTAAGTCGTAGTATCGAGCCAAAATCCGATTATAACGGAAAACGTTATTATGAGTAGAATCTAATTTATGTAGTTAAGCTTGGCACACATGTGAGACAAGCCTAATTCAAAACATGCCTGTCATATTCTAATGTAAACAGAGAATAAGCCAACCAATGCTATTTATTAACGACGTTCTATTGACTTTATTCAGTGCTTCCTTCCGGACGTGTCACTTTAACGTTGAAAAGAAGTTTACAAGAATCCAAAGTGGATTGTTATGCATCAACTTTGGTGCCAGTATCTTCCGAAAATAAGCAAAATTATATTGAGATGAGGGAGATTCCATGCATTCTTTGATTGATTGATTGATTGATTGATTGATTGATTGGTTATTTTTGACGGGGGAAGTGGTGTGAGGCCTAAACACACCGCATGGAAAAAAATTTGAACGAGTTGGTGGGACGAAGTGAGGATCATGGGGGTTCCACTCATCATCATGCGTATACAATATTTTCCCCTAGAGATTTTTCAATATTGCACCAACCGCATGATATTTGTCAAGAATGAGCAATCTAATAACGTCATTGGGAAAATTATCTCAATTATCAAGATCGCTTTACAATATTTTATTATATGTGGGGAACAAAAGAGAAAAACGAGAGTTTCAGAGAGTTTAAAAGAAATAGCTATTGCGACGAAAACGATATTTGGACGTACGATATTTCGTTGCTACCGTCCGTATGTCAGTCTTAGAATCGTTGTTTTATCTGATATTCCCGTCATTTTCCTCCTCGCCACCATCGAAATAAAAAGGCATGATTGGATGGATAATTTATGGGGAAAATGTTCAAAATACTGAAATAAAATACTGAAAAATAAAATATGAAATACTGCTCGGAAAGACAGAATTAACATTAGGTACCACATATTAGATACACCTTCAGCCGCGGTCCTTGTCTTAAACTTTCTTGGACAATCTGGGTACGAGCTTGTGTTCCAATCTCCTTCTTCATCGCACACCTTGATAAGGAAAATAATTACTTTTGTCATATTTTTGTCATATTTTGGAGTACAAAAATGAACGACCTTGAAATTATTTTTCTTTAGTTGTATCTTTATTTCTGATTACGTTAAGTTTTTCTCGCCTGCGAACCACTTGTGGTTTCAGTACAGCGGTTCAACCATTCTTCGTGTCTGACAATTATTGACGTCATCATTGCTCGGGGTTTCTAACCGCCACTGTTTACATGAAATTGTTCTCGATTTAAATTGAAATTCTTGTGGTTCCTAAAAATGGACTTCTACTAATGTCCTTACCGAAAATAACCACAAATGTAACATTAAAGGGAGACTGGGAAGGAAATTGAAACGTGGCTTTGTGAGTGGCTGTAATTTTACATAATGGCGGAGCCTAAGTACTGATCATATTAATACCCTTCATTGTGTCACAATGCTTTGATAACAAGTAGTCGTGTTAAATGTTATAATTCCCTCTACCAGCTATATTTCTTTGCCTAAAGCTTTTAAGAATGAAATAAAATTTTACTTAAGTAACCATTCAAATTATATTTAAGACGAATTTCCCTTTTCTTTTATGTTATTGTGTGTCTTGTTTGTAATGATGAGGTCCAGAAATCAACGAAGAGGGGGGAGAATATTAACAGCAAACAAGAATGACGTCAAAATACAAAGAGAGTTTTAAAGACAAGAATGGGATAGAGAAAATTGAAAATAAATCTGGCGCCTTCCCTATAAAAATCGAATTAACGCATTGGGGGTTCACCCCTTCGAATTTACAAATTCTCCTCTTTTTTTATTTTTTTTTTCTTTTCTAAAATAACTGCGGAGGTTTCTTTTATTTCTTACAACACCAATTAGAAGATATTTTCAAAACCAATATCATGGTAATTATTGATTATAGACTTTTTCTTATGATGGTCTCTCAATCCAACTCAAGAATGTAAACAAGAGACGGGACATTTATAAGTTGATAATGACGGGGGTGGTAGTTCTGGTGTTAGTTATGTTAGAAAGATAAATATATTCATCTCAACAAATATGGGTTTTTTTATGTTTTTATTTTCGTAAGCTGTTTGTTTGAGTTTACATGAAGCAATGTTTTTGAATTGTGTTTGTCAATCTGAATTCATATCATAGACTCTTTTTTATATACAGTATAACCCCGTTAAGTCGGACTCTCAGGGGACCGAAATAATCGGTCTGACTTATCGGGAGTCCGACCTATCCGAACTTCGTCTTAAGTCAGACTCTACTTATTTCAAGTCCAAGGGGGACAAGGTTTTAGTCCGACTTAAAGAAAAGTCTGACTTAAACCGTGTCCGACTTAACGGGGTTATACTGTATATAAGAAACTGTGCCTCGGCTGGTCAAAAACCTCAGAATAGCTCAGAAACAGAATAGCTAACTAAGAAACTTCCCTATTTTCGTTGTCTCTTCAGGCCCCAAATATGAAAAATTAAAATGCAGACAGTACTGTTTTCAACTGTAACTTTTCAAGGTTGAAAAATTGACTTTTCTTAAGAAACTTTCCTTCATGTAGTTTCTTATATATATATATATATATATATAAAAAACAAAAACAGTGTATATGGAGGAACATGCTTGTGTGAAACGTTCGAGGAGTAAATGCTTTTAAATAAGATGATAATTAAAGATTATGTATTTCACCATCACTCATGTAAAATATGAGCGTTAAGAATGTTCGAAAATACAACTACGTCATCTTATACCGTCAATACCCACCACAAGACTGAAAGGAACGACAGACGACGTGAAAACTTCGTTCGTATAATAGGAATTTCGAGAGTTTTTTTTTTAGGAAAAACGAGGAAACAACAAAGCGCTCAGTTTAATATAATGATGAGATATTCGTGATCATTATTTACCGTTATCGCGCGTGATTAAAATTACGCATATTCTTTTCTGTAAGATGTTACTGTTTGTGTGAATATAACGGTTATTCGATTCTTTTCTAACATTGTTTTTTGAAAGATACGAAGAAGCTTTAAGTTGTTGTTACTTTTACAGAAAAACAATCCGAAAACTGAATTGACGGGTTAACGGATTGGTTTCGAAGGATGACGAAAACATAATTTTTCTTAATTCAAAAATACATTTTTTTTCCATAAATTTTGCACAAGTTTGACATCATGGATAGACGCAAAAACGTGAGAACACGACATCCGAATTCTGACATCGTTATCGCCATGAAAAAGATGTTTCCGTTAGCGAACGGTAACTAAAGTAAAAAGTATCTGAAAATCCCGATGTACTGAGAAGACCGCCCCTTCCTCACACATGGGAATGTTTTGCATCCATTCGTGCTTTTTCGTAACACTCGCAGTGCATTTCAACAAAAGTTGCTTTCCTAAATCCCTTTCAGTTCCGTGTTGTTCAAAAATTTTGAATTTTTTTTATCGTTTCAGTGGGAATTAACCAACCAACATGGCTCTCTATGAGAAGAAGTCAGTTGTTTTGTTTCTATTAATAAAAGAGATTCGAAAATTTATTTTCTTCCATTACATAATTGCTCAATTCAAATGTTTAATAACTGGTATTTAGCGATTAGTTCTCCGTCGTATTTGAAAAAGATTAGTGATGACGAATTTTCTGTCTCTCGTGACAATTCGTACAGAAAAACAAACATTGCAAAATGTAATAATTTCTTCTTTGGTATATAGCAAAGCCTTTTTATTTTGTTTGGTGAATTTGGAGAGATTTAAACACTTTATTCATCACCGTGAATGTAATTGCTTACAAATTGTTTAGTTAGCACACTCTAGGACACTGTAAACAAATTACACGTTTCGATACATGTTTTTTTATAAGAACAAAGGATATAAGAACATAAGGCTTCGAAAGTCTAAAAGTTAAGAACATGCTGAGGACATTCGATGCTTTAGGAAGGTTTGTTCTTAAGAAAATATTTTAACATTTTACAAGAAAACGTCATCATAATAGTCAAACACAAGAATATTATCATCATGTTGCTTACATACAATAGTATCAACTGAACTCCATTAAAATGGGAAATGTCAACCAAGGTCGTCGAATTTCGAATTTTAGATATTCAATAGTGTATAAACTTAAGAACATGTTAAGAACATTTTTAGGCTTCAAAGTTGAAAAGTTTAAGAACATTCGAAGGCTTCATCGGAGTTGAGTGTTAAAAAACGTGTAGAGTTGTTACAACCCAGTGGGTAAAATCTTCAAAAAGTCTATGAGAAGGAGTGTTTTCTATAGGAATAGCAAGCAATATCGTCTGCTGTTTCAATAAAAAAACACACTCCTCCATAGAGACTTTTGAGAAAAAAAACTCTAAGTGATGATTGTCATTCGGTATTTTAACCAACTGTTAACACAATCACCAGAAAACTGTTGACGTACTATTAAAAATATTTGTAATTTCTGTCTGGGTAATGAAAACATTGTAGAGTAATGCCTTGCTCTTTTAACTTTTTGGTTGAAAGTCTCTTATTTTCGTTTGAAAGAACGAGGTAATACACAGGAATGTTCTCGTTAGCCCGGACAGAAATAACAAAGTTTAGACTGAAAACTATGTGTCAATAATATTTGCACTTATTACATAAATGAATGTCATTTCTGATCTACTTATTGGATTTTAGCAAACGAGGTATCAACTTAAAGGGTACTTTAAAATGGTATAAAAATATTTCAATTTTTGCCTAATTTCGCGAATTTATTTGCGTTCAAAAATATTGAGCATTTACAGAAAAACCATGAAATATCCATTTTTGCATGAGAGAAAGCCCAGCCTTACCCGACACAATGCTATATTTATTTTTCTTCAATTCGAATTCAAATTTGGAATGTTGCAAACTTTGGAGTAATGGCGTAAACTTTGAAGTTATGGCGCAAACTTTGGAGTTAGGTAGAGATTTTTGAGAAGCGCATTGTTTAGATCACCAAAAATCAGCAAATGAATTCCTAAGGTGTTCCTCAACCAAAACAACTTTAAGTCTTAATATGGCCAATTATGTCATAAGAGTTTCACTGCATATTCCTGGGAACGAGGTGGATGTTCTGCAAATTCTTAAATTGAAAGTAAAAGGAAGATACGCCATACATATACGCCATACATATACGCCATACTTTTCTTAAGATTTATTTTTTCCTTCTGATTTTTGGCACGTTGTTCAGAGATAAGAAGCAAACAAAACATGGGTTAGTAGTTTCGTTCCCAGCATTTCCGATCGTCATCAGCAAATAATGAAAAATAATCTAGGAACAATTTCGACCAGCTTACACACTTTGAAAACTTATCAATTTTCCTGATTGACAAAAGTAGGTTTTAATCGAAAATGTCATCAAAATAATAAATGATGTAATTTGGAGTAATACAAAGAAATCTATATAACCATGGTGGTTCGATTAACTGACAGATATTAATAACTTCGAACCCAGGCTCTCTAGTTTTTCGATATACCGTGCCACCATCCGTATATCTAAAAGGCAAGAAACCCTGGGTTCGAGGTTGTGATATTCAGATAGTTATCTGAACGTTTTCTTGTTATCGCAAACTCATTTCATTCAACAGGTAAAACTGGCAACCTCGTTTCCAGGGCTTCTTTGCACGAGGAGGTTGGTAAAACTAAAAGAAACCATATTAAAAACTGCTTAGTCAAACCAAATTTTCGTATAAGCTCTATCTCGAATTTCTGTTTAAAACCTCTGCGTTTGCGTTATGACGTAATCTTTCAATATCATAATGCTTAGTTATGGCTGAAATTATACCCTGGGTGACAGTATTTTTTGTAACTTCGTCTGAAAACTCTGCGGTTTCTTCCATCTAACCACACACCGAGGAGTTGGAATAACAAGTGATTATTACTTAAGTTATGAAATCAGTAAAACGATAAATTGCATAAAATTGAAGCCAAACTTCGTTGGACTATAAATTATATAGTGTTTGAACTTGTCAGTATTTCATGAGAACACTCTAGAACGTTCTTACCATTTCATTCGAAGCCAACAATGAATAATGAAAATCAATCAATCAATCAATCTAAACACTCCCTCTACTGGATCGGGTATTTTCCAGAAATGAGGTTTTCTCAATTTTTGAACGAACCATTCCTGATGTCCTTTCGACGCGAAATTTCGACTTTTGAGGATTTAGTCAACTAAAAAGGATCAGTTTCCGCGCTGTGACCTCTTTTGTTCAGCGAGTACAAAAGTCGAATAACGGTATTGAATATCTATAATTAGCAACATAAACTTAACTAAACCATAAAAATATAAAAAATAAAATATAAAAAAAGGGAGACAAATGAAGATTTAAGCAATCTTCTAAAGAGTTAACCTGCTTCTAATGGCCTTTTTAAACTATCAATCTTTTATATTCTTACATGTTAGAAAAAACTTAGCTAGCGTATACCCAGGGGTGTAAACCCACCTTTAATTGAATGAAGAGTGACACCTTGAGCAGGATATTGACACAAAGCATTAAGGGCTTTAGATTCGAAAAGAATAAACATGACGTTGAGAACACAGCTCAGTGTACACGAGTTTTGTTTTGTTTTTTAGAAGAAACCATTTTAGAAGAAACTTTGTAACTAAGGCAGTTATGCCAATTTTCAAATAAGCAGCTTTTTGGCAAACCTTAAACATTGACGTTTCCGGATAGATCAGAAAATTTCCTTGGAATCAACGGCCTTAATAGAGTTGGTGTAATTCCGGAAGATTGAAATGTTTATTTACTTTATAGTTGAGATATAGCATTCCTAACTTCAGTGTTTTTACTCTCAAAACGAAAATAGTAATTCCTGAAATAAGGAACTCGTTAGAACGAAAGTGCAATTACGAAAATTAAGAAATTTTTGCAACTTAACCATTCGCTAGCTATGGCGGTGCAAGGACACACTAGTTGGACACTATTATCCCATAAATGAATTAAACAGAAAAAGGGTAAAATTGAACAAGGAATTCTCCCGCCGTTTGTAAGAACATCAAA
Organism: Turritopsis rubra; assembly: GCA_039566895.2. NCBI lineage: Eukaryota > Metazoa > Cnidaria > Hydrozoa > Anthoathecata > Oceaniidae > Turritopsis > Turritopsis rubra. The sequence continues at coordinate 8,024,701 of CM077630.1, read as the reverse complement.
AGATAAACATCGATAAATGTTAGATATTTTTTAGATATGCTTTAGCATGTGTTTACAAAACATTATCGAAAAAATACGAATACGAACGAGAATAAATTTTGTGAAAAACGCACGAAAATGAATTACTTTCAGATTTTCGGAGATGGGCAACCTCGAATACAGGCCCTGTTGCCTCCTCGCGGTACATCCGGACGGCACAAAACACTGGGTTCGAGGTTGCGGAGATGGCTTGTTTATATGGATCACACGTGGAGGCCTGGGAAACAGAATATTTTGAGCAGTTCAGATAATTTTCCACATTGAAAGTAATAGCCTTTTTAATAGCACCCTTCAGTTGGTCGTCTATACAAAATTTTAAAAGGATACGTTGTAATGTATAAACTCTCATGTAATTAGCTGAAGACCTAGTTTCCTCCTTCCTCTTCTTCCTGGGAACGAAGTTGCTTAATAATAAGGAAATACCTGTCGACACCATTTCGGAAATATACAAATGCTAATTTCCGTGAATGATTTTATTAGTCAAATCATTTATAAACAGGTATTATTTCTCATATCGGTTTACAATGATCCAATATAATCATAATAGTCACTTAGACAGTTCCTAATGTTTATATGCAGAACTATTGCCAATTTAAAAATTTCCCATGGTAAAATAGAAAAAATAAAAAGCTCATTTGTTGGTGATTAAAAAAAACGACATTCCCACTTGGGGTGCTTAAGGAAAGTATTTCTCTGTGTGAATCGATGATTCGTTTGCAGTTGATGCTATCAATAATTATTAATGTTATTAACGTAAACCCGATTCAATTAGACGGTACCATTGATTTTTACAGGTTTCCTGTGTATCTGAGGAGCTGCTGGTGTGGAAGAAAATGTGACTCAGATGGGTTTTATATAGATTGGTGACTATTAAAATTAAAGTATTGTTTTTGTGGGGTTCATTCTCACTAATCATATTGGCCCTTTTTATGCCAGCCCTTAAGGGTCTTAATTTTCATGACTTGGCATTAAAAGGGCCGGCGTTAGATATTTGTCTGTGAATGTTTGAACGTGTACTTTTCAAAAATAACGCTTATATAAAGACCGGTGTTCAATTAGGGCCGGCGTGATAAGGGCCGATAAGGAAGATTGTTGACGGTTAAAAAATAGGTATTGTTTTGGTGGCGTTCATCCTCGCTACGCCCTTACTCCCTCCCGTATGCCTAGCAGCCTCCCCTTGGTTACAGAACAAATCCTAATTTCTTTGCGACCAATCCATATCCATTTAGTTCGAATACAAGTTCAGTAGACGTGTAGACACAAGGATGAACACGTAAAAGACAAATCCATTTAGATAGATTGGCTTTATAAAACGAGTTTATCCCTCTGTATCCGTTTAGACTTTCTTTTCTTTTTCTGACGTTTAAACCCTGCTAATTTATTGTGGACGCAGCATATGGGACAGATTAAAATTGAGAAATAAAAACCTTTTTAATCAATTTCCGAAAAGAGGATATACTTTAATATATTTAATTATGCAAACAAATGACTGTAAAAATAAACCTGGGTGAGAAGTTGGTGAATTGAACAAAATGTAATAGGCGATATTTCATATAATTTCGAACTATTTGAGAAATTCTATTTCAGTAAAGATGACGAATATGGTCAAGCATTACCATAACGCAAAGGAAACTAGGTGGAGGGGAAATCGTTATATTTCATTTGGGATGAGATAACATGAATAGTTATTACCGCACAAACTCGTCTCCAGGATTTCTTGCCTTTGTGTTCGATATAGCCGTCTTAGAATATCGAAATGCCAATAAATCCTGGGGACGAGGTTGATCACTGCACGCTATGAAGTAACTACCAATGGCTGGACGGAAGAAATAAAAAACATGAAACAAGAAATGAGAAATGGAGCGAATTATATATTTGTGTTGAGTCATCCACTTTATTTGCTGATGAAATGAAAGAAACTGTCAATTTTTTATCATTTGATGGTCGCTTTCGCCATCTACTGCTCTTACATCAAATTCTAACCACAAACCTAGCCCAGCAGACACCACACGTTGTTGTTTGTGTAGGAACCTAAGCGACGACAGGATTACGAGTCATAATAGCTCTCTTATCACCATATCGAGAACGAGGCCACATTCACCTTCCAAGAACGAAAGAGAAACTTTGCACAAAACAATAAATTTAAAAAAAAACTCAGTAACGAATGATTCTCATTTCAAATAGACATGCTACTTCAAAAGGATACTAACCGAGGTGATTTAACCTGACCTGGATTTGTTTTGAATCTTAAAAGGACCGTGGGGGAGTGTTTCTTTATGGAAACAGCAAGCGATATTGCTTGCCAATCCTATAGAAAACATTTTTCCTCATAGACTTTTAGAGCATTTTGCCCACTGGGAACGAAATAAGTTTAAAAACTCAATCAAGACTGAAGTCCAAAAAAAATTAAGAAAAATGATTGACATTTCTCGTGAATTTACATGATCAAAACGCTCATCAATGATGATTGCCAATTTAGATATTTAACTCAATCGTGACATTAAAGCATTTAAGATAGACAGAAAAAATGATTACATCATCATTTGTTATTGCAAGCCTAAATATATTCTCATGCTAACACCGTGGCCATACATTATGCGAAAAATTGTTATTCACTCAAAACGTTTCGATATAAGCCTCCCCCTTGTCCCTATCTCAATGTTGTGATGTGGAAAAATATATATACGTATATACGTATATGTTTAAAAATTGGTAAGCTTTTCGTTTAATATAAACATCTTCAGCCAGTAAATTTTTTTGTATATCTTGTCCACCATTGTAGCTGGGAAACTCGTCTTTATTATAGCGTTTCTCAGCTTTTCTCAGATGGAGCTTAAATTAGTGAGAGAAAAAATAGTGCTTTGTATCTAACTTTTTATACAAGGAATTTTTTTTACAAAATAAAAGGATGAATGAAAAGGAAAGGAGATTATAACCCTTTTGCAAGCCAAGCCCATATCTCTGTTGTCAATGTAAAATAAAAAAATGGCTGAGAAATGTTTTAACGTGCTGTTAATCTCCTAAAAACAACTGAACAGGAAATATCATTAACCCCGTCAACCTTTCTTTTTTTACTTTTTGTGAACGTGACCGGATAGATGTGCGTATAACGGCAAACTGTAAGAAGAACTTTCTGAGAAATTACTAATAAGTTTTGATACATGAATCAGATGTCCCATTCAACTTCGTACCCAGGGCCTCCTGTTGTTATGATGGCAGGAATGGGAATAGCCGAGTAAAGACTGTCTATGGGTTCTTTTGTGAAATTCCTCTCATTTTGAAGGGATTTTAAGCAGCCGATAATAGGGCTATCTTTCCCTCTCCCTAAATGTCCGATCTGAATTAGATAGAGAGAAGAAGCCCTGGGATGGAGGTTGGAACCTCTTCCCGTCGTCAGTTCAGTAAAAGGGCAAAAGAACCCTGGATACGAGGTCGTACTTCTTAATTATAAAATCTTGAGTAGCTTTTTTCCCAAAACAAATTATGACACAGCGAAGGAGATAAATAAATAAAAAAAATATATGCATGAATAAACAAAAACAGTTATTGGGAAAAAATAAACAGACGGAAAATTGATTCATTCACAACATCATTATATATATAATTACGTTATGTGTTTGTCACTGTTGTCTGCTGGCTTCAGTCCAAGATCAAATTGGAAACAAAAATAAAACGAAACAAAACGAAACAAAAAGATGGATCTGAGCCATTTAGCGTTTATATGCGGTTGACAGCAGGAACGGCGCCTCAAAATCGTAACTGGAGAGCGTTGGGGAGATGGGATGGCTCAGGTTTTAGCGATTCGTATATATCATCCCAAGGAATAATATTATTATTTTAAGATATTTAAGTGACGTCAATGGGGTAGGGGTGTTTGTATATTATCAATATTTAAAATATTTAACTGGTTTAGATGGCGTGGGGGCGTTTGTGGATGGCAGCGAATCGGTATTTTGAAGTTAGAAGCCGGGTGAATGTGCTTCGTAATCAGAAAAACCTTGGGAAATTTATTGCCTTTTTCTCAAAACTTAGTAAAGTTTTTCAAATTCAAGAAACTATGAAGCTAATCGAACCTGGAAGAACTGTTCTCGTCGCTTGTTTTCCATCGGATATGAGAGTTTTCGCAGTTAAGTAAACTCCCTAATAATGAAAAGGTCGAGGAGGATTGATGATGTTGAATGACCAACATGTTGTCCGCCATTTCGAATCTGGTTCAGAAAGACAATAGTCATTCCCTGCCTCTCTGAAAAGCCTGTTGACAGGTTCAAATGTCGGTCTTTTTAACTTGAACTGTCTAACTGTCTTACTGTTTGTTTTGCACATTTTTTGATCACATACTAAATAATTACTGTTCATTCGCTGTAATATGTCACGTGATCAAGGTGAGTGCACGATAAAATTGACATAACCTTAGCATAATAGGTTTCCAGTAGACCTTGGAATTCCAGTAGACCTTGGAATTCCAGAAGACTATGGGAAAACAAATACTCAAAAGAAAAGACATTGAGAAATACCTCTTACGACAACATTGTCCTCAGGGCCTCTTGCCTTCCAGTAGTATATCGAAAAGATAAGGGCCCTGGGGCGAGGTTGCTTTTACAACTCCTACCTCATATTGTGCAATAACCTTGTGTGATCTGTTGAAATAACTCGGAAAAAAAATACAAAGAAGAAGGGGGTGTATGTTTCTTTCAGGATTTCATTTCTTTATTTTGCGAAGAAAATATTTTCACGTCCCACCTAAGTTTCTGAAAATTGTGTGCAGAAGGTTCCATTCCCGATTATTATATTTTCTCCGACCATTACTCAGAATAAACATATCAATTTCAAATACAACATTGTATTCGTAATGTTTGTTCATGGGGACAACAATGGAATTTCTTTTCTATATTTATATATAGATTCCATTGTGATTAAGATTATGTTATGTTTTTATTAATATTATGTTTTTACAACTGTTTTGAATGCAAATGTGTTGAAACTTGTCCAAGTGAATTTCCCATGCTTAGAAATGCATTTTTTTTTTCTAGGTTTTGTTTGTTTCGCGGAATTCAATTAATTCTCTTAAGAAATACAACAGAATCTCTGTAAACCGAGATAACAATGGTGCATAAAAAAGGCATCCGGTTTACAGAGACTACCTATGAAAATTTGACTGTAAATCCATATACCGGGTGTCCCCAAAAAAACTATACATTTTTTGAAAAACTGCTAAAAAATGTTATTCAAATAACATTACACAAAAACTTTGTCAGAAAGTTTGGTGGACATTTTGAAGTTGACCTGCCAAGTTGTATTGATTTCCAATCAAAATAGGGAATTTTATAAACTGAAAAGTAGGTTATGATCATTTGGGAAACCAGCAAAAATAACAAATCTGACGTCAAGCTTTCATCAGTGCTCAATTTTGAATTCTTTTTCAACTACAAATATTACAAACAGTTCACATAAGATAAGAAAGGTAGATCAATTAGTCAAACAATGTTTTAATGGAACCGCCATCCTTTTCTTGTACTGCATTCAAACGGGGAAGAAACTGTCTCAGTGCTTTCCGTAAATAGAGTATGTGTCTGTTATACGGAGCTGTCCGATTTATAGGGTGTAGGCTTTATAGGGATTCTACTGGGTTTATTCTAGTAAGCGCCCCATTTAGGTATGATGTTTATTAAGGGGGCGAAGAACCATGTAATGTGGACATGCAGAATATATACTAATATTAACCCTATACTAACTGGTTATGAGGGCATTACCGGAGAATATTGACTGACGGAAGTTAATATTCAAAATATACCGGTGAGTATAGACCGGAGTGACATCACATTTAAGCGTAATTGACCAATAGGATCGCGCGAATTTTTTTGTATCGAATACAGCCCTGCTACACGGGTAATAAATACTAATATATACTACTACTACTAATAATAATAAATATATAATATAAGACTTTTTACGACGTCTTTCCAGATACTGCTAAACCAAAGTTCACAAAATAATAGACGAGTTCTTGTTTTTATGTCATACTTGGACATGGTTGCCAGTACAGGTCGGGATTTCGGAATCTTATATTTGATCAGCTGACGAAACAAAGCCATTTTAAGTGTTCCCAAAAAAGAATCAAGGCATAAAGGAGCCATAATTGTTAGTCACGTGACAATAGAGATATATAAAGGTTACATCTGTTACACCCCCACGCGTATACTCGTGCGCGTGCAGCACGCATCGCTTTAAAAACCCTCCATCAACACTCTCTAGCTCTACCCTTGTGCACATTGTGCGCATCGAGTAACCATCGATGTTCTGACCCTGCTTTAGCATCTACCTTCATTATTATTTAAAAAAATCTCGCCTCTCCATGCACCTTGTAAAGATCGCTAAATCTCTGATGCCATTGGGTTCTTTCAGCACTTCACTTTGTCATTTTTATGCCCAAGATTTTATAAGAGCTTGACCGTGGTTATTGCTCATACTGAGCCGCGAGGCGATCATGCATGACTTAGGAAATTCCCTGACTCGTGAGTTTTGTCCTTCGAAAAATCCTCGAATTCAAAAGAGTGTATATAGTAAAGGAGGAAGGTTGATGCTGTGATGAGGAATGCAACTCTCAACGGACACATCGAGATCGTGAAACTATGTAAAAACACAGTGATGCAATGACAATGCAATGTGTGAAGCAACTGAAGGCGGCCATTTAGGGATTGCGAAACTGTTTAAAGAATATGGTGCTATGGATTTCAATGATGCCATGCAGGGAGCAGTTTTCAGTGGAGACACAGAGACCGTGAAACTGTGGAAAGAATACTGTGCTATGAATTTCGATTGTGCTATGAGTGGTGCAGCTGTAGAAGGCTAAATAGAGATCGTGAAACTGTGTATCCCTTATGGTGCTACGGACTTGGATAGTGCTATACGGGGAGCGGCTTTCCGCAGAGACACTGAGATCGTGAAACTCCTGCTTTGATAGTATAATAATCGTACATCAAATGTGCATATCAAGAATTGTGGAGGAGCACATGAACCTAATTTCTGTTTTCGATCTGTATCACCAATGGGATTACTTGCGCGTGTTTCGTTTATTTCGTGTTTCGTTTTCGTTTACGAAGAAGATGAACAATCACATTCCCTCTGGTTGGTATACATATAACAAGTTTGCCTATGGAGACGTACTATTGAAGGTCTACCGACTGGTGCAAAATCTCATGAATAAGAACAGGTATGTAGTTCCTAGACCATCTAGAGGACGAGGTAAAGTGTCTATATTCTGCATTCCCAGAACCAGCCAATGATCATCACGAGCGAAATGTCATACTGCTTCAAACTTTTTGCCAAATCAAAATCGTACGAGGCCACTACACAGGCCTCTATCGAGGTGTAGCGCAAAATAATTGCAACCTGAAATATAGGATCCCAAACCACGATCATCCTTCACAACCTGCGCGGCTACGACGCGCATCTTTTCATTCGAGAGCTTGGAGAAAAGTAAAACACCCAAGACATTGGTTGTATCACTGAAAACAAAGAAAAATATATTTCGTTTAGCGTCAAGGTTGCAGTGCCATTAGCAGGTGTCGGCTCAGATGGTCAACAGGTCTAATTGGAAGTACTTACCATTAAAGGTGGTGCCTGGTCTTGATAGAACTTTTGGGAAGATAACTTTATATAGGAATAAGAAATAAATCCATTGGTTGGCACACATACAAAGATGAACAGAAGCAAAGAATACACAATTTTCCACTTAACGATTTCATGTAACAAAATTACACGAAAACATCAACCAAGATTCCTCAACTCTCAAGAGATAAGATAAATTAACAGAACATTGGTAGAGAAACAAAAACGATTTCTTTAGAGAATTACACTAATGATATTTACACGGACATTTTGTGGCCCGATCAAACGGATCCAACATTTCATCCAACAAGCGAATTTTGTGATGTTGGACGTGATGATGGATCCGTTTAACCACTCCCATTTCATCCAACATTTCACAAAAAGAAAAAGAAAAAAATATGTTACATCGTGTTGGATAAAATTTGATCCAGAACAAAGTTTTCATCCAACATTTTCTTACATCCAACACTAAAAATGCATGTTGGATTCGTTTGACCTGGTTTTCCATCCGGCATTTAGATTTTCGCGCCATTTCCAAAGATTTTTCTAATGTTTTCGAACGTTCAAACATTAGTCAATCTTTCGTCCGCTAGGATAGGCCTGGTACCACACACCCTCTCTTTTGGAGAAATGAAGTCAGAGATTGGTTTCAAAATAAACTCGTAGTCTATGACACTCATTCGAAACATACATTAAACCCCATACGATTTTCTACTTTTAACTCCTGAAAAATGTTTTGAAAATAATCACTTTCTTTCCTTCTCTTCACCCAGTCTTGTTTTCCCTTGGTGACGTTTCTAGTCATCAGAGTTAACAAGTTCAGCTAACACCACCACGAGAGCACCCTTACTGACTGTCATTTTGAAAAAAAATGAATGGACGTTAAGTGACAATGAAGGAACAAAAAGGTTGGATATGAATGTTGGATGACCCTTCCAAACGGATTCAACATTTCATCCAACATTTTTCGTCATTTGGTTTACTTTTTAGTGTTTCTGTCATAACGATAACGTTGAACACTAACGTCATATAAGTCTTGAAAATGAGACCCAAACGAGTTCATAAATTTTTTTATAATATTGGGTATATCTGATCTTAGTGTCGGCATGTTCATGTTTCCGTCATTATTGATGCGTTATTTTAGTGTCGAGAAAAAACACTGTCCTGGTATATGGCATAAATATATTTTGTTCCTACTTCCCAAAGTCATTCTCTTTCCTTCCCACTATTCATATTATCATTCGATTGATGTACAACAATCACGAAACCGATCTTCCATAACTAGAACTGGGTGAGGCGTCTCAACATGGTTGCAATAATTGCCGCTTTCTTTTTTCAGGATGGTGGTGGTGGTGGTTATAATGATCTCCAAAAAATCAACGAAGCTCAAGGAACCGATTCCACGACCTTGTTAAAACTAGCACATTTTCTTGCAGTCTTCGTTTTGACACTCGCAACTGCATCATTTCAATTCTATTTGGTGTTATTTGTCAATACAAAATCCAGCATAATGGCTGCCAATAGGCATCCCAAGTCAGATTATGGCAGGGGAATGACCACAACAGTATCTCTAATATTTTTGTGTGCTAAGTGTGCTATACAACACATTAACCTAATGATTATTGGTGGAAATGACCATATACAGTGAACTCTCGGTATTACGAACCCCCGATATAACGAACTCTCGTTATAACGAACCCGGTTCTCTTTCCCTTCCCTTGACAAACCCTAAAATCTCTCGATTTATCGAACTTTCGATAATAACGAACTGATTTTTACTTTCCTTCACGGTTCGTTATATCAAGATTCGACTGTATTATGATTTTCCGTCTAACGAATGTCTGCGAAAGAAGCATGTACCACAACGAAACTCAGGTTAGCACGTTTGGCTATTTGTTCACGTGGAATAAATTCAGAACAGTTCATTGACTTCTCACAGACGGAATTTATCCAATGTTCCCCAGTGTCAAGAAATAATAAAACTTAAGTCATCACGATTTTTCAAATTGGAAAGTGACGTAAAGATTTCAGTCTCTCGTTGTCTTCCACTCCAAGCACAAAATCATGAACTACTAGTTTGGTTTTCAGAGGACTGGAAACAAGAAGAGAATGAAGGAGAATAGAAACGAAGTGTTTTTCTTTCTCATCTTCTGCTTCGCTAGTCAACAATTTACTTTTTATGTACTTTTTTTATTACTATTTTTCAATGAACGTTTTACCAATACAGATCTTTTCATAAATTACGTCACAAAATGCATCGCCTTGTTTCTAATCTTAACAAGAGCCTTATGGCACGAACACGATTGCATCATACTATTTTCTCCGAAAAAATACCAACAATTTTCCTCAAGTATTCTCCTAAAAAAACGTTTCTTTCATATAAAACACGAGATTTCCTATTTAGTAAACTGTCCTTAAAAACGTGTTGGGATTATCTCGTGTGGAAAACTTTGACAGCATCAAGTGTCTGATAACTTACAATAATACCTGAAATGCATGGCAATTTCAAATGTATGCAAAAGACTGTGAAACTTTTAATTTCGCGAGGTTGAAATTTTCATAGTAAGGAATTAAACAAAGAAAGAAAATGTTAGGCTGAACTACCAAGCCTTTCTTTTTAACAGAAGTCAAGATTCTTGTGCTGGTAAATCACAAATATACCTTTTAGTATAGATTTAAAAAACGAGTTTACTTCTGGCAGCTTTGTGGAAGGATTCACATTTTTCAAGTACTTGCTGCAAATAATACAAATGTATACGTAAATACAGTAGACCCTCTAACGAATACCGGATTTAACGAACTTTTCGATTTAACGAACAAAATTTAAAAACTTTTTGTATTCAGTTTTTGCAAACTACAAATAGTAAGGACCTCATATTGCTTATGAAATTCAACAAAATCTACTAGTATCACATTTTGAAATTGTTTGTGAGCTTAGAGTTTCGCTTTTGCTTTTGCTTTGTGTTAATATTATTTTCTTCACAAGGAATTGGTACTTTTACAGATACATTCAAGTTCTTTATAATAGACAGTGCTCTGATGTTCTTTTTCTTTGCACAAATCAGTACTTTAATGGTGCATCGACTTCATTGCATTGAGGGGAATGCTTAAGTATTCACAATGATATTCTTGTTGACATGACAACATACATTCTTTAGAAAAAATGGTCCTTTTTCGTTTTCGTTCATGTTCTGCAATAAGCGATCTTCTAGCAAGTTTAGATCTAAAATATCGATTTCTTTGCTTTCATTTTTAATTTCTACATATCGACTTTCATATTGAACATTTCTATCAAATTCGTCTATGTAGGTAGTGAAAATAACCCCTGCAAGTCTTTTCTTTTTATTGAATTTCGTTAAAGTTTTTTATCAACTTTGGATATCTATCAGTGATTGGTTGGCAGAGAGTACTTCTACGAGAATCAAATCATAGTGATTAAAAAAACAAATAGGAATAGGTGTTAAAATTTATTTGCTTACCCTACTTATCTGACAGAGCGAACTGGCTTGAAAGAGCGCCCATTCTAAAAATTTTTCCTTAACATATCAATTTCTAATTGTAGGAGCGGTTGGAAGAACGCAAAAAATAATTCTCAATTTTGTTACATGGTCTTCGTGCATTTTAGAGCAACGTTATAGAGACGTATCTACGGTGGTAAATCGACTATAGATGCAAGTCGCCGGACAGAAGAACCGACCTTACCAACTGACCGGACTGAAAAGTCCCGGTTACTTTTCTTACTCACTTTAAATTTTCACAAATGTTTTTTTACCTTCCTTTCGATTTTCATACAGTTATATCAAAAAATGCTTATATTTATTCAGGTGTCATAGGAGGTCGGTTTCCATTCAAAATTTCTAGGAATTTCTATGGTTTCTTTTCTCGGAGTCGCAAAACATACAAATTTTCCCCCAAGAATAAGTTAAATTTATCAACAAAATGAATTCTTCTCGCATATTATATACACACGAATTTAAATTCAAACAAAAGTGATTTAGAACACTGTCTGAGGCGTGTCCATATGCAAGGAAAATACTCAATACTGAAGACGGGGTTTTTTGTTATAAGAAACTGCTTTATAAGAAAACCTTTAGAACTGGAAAAAAAGTATGGTTTAAATTAAAAGGGGCATTGGCCGGCTTAAAATGTAAATATTATTGATAAAAACAATCAAAATCATAACAAACATGGTGCGGATTTAGGCGAGGGTTTAAAACATTGAGCTTTTATCCCGAAAACTATTGTTTAAAAGAAATATACATGCATGACTTGTAAGCATGGAAAATTAATTTTATCGAAACACACCTGGCTAGTTAGAATTATGTTTTATAAGGTTCTAGGACAATCCCCCCCCCCCCCCTGGAAAATTTCCCCCTGGATGATCCTCCCTGGTATACTTCTCCCTGGTGCATTACCCCCAGATACCTCTCCCTGGGCAATTGAATGTTTACACAGGATGTTAAAAACGTCAGTTTTGTATACATATATACACAAAAAAAACTTTTATTATTGTTTGTCCTGCATGCACAAAGTAAATAAGAATAAATAATATTTGATACAAATATTTAATCTTCAAAAAGCACCCACATCAGTAAACAGGACCTTGAAAATAATAACGATCATGTCGCAACCAAGACTTTTGTGACCCGTTATTGCTTCTTTTTCAAAGTTTGTTTATGTGGGTTCGATTAGCCAGATCTTTTAATCGAGGGATAGCCCGGCATATTTGAAACATCAAGAAAAACTCAAATCCTATTGTTAAGCCTCTTTAAGAAACATTTTTGCCAGTAGGCTCTTTGATGATTGATTCATCGATGATTTTAACAGTACAGACATCATTTTAGAAGAGTAAATAAATGGAAAAACATGGTTTTAAACCAAACCATCTCTTGATTTTATTTTTATCTGGATTTATATTAAGAAACAACATCAGTATATATTAAGGTTTGCGTAAGCAAGAGCTAAGTTGGCAAGCCAAATATTCAAAGCCTAGAGAATCATTAAAGTTGAAATGGAACTGTATTTTCACTGAGTACACGTTTTTTTATAAGAATATACTTTATAAGAATATCGAGGCTGACAAATGGGTCAAACATTAAGAATATCCTAAGAATATGCCCAGGCTCAGCTTTTTTTTCTAGATATGAAAATATAAGGTTGATATTTGTCAAAAAGTTAAGAATACTGAGACAGAAACGAAAAAAACACTATTTTGTAAAAATAAAGCGGGTAATTCACTCGTACTTATACTCACGAAAGTTAAAATTACAGAATAACGAAACAAAAGTAGTACCATATGATAGAGCTGGAAAAGCTGATCAAAAATATGTATGGGATCACATGCTTACGACGAACCATTACCAAGATATCGCAGTGCTAAGAGTTTAAAATATATTATACTCCGTTTGTTTTGAGCGTGTTAAATCAATTTCATGATCATATCGAACGTTTAATGTTCGAAATAATTATCATTTTCAAAAAAAAGTTGAAAACATTTTTGAACAGTGTTTACATTCGATTTTCCGTCGTTTATTTTCTTCACTACAATAGGAATGACCAAACAAGACAATAAAATTAATACAAAATACTGCTATAAACACTAAACTTATTATCTGACTTTATAAAGAGGCTAGCAGTAATAAAACAACAGCAAAGGCGTTCAAAAACAACGAACAAAGTTCTTAGGAATAGCGGAGTACGACTAAGTTCTAGTGAAACTGGATTTCTAAAATTACGTAATAGTGCTCGATAGGTTTGTCAAAAACGGCACCAAAATCAGGTCAAACAATCTATCGGAGGTTGGGTAATCGAAGCAAAAAGTGCCGCAAGCCATCGGACCATTTCAAAAAAATGCTCCTTGTATAGAAATTTCTATGACGTCATAGAACATATATTTGATCTTACCATATGAGCTCCAGCTGCAAAGCACCTAGCTTACGCTCGCTGTTTTTGCTTACGCAATAAGAAAGTTTTGGAACTAAAACATAAGTCTAAAATAAGAAACAAATAGAACTAGGTTTCTTATAAAAAAAAACATATATGACGTGTATATAACTGTTTCTCTACAAATCATAACCATACACCTTTCCCGAGTTTCTGTTTAAACACCATGTTTTGACCTAGTTAGTACATCCAACCTCGTTTTTATGATATTTATTGTTTCAATAATGTTTTAACTTTATTACTTAGTAATTATCTCTATTACTAAAACTCCAAGTAGAATGATTAGAGGCAATTTTGATATCTAAAACGAGGCCGGATGTACTTACTAGACAAAAACACGCCGGTTAATCAGAAATTTGGGAAAGGTGTCTAATACACCTTCTTCGTTCTCACATAGAAATACGAAAAGTAAATCGTAAATCGTAAAAAGTAAATCGTATTTCTATGGTTCTCACCATGAAATTTATTGACTGATGTGAACGAAAACCGTATTTTCCCAAATTAAAGCCGCCCTCAATTTAAAAAGCCGCATGTTCGATTCGTTCAACAAGCATTCGCAATAGTTTCAAAGCATTCTTGCGCGTGAGAAAAAAAGTAAATAGAGGTGCACCCACTCAATTAAAAGCGAATTAATCTCGAAAAATCAGCAGTTTCTACAACTAATAAAATGAAATAGAAGCCGCGGCTCCTACTTGTGAAAATACGGTAAGCAAGAATTTTGCTGGATCCAAATTTGAACGCATTCCTCAATGGTCGGATGCAATAGAGAATTCACGTGTCATTCATCACCTTATTGGTTCATTATTTTTCATCAAATCTTCTATGTACGTAGGGATGCTTTCGTGATCACAGCTGGAAAAACAAGACTTAGAATTTTCACAAATATTTTTAGTGATGGGGGAGGTCTCTTGATTTTCTTAACAATCATTATTTGCGCAGCTTAAGTGGTCCACCGCGCAAGAAAATGTTCAAATCAGGGGGTGGGAGGATTTCATCCCCGGGTGAGCACAAGCCTCAGTCTTTATAGAAAGTCCGCATACGCTTTTTTTCCGGGGGTGTAACACAACCCGAGGCTTTATTGTGTAGAATAATATTTAATCATGAATACCAGAAACTCTCCTTCATTTGCTGGAGTCGGTTGGAAGAATACAAACTAACCATGCAGTCGTTGATTCTGTTACTGATACCGGTCATTGCATTTGCACAATGGGTTCCTGAACAGGAAAGTACGTATAATAACAACAGAGGTTTTTTAATTGTTTTAAGTAACAGTAAGAAAATAAACACTTCACACACCTTTGAACATTACCGTGAATTCTTTATTTATCTCATTTCAGATCCTGGTCTATTTGAAGGTGATATAGTCTTATCACCAGAACAGAAACAAGCCATTGATCAAGGCAATAATGGATATGCAACCAGAAAAACCAAGTTGTGGCCAAAAACAGGGAAATACGTAGTGGTACCCTACCAATTTGCATCAGGACGTGAGTTGATTGACAATTCTGATAACCAGCTTCGTAGTTTTCACATCACGTATCGTGTTTTTATATTCTCCAATTTTTCTTTAGTACCATCTGAATCCAAAACAGCCGTCGAAGATGCTGCTCGTGAATATAAAGATAAAATAGGTTGCATAATATTGCAGCCCAGAAGAAGTGAAAATGCTTATATCGAATTTTACCCCGGAGGAGGGTAATTTGTCAATATAATATTTAAAAATTACAAATAGAAATTAGTAGAATTAGGAATTCCTAGCCTATAAATATAGACCGTCGCTAACTCGCTATGGTCTATACACTTTGGTCGATTTTTTCGGCTTGTTACAGGATCTGATAACACATTTGGCCAATCATTCGTAATTATCAACTCGTTTGTATGGTTCCCAATCTCTTTTTGATAGCATATGATAAAAAAGCGTATAAAATAGCGTATGATAAAATCCACCAAAGTGTATAGACCATAGCGAGTTAGCGACGGTCTATATTTAGAGGCTAGAAATCCCATGCTTCTGCTAAACTGAAATAAATTGCTTTTTGTACCTTCTGTTTTCATTCTGTTTTCACTCTGGCTACCCTTCCCTCATATGGACGAATTTTCAGAAATCCCTTCAATTGGAATTTCTTCAATTTTAGATGTTCTTCACCAGTTGGCAGAACAGGTGGCAGAAATCGTATCTCATTGCCAAAAGGATGTCTCAGAAAGGGCACCGTTTTACATGAAATTGCGCATAGCCTTGGTAAGTTTAAGGATATTGGAAGGCTTAGTGGGGCAGTTTTTATGACGTCGCTTTTTTCCTTCATATTCTTTATTTTTAGGTGTTTATCATGAACAATCCAGACCGGATCGCGATGATAAGGTGTCAATCCAATGGGACAACATATCGCCAGGTAACCGTTTTCCATCAGTGAATATAATACACATTAGTTTAGTAAGTGATTAAGGAACCGAGAATTTTCAGTCCTCGGAAATCAATTCGTAACGGTTGCTCCTTCTGACTTGCTAGGTCGTTGACATACCAGAAATGCATTTAACTTTGCTCTAACTTCACGCTGCTTTTAAGTGTTGAAGTATGACAGCTGTGAGTGAGATTCAAACACGGATCACACAGATGCAAACTATTACGCAAACATTGCATCCGAATTGATATAATTAATTCAGTTACTGGAACGCCGACGGTTCACTGGCATTTGAAAGAATCTATTTATCTAGGAGCGAAACATAATTTCCAGAAGAGGACGTATTCTGAAATCGACTCACTGGGCACAACATACGATTATTATAGTATAATGCATTATAGCAAGACAGCTTTCGGTAGAGGAAGGTAAGCTTGGATATCTACAGTGGCGCAAACAATCCGCGAAAATACACAAGTGGGCTTCTTTTGTGGGCTATCGTTTCATGCATATTAGGGTTACATCAAGATTACAAAACCGCCGAATCAATTGAAGGCATCTAAAGGGCACGCCTATTTTATTTTTATTAAAAGTAGGGTTGAGTGAATATGTGGGGGAATAGAAGTCAAGATGTACTGTTTAGTTTTATATCTCTACAATTCGCGAATGTTTTACCCAAACGCGAACGCAATTTTATGGTTTCTGGAAGTACCCCGTCCAGTGGTGCACTGGACCTATTGTCAAAGTTCTCTTTTCCTGTCCAAATGCGGAAGAGTTTTTTTGGGCATATGGACGAGTTGTGGAAATTGTCGTTACTGTTTTCAAATGTTTTTAGGCATTATTCGATGAACACAACTGACCAGATGAAATGATGTTTATTCTATTCAAAATTTCTTCTCTTTTCTTCTAATTATTTGCAGGATCACAATTAAAACTAATGATCCTACTAAACAAAATGTGATTGGTCAAAGAAGTGGCTTCAGTACAACTGATATAATTCAACTAAAGAGATTATATTGCAACGGAGGTAAGGCGTACCTCAATTTGTAACCGTAGTTCTTTAAGACATAAAAAGAAACGACAAAGAAGGAATAATGATACAACCTTAACGGCCCTTAACTCAGCGGTGAAATGAAATCTACTTGCAACAACTTCTTTTTCCCATCCTCACTTAAAATCTCTCGATTTAACGAACTCTCGATAGACGAACTTCCACCTCCCTTCAGTGATCGTATATTGAGGTCCCAGTGTACTTGAAATCTTTCATTTTTATATCTATTTCAGCCGGACCTATACCAACCAGAGGACCACCAATCCCTACCCAAGGACCAACAGGTAATTATGGAAACATATTCTTTTGTGTACCAATGCATCAACGACAGCGATGAGATCGACCCCGGGCAACCAGACTTTAAAGAAAAGCTAGATTTTTCTAAATTATCCATTCTTTCCTTTTTACCTTTACAGGTTGCAAAGATATAGTCTCAGACTGCAGCAAATACAGATCTTATTGCAACAATCCACCCAATCGTGAATGGAAAACATACTTAGAGAGAAATTGTCGAAAAAGTTGTAACATATGTTAAAACATAGAAATAAATATATGTACAGAAAAGGTTAAAAAATCGCCATCTTTTTAACTCCTTCTGTAACCCCAAATACGAACCGCGACGTGATTAAAACAAAGGATTCGTTTTCCGTATGGACTTCGTAACACCTCTTCTTCAGTCTCATTGACGATCACGTCATCGTGAAGATTACAATATGTACCTCTACTGCCTCCGCATCATCTGATTGAGTTTCTGGCACGTTTTCTCCATTATCATAGCAATACAACGAAGTCATAAAATCGTTCATCTTTATATGCGTAATATACCGTAAACTTGTGAATTTTAACATCAGTGGAATTTCAATTCCACCAGAAAGAATTCGGGAGAGACGTGATTGTTCCCCATAATATCACCAATGAACTCCTTGATATTTCCGTAAACAAGGCAGCAAAGGCATTCATCCAGACACAGTACAATGGATGGTTTGCAGGTGAAGTAGCAAAGCACAATAAAAAGTGGCAAAGACCCAATGTACAGATGTACTAACCAAAACACGACGTTTAAACAGAAATTCGGGAAAGGAGTAGTGAATTTCTTAGGTTTACACAACGAATGCTGTTCATAATGTTGCCTGAAAAATTAAGGTCCATTTCAAACGAGTTCAACATGTTGCATTAAATATTGTATGAAATGTTGCACTCGGTTGACCAATGTCTAAGTGTAGTAACAGCCTTAATGTTAAAAAAATAATATCTTCAGTAAAATTCTTTCCCATGGTCACATATCTGTATAAATCTTTGTTTTACAATATATAAGATAGTAGATGTTCATGTTGTATTTCACATGACACAATTAAAACCTAGTTATCAAATTTAAGGATTGATCAAAACGTTTATCTAATCTTCGATAGCTCATTGATTCATTTCAAAAAAGAAACTTCAATATCTCATCCACTGGAAAGAGGCTTGATTTTGTATTCGTTCCTTGCTAAATAAAGATAAAGTCTAATCTTTTATCTCGAACTTTATATATCTCGAACAATGTCTTGTCCCTTGCATCTTTTTTGAGGCTCTCGTTTTCTCGAACTTTCGATTAGATCCCTGGTCATTATACAGTCCTTATAGGTCCCATTGGTAAAGTCCCCAAGGAACCAATGAGCATTTTTTGAGGTACCAAATGTTTGAGTTATCGAGAAAATTGTCTTTTATGAAAGAATATTAATTCAAGGGAATGCTATAAATTTCGAATTACTGAAAGTTCAAGTTATCAAGAGTTTGAGTTATCGGGATAGTATTATATATTGTTTGGGTTTCCAGGAATATTTCCTCAGCACAGTTGTTCCTTTCTGAAAAGCACAACACATTTAAAATGCTACCATATCACATATAATAAATGCAGATGTAAATATTTATGTAATAATTATGTAATAATCATGCATAATTTTCATGATTAAAATTAAAAAAAAACAACTAAAATTAAAATTAAAAAAAAAAATTAAAAAAAAAAAAATTTCTCTAGAATCAATTTCACAGAATAACTTGTCAATGCACTGTTGACAACTAAACTAAAATGGAGAGATTATGGAATGCTTATTCGAAAAAATTTTCACATAAGAATAATGATAAATGATGAATCCATAAAATGTAAGCAAAGTGTGCTATATTCGTCAGCCTCACTTCTAGCATTTTCCAAATCACCACTACTAACTCGATGAGACAATAACAGCTCACGCAAATCAATCCCCATTGTTTTTAACATAATTTCTTGAAACCAACAACCGTTTTATTTTATTTTATCGAAACCACCAATCATCATTCTTTGTTGAAACAACAAAATGATTGTATTTCACAGATTATGTAAGAAATGTAATCATGTCAACCTTTATGAGATGAGTGAACAAAATAACTCTTCCATTCTTAAATGTGTTTGATGGAGACATACATACTAATGACAACCGAAATTTACCTCTCACAAAATCATAATACACCAAGCTGTCGATAACGAATTGGTGCTCTTGTATTCTTGTCTCGAAACAAGTGGATAAAGTCAAAAATGCCAATCAAATTCATTAAGATACCACAGCCTAGAGTAAGCGGTGATTTGCTAGGCTTCAAAAAAGCTGGTATTGACAACAACACATACAGAATCAGTTTCTTCCAGGTATTTATATTGAGAATGAAGTCCCATGTCTTGTGTAATCGGGTGTCTTTTCGTTCTAAACCGCAAAACACTTTATGTAGCACAAACGTCATTTCAAAGAATGTTACAACAGTGGCTGCAAATGTCATGTAATAACCTATGGATCGATCTTCTTTGTCCAGTATTAGAAAAATTAATGTCCAGATAACAATAACAAGAGCAAGTGATAAAAGTCTTGCAAACGTAGACCAATGTCTCACAATAAAGGGCTTATTTTTGGACCATTCCGTCAAATCACCATGCAATTCAACAGGTGACGCAGCACACCATCCGGGTCTATTGTCACGCGATGTGAATTCCTCTATTCGTAAGCCAACTCCACGACGACCACTACTGGAGCCAATCATCTCATTGTAATTTTACTTTGCTTATTACTATCAAGAAATGATTAAACGCTAAAATACATGATAAGTTTAAATGAACCAATAGTTGGTTCTCAAAAAAACTTATGTAAACAGCAAAGATGTACATGTTCTTAGACAACTTTCTTGATTGCTAGGATACCGTGACCAAAAACTTTGTGGCGACAGATTTTCCGACTCAACGTTTAAAATTTTTACGGTCACCGACTTTTGTCGCAAAAAAGTCATGCCGGTAATTGGGTCAGTCAGACAACTCCTAAGGGACCACTCACTCAGAATTATCTATAAATGTTTTTATAGGTTCATTTCCCTGAGTTACCCCAAAAAATAATAAATAGAATTGTGAAGGATAAGTGTACCACATTAGAGCTTGAAAAGCTGATAAAAAAATGTATATGGGATCACATGTTGACACGACAAACTGTTACAAAGATGTCGTCAATTAAATATTTTTGACGTCACAATTAACCTATATAAACATTTTTTTGCCACCCCATAGCCAATATTGCAGACCCCAATGATGTCAGATATACCTATTGGTTAATATTTCCCTTGAAAATTGTCAGAAAAAAGGCAAATTTTGAAGAAAATTATCGCAAAAGATATAAAAGGATATACAATGACGCTAACTAGGTATAGGTGGGTGAGTTAGTGAATTATTGTCAATTTGATCATCAATTTTGAGACTGAACATATATTGTGGTGCTATTTGCTTTTCCCGCACTCCCTATTTTTTTTACACTGCAATCCCATTCCAAACTTCACAAGGAACTTAAATATCATGGTAGCAAATGATGTAAATTCAATTCAGGCGTTTATCCCATTCTATCTCTTCTTTTGTGCTTGCTCTGTTTTGAAGAGCGAGTGTAACCTCGTCATCAGTAATTGGATGGGATCCCATTGATTGCAGGTTTTCCCTGACTATTGGTGCCTACAAGCCAGAAAAAAGAGCAATCCCTTGTCCATTAGTATATGTAATCATACAATGACGAGCACAATCAACAATAAATTTATATTAGTTTTATCAAATTAGTTTTCTCCCGTTTTTGGATTATTTCAGCCCCTCTATTTTCCCCGTCCGATCGGAGAGAGAGAGCTCTGGCGAAAAGTTTCCAGGCCTAATTTTTTATCTTTCAATTTCAACCAGACAAGACATAAAAATTCAGTTAACCAACTATGTGTTTGTTCTTAATTTTCGAATAAAAATTAATAAAAAAAACTTTTTAAAGAACAGTGCACTTGTGGATCTGTTCCACTGTGAAGTTCTACCATTTTTAAACATCTTTACACAACATGAGCAAATCGCAACATGTCGTTGTAGTTGTCCATCATACCACGTTCAAAAAAATTGCAAGGTTCAATTTTGAAACATTTTTGAGGTGCTGTTGGCAACCTATTTATAAACATTAAGATATGGCGTTCAACATTTAAAATACGGAAAACAAATCAGTTTTAAAAAACTCTATAGAAAATGTGAATTGTATTTTGACAGAAACGTTAGAAGCAGCTGTTGAATGAGTGCGAAATATATACTGAATCTAATTTTGCAAGGAAGAAATGCACAGATTTAATCAAGATTTGTATTAGTTAGCAAATCAATCGTTAAATAAATGTCCGGGATAAAAAAATTCTTAGGGGGCCGGAAAAAGTCTTCAGCATCTGAAGTAAAGAGTAAAAAAGAATCTCCCTCTGGTTCTGGTTCCATCGGAAGTCTGACTGGTCTCAGTAAGAGTTCCAGCAGCTTAAATTTAGCTGCTTCTGTTGAAAGTCTTGGTGGTTATAATATTAAACCAAAAGATTTATCTAAGTTTTTAAAAACAGTTTGGAATGGGGATCTTCAAAAGTTAAAGCAACTTGCTAGCAAAAAAGTGAATTGGAATGAAACAGATAAAGGAAAGAGGTTTGTCAATTGAGAAAATTTTGTGTCCCAATAAGTTTAGCTAGTATTTTAGTAATATTATCATCAAAGCACACTTGAAGAGAAATTTATATTTAAATTTGCTAAAGCTTGGTTGTCATTTGTGGTTTATGAGTGATTACTTTGAGTGTTTATTAGCATCTGCATATATTGGACAATGAGGCTATTTTGTTGATAAGAAAAATATGTAACAAACTTGACATTGATTGAGATAGCCCTTTTCTTTTACCCCTACTACCAACATTGATAAAAACACTTTTTTAGGTTGGAGGAAGTCATACCTCAGTTTATCGTCACCAGCCCATATTAAACTTTCCCACAACATGAAAAACTTTTAATTTTGGAAAATTTCATTATTTTTTTCAAAAGAATTGCCAAAGAGTCTTTAAACAGTTTGATAATCACAATACCCAGCTTAAGAACTAAAGATGACCACGAAGATGGCAACGTGTGAATAGAATTCTAATTTTACAAAATATATGAACAACAATAACATTCAGTGTAATTTGAATGCTTTGGAAGACTTTCTTTTGCATATAGTGAACATAAAACTGAAATCCTATCAAATCCCTTAACAAAATTTACAACTTCTATCACGTCTTCAGTTATCAGCAGGACTTGAAAGGATATGTTTTCACGTAAAATGCTCAAAAGTTGTAGACTGGAGTATCATGTAGTAAAAATTTACCGCATTTCATTTTTTCCGAATATGACCTCCTTCAGCCTGTATGTAACATATAAGATATATATTTGATAGGCGAACATTCACCTGTACAGTAGTAGCCCTAAAGAAAATTAACACTTACATGAAGGATTGAATTTTTACATGAAAACACAAAGGATGTGCAGTTTTCTTTGTTGTTCATGAATTTATTAAAATCTTTTCTGTTCAACACAATTTGTTTTTAACACGTGATTGAACTAAGCATGAAATTTCATGTTATAAACAAACAACTCTTTGCAAAAGCTAATTATCTGACGATAAATTTCTTTCAGGCTGTATCGTAGCTTATGGTCTTTCAGGCTGTAGTGTATCAAAACAATTATATGCAACAAATTCATCAAGATAAAAGACAGCTTTGATAGAAATGAATCTAAGTTGATAAACATTTTCTGAAATAAGAAATTCTTTTTAGGATATTTAATTTACTCATGAAATAAATTGAATAAAAAAACTTTTCCAAACAAAGCAGTTTATAATTGTTGTATGTAAGCCCAAGTTAAACACCTCGTCTGGACAAGCTGGACAAGGTGATATCTGACTCTTAATTTGTGGTGAATTGGTAATTAAGAGTTTTTAACTACGAAAATGGATGTTCTTCTCACCTTCAGAAAGAAGGTATACAAAAGTTTTTGAATTGGATTGGTCTCATCGAACAAATTAACTCTGAAAAATCTTTCTTTTTCTTTCCCTGTGTTCAATCGGTAATTTAAAAACATCAACATGATTTTTACATCCAAATCTCTAGAATAGAGTGTTAAGGAGATATGTACAGCCTGAAAACTATCTTATGTGGACATGTAAAGTTTCTTTCGAGATGTACTGTATGTATATGTTTGTCAAGTGCAAGGTGATGTAAATGTTCTATTATGAAAATCGTCTACATTTTTGAAAGAATAAAGAAAATGCATTGATCTTTCAGGACTGCATTACATCTTGCCTGTGCACGGGGTTTTGATGACATTGTTGATTTCTTGGTATCACATGGTGCAAAAGTCAATATTCCTGATTCTGAAGGAAAGACCCCTTTGATGAAGGTAAGCAAAGTGATTTATTCGATAACAGTAATACTATAACGTAGAACTCCAAGTAACAGAGAGAATTGGCCTCTTGGATAAATTGTCAAGAAACATTTGGTTGTGACTTTGAATTTCATACTTGGAATCATCTGAAAACCTGATTGGTTCAATCCAAGAAAAGTCCACATATAGGAATAATGCAGTTTTCTGTAAAGTACAGGGATCATTATTGATCGCTCTCTTCGTTAAGTCAGGAGCACGACCGTGCTATTAGAAATCCCTAAGAATGATCCACATAGCATGAGTAATAATATATAAACAGTTACATCGTATGTGCAAAATAATTTTCTGAGGAAAAACCGTTGAAAGATTGTAAAATCACAACAAGGAATGCACTGCTATTAGCTGTTATCCATCTTGATTGGATAGTGAAATATATTCAATAAAACAAAGACGGAGAGCATGCTTACAGTCATGCTTATAACATCTGAAGGAATTAAGATATTTTCATTGATTAAAGAAAAGATTTAACATTGTGTTAAGGATACAGATGTTTTTAGCATTGTTTTTTAAATTTTGATTTTTTTTACAACAGTAAATGAACGTTTGCTTAAACTTAAGTCATTGGAACTTATAACATCTTATTCTTATTGAAGTTAATTGGAGTTTGTTTATTTAGGCATGTGACAGTAATTCAATCAAAGTTGTTGAATGTCTGTTGAATAATGGTGCAGAAACAAATGTTTTTGACATAAATCATGTGTCGCCGTTGCATATAGCATCAGCACAAGGAAATACTGATATCGGATATTTGTTAGCTGATTGTGATGCAAAGCTAGATGTGAAAGACCAGGTATTATTTTCATGAACTTGCCACTGTTCTCCTATTCTTCTATTTTTCTATATTTCTACTATTTTTTTCTTTTATTAGAACCAAATAACCCCCTTACATCTGGCATGTGGTTTAGGCCACAAAGAATTTGTTGAGTTCTTGTTAAACGGAAATGTAACTATAGATGCACTTGATATCCAAAGAAGGTAAGAAGGAACTGGCTATGTCTGCATCATTTATGTTTGGTTTCTGTGTTATCAGTATGTCTCCATTAAGCTAGGACAATTTTTTAAAGAGATGAATTGTCACACCTTAAAATCGATAAAATTGAATTTTTTGCTAGTGTCTTCGACAAAACATTTAAATTAAATACAAAATTACTGATTCACTTTCTTCTTAACTCCTATCGAAAGTAAAATTCAAAATTCAGAGAGCAAAATTCCCAACCATCTGTTCATTTCTGTGTTACCTGTTCTCCCTGCTTATGAAATTAATGCGGTGTATTAATTAACGTGACTTAATACAAATTATGTTAATTATTTTTACCAGGTATTCAGGGTACAGAACGTTTAATCATAACAATTTCACCAATTGAGTTAATTACAGTGACACCTGTGTTTACAACCACCTTTATATAGCGACCACCTATCTAATAATTTCTTTTGCGTAACAATACTCTTCCTCCTAGTTACAGTCCTTACTTTTTTTATGCATGATCTATCACGTTCACATTCATTAACTTCTAACTTAACTATGCATTCTTTTATGTTTTTCGTTATGTTTAACTTTATAATTTATGGACTCAACATTAAGATCTGACCCTAGATGTACATGTATTGACCTGTATGTCAGAATATATTATCTATCATCTATTATTATTTAAAAGGGATCACTTTCAATCACCATGTTGATATTTTTTAAGAAAGCTCAATGTATAAAAGGACAGCCTATATAAAATGATTACCTATTCAAGGTCCTCAGAGTGGACGTTATACACACGTTTGACTGTAGTTCTTGTGTAAGTTTGAGGGCTGTTTAAATAATTATCACATTAATTTTGCGTAAATAAAATATTTCACATATTTTGTAAGTACCTATTTCCGGTATTCTGGAAAATAAATTTAAGAAGAAAGTTCCAGAAATAATAACACTATTTGCCTGTGCATGAAATTATAAAATGTGAAGTAACACAGCATAAGTAACATGGCATGAATTCATCAAAGGTATCATTGGATCATTTTTGTCAAGAGAAATATCTGAAGTTTTGCGGTCACTTTCTTGATAATGGAGTATTATGTTTTTTTAGTGACAGTGTAATTGACACATTTTTGTGAGGGTTACAAGTAGGTGAATTACTTCAAAATTGAACTCAACACTCTCCTTTTAGAACACCATTAATGATGGCTTGTATTGATGGCCATCTAGACATAGTAAAGTTTCTGCTGCAAAATAAAGCTGATACTACATTGTTAGACAAGGAAGGCAGTTCTGCAGAAGATTTAGCGAGTGCCAATGACCATGTTTCGTACGTTGTTTTTTTTTCATGTAGTTGTTTCATGCAGATGGCCTTTAGAATTTAAAATTCAGTATTTTCTATATTAAGATGATATTGTAACTTTAGAATTGAAACAGTACTGAATGAACATTCAAAAATGACAGTGGCTTCACCAAGAAGTTCTGTATATTCACCAGAATCTGCTAAAGACTTGTACTCCCCTGTGGTGCAGTCTTTAAATGATATGTTCTCTCCCACTGCTAGTATGCCATCAACAAGTCTTTTCGGTGGTCCAGCTATGAACACTGGTGGTACGTAAAACATATAATTTATTCAACAGAGCTATACTGTTTTAACCTGCATTAATGCAATATTTCCACATGTGTTTTGATGTTATGTGGAGAAAGTAAGTAAAGGGGTTTCCTCCACTAAAAGCAATTTATTTTCATCTTTAATGGTTGGTTCTTCTGCCTGCTGATTTAGAACTGGTTTAATTAATATTTTCAACAACACATTTCAGGTAACGAATTCAATGACAAATCTGAAGAAAGGTATGCTTTTCATTTTCCTACAACTGGTAATTAGGTGGTTTGTTATGAGGTGCTGCAATGTTTAAAGATTTTGTCATGTATAAAAGTACTGATAAATTCGGATAATTTGGAATTCCCTGAAGCCTCATATTTCTTCAGACCATCAACTAAATATGTATAAAGTTAACGAACAAAGTAAATTGAATCTCTTAGAAGTAATTAGAAATGAATAAAATGTTTGCATTGCTGTTTTCTGGATTTCTTTTGATGTGGCTTAGGTACAGTATGTAAGTAAGTAACGGGGAGTTTTAGGACCTTGGGCTTGCAGCTAGGAAGTTGACTTACAGCCAGAGGTAGGTATAGCATTGTTCTAAGTTGCATGTAGGCCAGTGTGCAGTCAGTCGATGGCTCCAAATGGGCTGATACGCTGCATTTAAAGTGCATCAGAGTGAAGTATCGAAATGTGACAGACTCAGACTCAAACAGGAGCATCAGGGGTCACACATACTATCCACTACACCATTGCTGCAAAGTGAACGTTTTGTTGTGTAAAGAATGGAAACCGATAATAAAGGTCTAAGCCAAGAAGATACAAGTTTGAGTAGTTGAATTACATTTTATTTTTTAGCCAATCTGAGGTACTTGGGGATAACTCATGGAAAGATTCTGATAGTGGATCTGAAATTGAACAGGTTTGTCTTATACTTGTAGAATTGTTTTTAGCATGATTAATTAGTTCTATAAATAACTTAAAGAAATCCAGACCAAATAAATAAATAAATAAATCAGACACATATCCAGTGTTGTCCAGTGGCATCCTGATATCTAATACCTAATCCTGTATTTAGCAACCTAAAGGAATCAATATTTCTGCAATGTTGAAAAGGAAAAGTCAGGAGACAATGAAAAGTAAGTAAGAGATAAGCAACAACATTGCTCCATTACCTTTTATAGAGCTGATTAATCGCTCTACCAGGTCCTTATCTGTGCCCTTTTTGCATCCAATGATTGGACACTGCTCTTAAAAGTTAAACACCTTATTTTTAGCTTTTGCAAATATGTCTCTGTTTGGTGATCCTTCTGTTTTTTGTTTTTAATCTGCTGGATTCTCCGTTTAAAATCATTTAGGCACGAAGTTCGAATCATTAAGTTGATTTGGATACGCATGTTGTTCATTATTCTTCTGATTTAGCGATTTCAGATTAGGGCCTGTCCATGGTGATATCTGCCTCAGGAGCAATGTTATTTGTTCAGTAGATGTCTTCTGTATTTATGAATGACTGGTAGAAGTTCGTAGTAGTTCGATTATTTCTATTGGATTGTATAAAACCGTATAATCTTTTTAGAACCTTCAGATGTCAAAATGATTCCCGAACAGGATGTTGCCAAAGAAACGTCAGAGGTGGGTATGTTGCATGTGAATACAGCCGTCTATAAAAAATATAAAAAAAAATATAATATTATATTATAAAAGCCTTGAGTAGGAGAGAATTAAGTATTTTTTTTAAGTTTTTAAGTGTTTCATCCATAAGAATTGGCTATTCTTCCTGCTGACTCACAAATAGGAAGTTGAATTACTGCCAGAGATGTGTATAGCATTGTTCAAACTTGCATGAAGGCTGTTGTGTAATCAGTCGATAGCTCCTTATGGGTTCATACACTGCTTTTAAAGTGCATTATAATGGCGTATCAAGATACAAATGACAGGACAGGAACTTGGGCACGTGCCTCAGCGGTTGCACATGAAGGGATTGATCACTGCACCATTTCTGTACAATTATTATAATATAGTATCATATACTTTATTGTCAGAAATTTTTGCGGGAAGAAATTTTTCGCGAAAATTTCTCCCGCAAAATATATTTTTTACCTTCAACCGCAAAAATAAATCCTCGCAAATTTTTTTTTTTAATTCTTTGCTACACATTAAGTAACTCAGTATTTTTGGCATTTGGAATGTCTATCAAATTAGCGACCTCTCGCTTCTTAAAGGGTGTCAATAAATATTTTGGTTCACCTAAAAAGCCCGCTTTTTTCTTAAAATAATATTTCTTTGTAGCAAAAATAACACCGCTTGTAAACAAAATTAATAACGATCAACTAACGTTAATTAACAAAAATGGTTTCGCTTAATTTTATTAACACTTAAACACAACGGGCATTGCATATCAATTAAGGTCATTTTCCACTTCTGGAAAACTTCTTCAGAACAATAATTTCGTTGTCACTTGTACCTGCCAATATGACGAATTTATATCAACCACTCGATCTGACTGTAAATGGCTATGCGAAGAAATTTTCAAAAAAGAAATACAACGATTGGTACTCTAACCGAATCATACAACAGCTCCATGAAGGGAAGGAGTTAAATGAGATTGAAGTGAAACTCCGCCTCACCACATTAAAACCAATACATGCACAATGGTTGACCAATTTTTACAATTTAATGACTAATGAAGAAGGTAAAAAGATCATTTTAAAAGGGTGGGAATTAGCTGGATTTACCGAGGCTATTCAGAAAGGTTTGAGTAACATTGAATTGGATGCTTTCGATGATATCGACCCAATGATCAATCTCGATATCGCGCCACCTAATTTAGAGGCATTACCCGATAACAGTGTGTAATTAGACATGCTAGGAATGAGAACAAACAACGAAGAGGACAACGATCGTGATGAAGAGTATGAGTACGAAATGGACCGTAACGCATTCAATGTTTTTAATGACAACTTTATTGACGAGACAGACGATATGTAATGTGTTACTAACTAACCTTATTATCTTTTGTTCGATTATTTCTTTACGTTGTGTTATATGTACATAGATACTTAGCTTAAATACTAAGTGCTTTTGTTGTGAGACATTAGCTATTTTATTCTTTTGATTCCTAAGAAACACTGTATAACTTCAATCCGTGAAATTAAATCTCCTCGAAAAATCCGAAATAGACTGATCCGCGAAAATTTCTCCCCGCAAAAATTTCTGACAATAAAGTAGTTTTCCTTCTGCACCTAAGTGAGATTATCAACAACTTAATTCTATTTGCATTTGTATAATGTTACTCTGCAAACAAAATTTAACTAAAATATTTCTCTGATACCAACTTCGTTTTTGACAAGGATTTCAACTTAGAATTCTGAATTTTTCCTACTACATGAATTTCTTCATTGATTGCATTTTCAAATGGAGTTGTTTCACCGCAAGACTTGCCACACCCAACATATTTTTGTTGGCCAGAATTTTGTTGATTGTATTCAATCTTTTCATTTCCAGATGCACCTAAATGTTTCATAGATATTTTCTTCTCCAATTTATATAGTGGGATGATGAAAGCGATATTTCTGAATGGGATCAGCCAGTTGATTCTAAGAAGGTATGTATATTTTAACATGCCCACTAACAACCAAGTAGCGTTTCAGATCTTTTTGGAATTTATAACATATATTGTCTTTTCGGTTTCTAATTCCAATTCTTTTGGCAATAGATTTATCATTGTAGTCTAAATACCTAATACCTAAAATGTTGTATTTAGCAACCTAAAGGAATGAATATTTCTGCTTTGTTGAAGAGGAAAAGTGAGGAGACGATGAAAAGTAAGTAAGAGATAAGCAACAACATCAGAAGTGTGAAGTATGCCTATCCATAACCTTTCTGTATAGTGAACATGCTACAAACCTTCTTGAAGCTCAATTACCTTTTATGGAGCTGATAAATGACTCTACATTGGTTATCTGCCTCAAGAACACAGAAGTGTAATTCTGTTTATGTTATTACATAGTTAAAGGTTCTCTGCATTGTGACAATCTGCTTGGAATAAATGAGATACGATGGTATGATTTTATCTATTGAATTGTACATCCTTCCTTAAGAACCTGTGTAACTCTTTTAGAACCTTCAGATGTCATGATTCCTGAACACGATGTTGCCAAAGAAACATCTGAGGTGAATATGTTGAAAATGCAGTTTGTATACGCAAACATATTAGTATAATACAAAGTCTCAGCCAACAGTGGAGTATCAAGATAGGGGCATCAGCGGTTGTACATGAAGGCTGTTATTATATTAGTCTATGAATATAGGTTTCCATCTGTGACTAAGTGAGATTTATCGGCTAATTGATTTCATTTGCATAATGTAAATGTTATTGGTGGAATTTTCTAATTTTGTTGATTGTGTTGTCAAATGTTTTCATTTCCAGATGCACCTAAATGTTTCATTGATACTTCAAAAATGTTTCTCTCCAATTTATATAGTGGGATGATGAAAGCGATATTTCTGAATGGGATCAGCCACCTCTTGATAATAAAAAGGTATGTTTAAATTCTTACAAACACTAAATAACATTTCTGAGTTTTCTAGTCCTGATTCATTTTATTTGTTTAATTTGATTTTTTTAGGAAAACCATGTAAAAGATACAGGTAAGTGCATATTATGCAACAATCATAGTCAAGCCTCGGTAATTGGAACTTTCCCTTATTAGAACTAATTCGAAATGCCTTTCTATGTGAATGTTTTCTATGTAACACAATTCTGTACGGTCCATTGAATGTTCGACTTACACGAGTGTCTACTGTACAAAACTCTTTTGAAACTTCATTTTTGAACTTGATTTTCAGTGAATCCAAAGGAAGCTGAAGACAAGAATCAGAAAACATCCGTACCGTTTGTGGTTCCACCGCCACCACCGCCTGATATTGATTTTTCTGAAGCGTCAGACGACTTGAATTCTTCACAACCTGACGCGACATTCAGTGACGTTCCCTTGAGTGATGTCGAAGGTAACGTAAACCATGACGACAAGGCAATAAATGCTTCACAAAAACTGCTTGTGGGGAAAGACTCAAAGGATGGTGATGACTCCAAATGGGACAGCGACGATGACGAGATCGGTGACAATAACGATGCCATGGTTTTGTTGGACGACAAAAATAAAGTTGTGGGTCCTCGCAAAAGTGATGCTAATAACAACGTCACGAGCAAGTCTAGCGGTGTTAAACTAAACGAGGAATTGAGCACAAATGACAATCTGAAATTTCCAGTGAAAGATAAACAAACTCATCCGTCTATGACACCTGCTGCTGACGATGAAAGCGACTGGGATTCCGAGCCATCGTTAAAATCCGAACCAAGCGAAGAAGTTTTGCCACCCAGAACACCAGAAATGGCAAGTGAATTTGAACATTCTTCTGATGACGAAAACGTGGCTGCAGGCACTCTTCCCCAGGTAATGACCATAAAAATGTGATCTTTTGTTGTTGATTCGTATTATGTTGCTAATAGAATTTCAGCTACCAGTTTTTCTTCCGTTTGTATTCATTAAAGTATTTCATTGTAAACTATTATCATCTACGACGTTTATCCGGACATACTAACTTCTGTAAAAACTCCTTTAAAAGTGTTTACAAAACACGAGGTGTAGCCTGACCGCAGTGAGCCAAAACGTTTTTGCAACATTTACACCAGGAAGTTTTGATGGTCTGGAAATGATACATTTAACTGTATGATAAATTTTGAGATCTGTAAATTTATCAAAAAAAATTATCAGGACGTTTCGGTCATCGTCCAGTGATCATCGTCAACATACAGTTCATCTGAAAACTTCTCCTGACCTTACAGTTTTTGGTGTGAACCTTATAACTTTTGTTTGGGATGGCGAGGTCAGTTTAGACCTCATTCTTCCAAACACTTTTATAAGACTTTGCATCAGAGCTTTACATCACCCTTTTTATATATTTTTTCAACATTTTCTAACAATTAAGCAATCATTTAATTACAGTGGAATCTCTATAAAGCAGACACCATTGGGCATAAAAATGGTGTCCGTTTTATAGGGACTTTACCTATGAATATTTGACTGTAAATCCATCCATCCGTACATGGTATATGTGTCTGTTACACGGTGATTGCCGCTTTATAGAGATTCCACAAATTTTCTTAGTGTTCAGTTGTTTGATTGACTTTATCTGTGTGAGAAACCTTCGTTCATCTTTATGTGAAGTTTTTGGTCTGTCTTTTATAGGAACTTGCCAGTCCAACTCCGAAAGATAAATCTACAGTCAAAGCTATATTTCAAACAGAAGTGTTCTCGCCAAGAGAAGAAAGTGACAATGACGATATAGAACAACAGATTCTTGCAACGAAACCTAAACCGGCTAGCAAGTCACAGAATCCATCAAAAGCTCAAAGTAGCAAGAATACATCTGCTGAAAATTCAGGTAAAGCAATTTGAGCAACTTTTAAGACTGACTTTTTTTATTGTGAATAAGGTGCAGAACAAATAGAAATACATTGAAATTTGTGGAAGATGGATGCAGAAAGGATACTTCCACTGTAACACTTTTTGACCCAATTAGGATCTCCGATTGTTTGTGTAATTCTTTGTGAATTTCGATTCTTAGTACAATTTACCTTGTTTCCAAGGAAACAGTTGTTGATGGTTACTACAGTTTTGTGGTAGTCACTGACAGTAATCTATACCTTTTTAGCACGGAACAAGCAGCTTACTGATCTTGGGCTGGATCTGGGTAGTTCAATAAGTGATGTTTCAGATCCCGAAGGAATTGGTAGGCATTTTATATTTTCCTCTATTTTTCTATTACGTAACCATTGTACTACATAAAGCCTTTGGTTAATTCGAAGATTATTGATTAATATGGCCAGGTAGACCATGTTCTAATTATATTTTCGTCAAACATTACTGTAATCAACAGAACAAATGGCGCTTGAACAAACGGAGAATTATCGATCATTAGTTTAGCAACTCATAGTTACTCGTTTCCTTTTCAGAGCCTTCTGAGTTACCGAAGTCTTCGCTCCCAAACGTTCAAGAGGATGTACTGTTTAGTGATGATGACACTGATACAGAGAGTGAAAGTCAATGGGAGAAAGAAAATCGCGAAAAGAAACTCGCGGCTGCTATGAACGTTAACACCAATGTGAACAAGAACGAGCCGTCTAAATCGTTAACTCAACTCCAGCAAGGGATAGATAGTGAACGGATCGAAGAACGGAGGAAGGACTTGAAGCGCGTCGAAGAGCACGAGAAACAGCAGAAAGAAAAGGAGAATCGTATTGCTGCTGAAATCGCTGAAGAACTTCGGCAGGAAATGATGAATGCCGATGTAGAGGATGAAGTTTCCAGTGACTTCAGTTACAACGAGGTGGAGTTAGGCCTTTCAGTACAAGGAGACGATGACGAAGCTGAGGCGAAACTGGTCCAACAGATGGAAAGCAAAGAAAAAGAATTTATAAGTCAACAACAACAGCAAGTGCAGCAGACACAAAAACAAAATCTGAAAGAAGAAGGCATGAAGTCCAAGCTGCAGGATATTTTAGAACGTTCCAAGTCACCACCCTCTCCTGTCAAAGTAACTGAACTGTTAGAAAAGAAAGAAGCCGATTTGCAGCGGTTGCATGAGAACTTAGATGCACGTGAACAAGAGATTCTTCGAAGAGAGCAAGAGTCAAACGACCGTGTTAGAGAAGCTGAGTTAGAGAAAAAGAGAATCGAGGAAGAAGTTGTGAATAGATTAAACAAGGCTAAAGAAGATGAAGAAACAATGGAACGGTTGAAGCGACAGCACGAGGAAGAGATTCAGGAAATTAAGATCAAGCAGAAGGAAATCGAAGAAGATGTAGAAAAACGTAATGCGGAACTTCTTGAGAAGGAGCAAGAAGTATTGAAGAAAATGAAGGAGCACGATCTTGAGATTCAAGAAAATCTTTCAAAGGAAGAAACAGCGAGAATGCATGCTCTTCAGGCGAGTGAACGAGAAGCTAAAGAAGAACACGAACGCTTGAAAGCATTGCTGTACGAGGAGCTTGAAAATGAACGCAAAGCCATTAAGACGAAATTCCAAGACATCGAAGCCGAGGGTGTGCAAAAGAAGAAACTGTTAGAAGAAGAAGAAAATAAGCGACTTCGTGCTCTGTCAGATGCTGAAAAAGAACATCGTCAGAAATTGGTGGCTGTGGAGCGAGAAATTGAAGAAAACTTGAGAAAGAAGGAAGCGGAGTTAGAAAAAATGGAAAAAGAAACAACGAAGCAAAAACAAATGTTGGACGAACAGGAGTTGCAGATTAAAAAGCTTGAGCAAATCAAATTAGAGAAAAAGAGATTGATAGAAGAAGAATTGAGGAAGGAAGAAGACTTGGTGAAAACGCGCTTGAAAGAAGAACAAACGAACTTGTACGAGCAGATGGAAAAACAGGCCAAGGAGAAAGAACAGGAAATTGAAGCTCGCATGATGAAATTAGAAAAGGAACGACTCCAGCAAATAGAAAGTCATGCAAAGAAATTACTGGAAGACAATGAAAAACTGAGGAGAGAGGAGAGCGCTGTTGAGGAGCAGGAAAGCCTGAATTGCCAATCATTTGAAGAAGAATTGGAAACCAGGCGACAGAAGTTGACTGAAGAGTTGTCGGAAGAGGAAATGAGACGCAAAAGAAAAATGAGCGATGAAGAACGAACGTTTCAATTGGATCTGGAGAAACAACGTGAACGCATGCTGAAAGAGATTGCTGAAAGGGCTGATGAAGATCGGAAGAAACTGCAAGCACATTTGGAAGAAGATAAACTTCTTCGAATGAGTGAATTTTCTCGCGAAGCCGCAGAAAGGGAGGTGGAGCTTGAAATAAGACTGCGAGAGATTGAGGCAGCACGCACGAAAGAAATCCAAGAACAAGCGACGTTAAAAGAACTAGAAATGGAAAAAAGATTGGAAAAATTAAACGAGGACAAAGAAAAGGAATGGCGGAAGAAAGAAGAATTCTTGAAAAGAAAAATTGAAGAAAATAATGAAAAGGGTGATGAAAACAGGTATATATATATTATAGTTAGAAACGTTCTGTTATGAATTGCCATTACAAAAATGGGTTATTCTGGTGATGGTTTTGGTGGCAAAGCCTATACAGACTTTCGTTCCTTTCCATTTTAATTATTTGTCACAATAAAATGAAAATGTTTGTTTGTTTTTTTTTGTGTTTTTTTTCATTTGCATTTGCGGAATGCATTGTAGGGGCTTCTTTCACTGTTTCTCGTGTTTTAACGACGTAAATTTTTGTTGCAGTTCGGTTTGAGCTGAAACCAGGGTATCTTATATTTTCTTGGTGCCCTGGTTGGTTAAAGTTTAGGGGTTTTAAGTTCAAATATTTTTATGTTGAAGTCGAGGTTTACTTGTAACACGAACCTTTTTGTTTCTTTCGTATGAATCAAGATTTCATCAGTTGGAGAAGCAGTCGCTTATTAGAGAAAGGGAACTTGAGCGGCAATTGGCAGAACTCCGTGACAAGCAATTTGCTGGGAAGAACGCAAAGAATCGTCAGGGAAAATCGTCAGGTATTTTTAAGTATAGTGTCGTCCACTTGATCCTTTTCACCCGTGCTGAAGAAACTGCGAGCGTGTTCCTATATATAAACCTCTCCGATGAAACGTCATATAAAAGTCCTATCCACATTGCGCGTTAGTGCGACTGTAATGATAATGATTTCTGATGAACTGTTGAACTGTTATAATGACATCATTATAATATATAAATGTTTGAATTTCTGTGTGATGATTATATATTTTAGTTCTCACCCCTATCCCTGTTGAAGAGATTATCGTAACTACTTCACAAGCAAACACAGAAGAAGCCCTTCCATCCGATTTGTTTGTGAATCTGGAGACAACTCCACGAGGTGGACAAGAAGAAGACCAGATTAAATCCCCCGAGAAAAGGTAAATGCTCATGGTTCATTATTAAGCGTCAGGGAAGGGAATTAGAAGGGAACATAGGAGTTTTGGTCAGAAATGTTGGCTAATGTTTCAATTTGACAAGAAAAAACATGGAAAAGATCGCGCTCCCGGGTGGGCTTGAACCACCAACCTTTCGGTTAACAGCCGAACGCGCTAACCAATTGCGCCACGGAAGCTTGATACAGTTACTGTCAGAATGGTTCATAAACAGTTAAAAACAAGTTATATTTTGTTTTTAGTCTAAACGATTTCGAAAAAAAACTTCCACTAGTGAGTGAAACAAATTATCATTTTTTATTAAAAATCAGCAAATTGTTTTTCAATTTCTAGTGTTTATTAAAATATTACATATACTTTTTTGCAGGCTGCGAAACGTCCCAGTCACAACTCGTACCTTACGAGCAGTCCGTTGAAATATACAAGAACTAATCCTGCATCGATAACATCATCTGGACACATTTTAGGTATCCATACTTCCACTATTTATATCAAAAACACGAAAAACTTATAAGAAATCTACAGGACGAAACTTCGAATGTATGAATTCTGTTCAACTACAAAACTCAGTAACAAGCTCAAACGCTCTAAAAATCATTCCTTTTTATTCAAAAACCCGGAAATTAAGAATTTTAAAGAACCTTGCCATAAATCTCGATTGTTTGAACATTATAATATAAGTTTCAACGTTAACATTTTGTTAAAAATAAACTGTGTAAATGCACTTTAAAGATAATGAACTGTTATAAATATAACTGAGGGTTGCAATATGCTGATGTCAGCAGTGGGAATCCCTCATTTGAACAATAACAAATGGGTCTGGAAGGAGCAGCTGAATATCAAAATGGCAAACAAATGAGGTAAACAAATGATTGGCTCTCTCTTAGAGATTCCCTTGTAGAAAATTGCTGACTCAGTTTTCTCACAACCTTTATAACAGTTCATTATCTTTAAAACTGATTTCATATTAAGGTCCTGTTAGAGGGTAAACTATTAGATAAATTGTGCTAATTACAGATGGTAACTTATGTTGGGTCTAATTATTTTCAATCTCTCTCCATCAGACGACAGTGAGTTTGATCAACTTGAAGCAGAATTAAACGATACACGTCGAGAAGTTGGAACATTACGTGACAAGAACGTGATGCAAGAGCGCATCCGGCGTGACATGGAGTATGATATGGAAGAGTTGCACAAGTGAGTGGTTTTATATCTTGTGTTTTTTTAATAAATTCTTTTCTATCCCATAAATGATGAGGACCTTCTAGTACAGTCAAACCTTGTTGGTTGAACCTCGAAATAATTTCGAATCCTCATAAAATTAATTAATGATTCATCCTAGTTACATCTGATTAATTGTATATTTTCCAGAACAATAGAGATATTGAGTCATTCTCAGAGTGAAAAAGAAAAGACACGTCTTGATGCCGACTTGGAGCATCGTACTTTGAAATACAAATTTGAACAAGAACTTGAGAATAAGGCAATGATGGACCGTCTTTGCCACCAGTTGAAAGACCAGCTCTCTCGATCTGAGAAGAAAATAACAAGGTATGCTGTTCTGTTGTTGTAGTAGTAATGTGAACTGGCACATCAAAATTTTGTGTTATTCTGAAGAAACTTGGATGTTGTATGATCAAGCTATAAATTTGAAGTTATAAGCTTTTTTTACTTTCTGATATTGCAGAGAAGCGGAATCACGTCAAACGCTCGAGTTAGCTAATCGAAAACTGCAAGTTGAACTAAAAACGAAGGATCAAATCATACAGAAGTTGGAAGCTGACATAATTGAATTGCAGCTGACGCTGGAAACTGAAAAGAATTCTAGGAGTGTGCAGGTTGGGACTTATATGTTTACAAAAGCAGTACATAGAATGAATACTTAAGTACAACAAATTTCCCTATTAATGGATAATGATAAATTGTTTATAGGAGGAGTTATACCAGGAACAGTTGCGACAGCATGAGGTAATTTTGCAGGAAACGCAGCGTACTTCTCACAGCCACGCCCAAGCTGTCTCTAAACTAGAGGCATTGGATGAAACATGTAAACAAGCCGAAATAACTACAGATTCATTGAAAATGGAACTTGCAAAAGCTAAGGTGAGTTATATGCTTCGTATGTAACGGTTATGTTTTGTTGACTATTACAGTTTCTTATGATTTCGGAGGTTTTTTGTTTACACGATTTAGGGAGAGCTGTCAAGAGTTCAGTCGCAGTTGGATGAAAGCAGATCACTTTCAGATGAACAAATGAACCGCTTACGAGATAAACTTCAAGAAAAATCCGACAACTTGGTAGGGCGATCACTGTTGCTTTTTCTTCCAGATTTGATGTAAATTTTGCACTGGAATGTTACACATTTCAATTCCTTCTCATTCTTTAAATTCATTCGCAGATGAACGCTGAAAAGCAGCTCTTTCAAGTGCAGATTCAACTGGATAATGAGAGAGCGTTAAAGAAAGAAAATGAAGATAAGGTAGCTACTGTCATTGAAAATGAAACAATCAACAAAAAAAGATTGGAACAAGAGGTAAGTATCTCCAATCCATAACTATGTATTTTGTTGGGGTGGAAAACTACTTCTGTCTTCATGTTTAACGAAATATGAAACAGGCCGGCTGATAAACTTTATTTCCTCGAATAATTATTTTCAACATTCCGGAATAAGTTAGATAAGTTTGCACAATACAAACAAACAAAAGGAACACTAAAAAAACTAAGAAAAACTAAGAAAATAATATTTTAATCGATTGTCCGTTCTTTCCCTCTACCACCCTTAACATTCCAACAAATTGCTTGATTGTCGTTTTTTAATTTCGATGACATCAGATGATACATCACATCATTCTAAACTTCTTAAAAAAATTTCTTGTGCTCTTCAACTTCAACAAGGTTTATTTAAAGCAGGCTCATAAACCTTTGTTTTAAAGTTGTCCCAAAAGAAGCAATTCAAAGGTTTACAATCTGGAGAAGATGGTGGCCATTCACTGGCTTTAACAAATCAATTTTTCAAAAGCTTTCGTTCAAAAAGTTCTGCACAAGATTTGAACGATGCGAACATGTACTGTGCTGAATAAAATCCAATCACTAAAATCCAAGTTTTTTGTTTCATAAATACTGGCAATAGCAGTGCAATAAATCTTAAATAAGCTTTTACAAGTAAGAGTCTTTAATAGACTTTGGGCTCAAAGAAAAAACATTCTTATGTCAGTTTTTGTACATTTGAAAAATTACACTATGTACAAAAACATGAATTGTAAAATGTAAATTAGAAAAATGTGTGTTTAACTCTCAGAAATAGATGGGGACAAGCTAGATTAATGTTACTCATAAATTTCATAATGGTTATAGACATGAAACGTAGTTGCGTTTTTTTTGACACACCCGGTATATATAATATGTATTTTATATATTATTTATAAATTCAGTTAAAATTGTGTTATTTGCTATACAATTCAGATAATAAACCTGAAGTCAAGACTGGAAAATTCAAACAGAGAGATTGACAAGCTTGGTGAAATTCAAGTAACAGCGAAGCAAGACACACTATCGTTGAGGGAGAAGATGATGAATGAAAGGAATGAGCTGTCGAAAGAGTTAACATTTGCTACACAACAATTAAATGTAAGCTTTCGTCACATGGAATAATAACTGCATTTTATGACTGTGACATTATATTTTATTTTATGACCATATGGAATTTATTTTTCATCTATCTTATATGTATTTAGACTGTAAAAGAACAACTCGCTATTTCTGAAACCAAAATAACCATTCTGAGTGACAAGGTTAGTGACTTGTGTTTTTCTTCTATGGATTGATAATATTGATAGAATCTTAATGTTTACACTCGAGGTAATTCTTGCTTGTTAATTTACGGAGGAACAAAGTTAATTGGCATTTAAAATCGGTGTGGAAAGTATATAATAATTCTGAGTAATGTGTGTGATATATTGGTCATGATTTATAGAGTAAAACGATTAAAAACAACAAATTTTGAAAATAAGCAAAAGCTTTTCGGTTAAAAACCGATCAGCAGTGTTGTATAAATGTAAAGTGTAAATTCTGAGTAACAGTTTGCCTTTTTTTGAAACGTTGAAAGTAGGTCTGTTGTACTATACTATGATCAATGTTTCAATGTTAGTTGGAGAAAGCCAGTTTCGAAATTGCTGAAAAGAAAGTGGAAGCTTCAATGGCAGTTAAGGAAAGTGACGATTTGAAAGTTTCTGTTCAAGATCTTGAGCAAAAATTGCGAGATGAAAAGGTACTTTTTATTATTATCTACTTGAATCGGATTTTATATCTACTTTCACAGTCTGAAAACATAGCTATTCGAACAACTATTCTGAAAAGAAAATTTGCAAGTACTTCTCCTAAACTATATGGTGATTTTTTCTTATCAGCTTCAATCAAGTAAAATGGAAACACAGTTAGAATCATCAAATGAAAGGTATAATATCAATCATTATTCAATCACTGACCATTGTTTTTGCTGTCCTATTGGAGTGTTTGTTCTTCGTTCTGTCCAAGTGTGCTTAGGTGTCCATTTGCCAAAGTCGTTCCCTTGTTAAGCAGATTCAGTGGAATATTGAAGAAATAATTGAAAATTTCCTCAAATAATTAATCTTATGGAATTTTTCGTTTCTGTTTGAATACTGTAAATAATTGAATAAAAATTCATTTTGACTAATGAGCCCCTAGGTGTTAATTTGATCATTTACGGTCGTTTCTTGTCAGAAAATCCAATAAATATTCTAAAATGTAAATTGTATCTCTTCTTTAGAATATGTTTTTTGCAAAATGAATGTGAAAAGTTACGGGAAGAGTTATCACAAACAAAAGAGAACCTTGCATTGAGAGAAAAATCCACTAGTGAAAAACAGGTTAGTGGTGTAATCTTTGCAAGTGGCAAGTAAATAGCAAGATTTTGATCATAAAGTGGGCCACATAGACAGTTCACAAGAACAAAAGGTGTTATATACTTCTTCAATATTTCTTAGGATGCTGTCAATTCTCACCTGATGACAATTAAAGATGATCATCATAAGGTATGCTGTGTGTTGACGTCTTAAGGCTACAGTTTACAGTTCCCACT
The DNA here is from genome assembly GCA_039566895.2 of Turritopsis rubra. Taxonomy (NCBI): domain Eukaryota; kingdom Metazoa; phylum Cnidaria; class Hydrozoa; order Anthoathecata; family Oceaniidae; genus Turritopsis; species Turritopsis rubra. The sequence goes on along the minus strand of CM077630.1, from coordinate 7,983,255 downwards.
AATGAGTTTTGTGAATGATTGAATGGTATATCAAGCATGCATGAACATCATTTATGAAGACATTTCATCATCATTCTATGGTCGCTGTGGCCAGCAAAGAAATTGAAAAATTCCAATTTCTTCTCCTAGTTGCAATTCTTGTTTTCTGATAAACAGAAAGTGGTCATTTTTGCTGAATTAACAAATTAACTATAACTGTAATCGATTTTTTTGTTTTTTTTGTTTATTTAATTTATTTCATAAAAACTTGATTACTCATGCGACTTAAAGTGCGCTTACATGAGAACCGTACTGAACTCAAATCAGTTTTGAGATCTCAGTACGGGTAGAAATATTTTTCTTTTACATGAAATGGATTTTGCACATTCTGCACTTTTATTTCTACACGTGTCAGCAAAATTTAACTAATATGTGCATGCTTATTATTACATTTTATCATAAAAAAATAATTTTCACATCTTTTCAAGCCGTACTGAGATTTCAAACCTACTTGAGAAGTATGGTGGAAAATTTCAATACGGTTGATACATGTAAATAGGGGTAGAAAAACATTTGCAAGTAGGTATGGTTTTTCTAAACTAGCCTTAAATTTTAGATGTTTTCTGGTGATTCAGCGAAAAATCACTAATCAAGTCAATTCAATGTTTTTTTAATCATGCTTTCCTTGCTTCTTGAATAGCATTTATTTTGAAATCTGTTCTAATTTCGTACTTCTAGAAAGTCTCCTATTGTTTGCACTTGTTTAGAAAGAATGTTTTGTCTCTTTTTTGCGTTTGATATGATTACAAGACATTGACTACATACACAGACCTGACCTATGCTCAGGGTAAAACTCCATAGCACAGGTGGTGTGAACGTATTTGAGCATGTGCAGATGAAGTTATTTTGAAATACTTACACTTACGTGTGCAATCTTTTGAAGTTGACAAATTTTTAACCCAGTGACATTCCAATTACAAATTACAAATACCTCTCTATTGTGGACACTATCGTGACCAAAAGAAAGCATCGGCTATATGGGATTGTTAACCAGGAAACAACTTTTCACAAGAATTTTTCACTGAATTTCTTACTGGTCAGGGGTTTCGAAAGTCACAGGTGGCCAAAAATGTTAGGCCTTTGTTGTTTAATTTTGTTAACGTGGTCAAATTAGGTCGTTCCTTCCACACTGCTATGGAGTTACCCCCTTACACACCTTCATCATTTTCATTTTTACAACTTTTGTTTTGTTTTGTTTTCATTTTCTTGCTTATCCCCGAATCTTGTATTGCACAACTTCATAGGAGAGAACAGAATTACTCTTAAAGCACGAACACAACGTTAAACTTCTTGATAAACTGCAGACTGAGCACTTTGAATGTAAGAAGAATTTGGCCATCAAAATTGAAGAAGTGCAAAAGTTGACTGAGGTACAGTAACAAGTAGCTTCTATAGTAGTGGTAGTAAAGTAGAAATAGAAATAGTGTGAGTATTAAAGTATCATGATTATCCCAGCAGGCGTCGTTTGAACGTTATATATACGTTTTTGCGACTTCCGAACGTTGTTCAGACGTTAGGACAACGTGTGACTGCTGGGATAGACCTTCTTGTAAATTACGTCACACCAGCGTTCGCATATATAAGCATGATGAAAGAACTCCATGTATAAATTGTTTTCCCTGAGCCATCACCTCGCTTTGTGAATGAGACTTACCTCATCTATTAATTCAACCTGAAATCGAGGTGCAGGCATCCCAAATTATTCCAATTCCAAATTATCTTCACACCAAAGCCGCTCAAACCTGGACGAATAGTTTTTGAATAGTTATGAATGTTCAAAGGCTTTGAGTGTTCTTATAAAAACGTATATACATTGGTCATTGTTAAACAAAAAGTCATCTGAAGTTTCCATGTTGTGTTTTATTGTGCCAGCAGCTGCGTCTTCAAAGACAGATCTGTTGTGAGAAAAATTGTTTCTCGTTTCTGTTCCGCCTATCGTATTGCAGCTTTTCTTTCTTTATCTAAGCTCTGATGATTTTTAATCTATGTTTATAATTTAGGAACTGCTTAAAACCAAAACCGACTTGGCTGATGCTGAAACCGATAAAACTGTTTATGTCGAGGTTAGATCACCATGTAATCTTCTTTTCTCACAGCCATATTTTGATGGGTTTTTATCATCATTGTCAAAAAATATCAAAATTTTGTTTTTAAAACATTTTTGATGTCGGGACGACATCATGTTTGAGAGAAAACAGAACACTCAACTGATTTTATTTAAGAGCAATTGGATAGAAAACGGTGTGACGAACGTTTGACCATGGTGTTTGTTTTCAGTCAAAAACTCAGCAAACTCAGTGGCAAAATGTCTACCCACGCGCCTTTTCGATCGGAAGAATACTAGTGCTTTTTTTGTATTTAGGAAAGAAATAAATTTCTGGCTGAAAACGACGATTTGAAAGAAGATATTAACGGTTTAGTTGAAGAGGTATGCAAGTTTTGTTCTGTACGAAATGGTTATGGCGTCTATAATCTGAAATATTAAAAGCTCCCGTGCGGGGAATCGAACCCCGGCCACGGCGGTGAGAGCGCCGGATCCTAACCACTAGACCACACGGGATATGAATGTGGAAGAATTAAATTTGAACTTTTATTGTGCGAAAATAAAAAAGTAAAAAAAGTGAAAGATTTTCTACGTTCTGTGAGAAAAAACATTTTCCTTTACTATTCTTCATAAATGTTATTGTTACTTTTACTTGTATGAGTTAACGGCCGGAACAACTAAATTTTCAGTTAATGTTGAGTTAGAAAACATTTTTGAAAATGTGCCGTGACCAGGATTCGAACCTGGGTTATTGCGGCCACAACGCAATGTACTAACCACTATACGATCACGGCGATGTGAATCTGTGAAAAATATCGATTTATATATAGATGAAGAAAAACAAGAACGCTTCGGTATTATAAAACCTTACATGTGCTTTCGTAAAAACTGTATATAAATTGAATTTACACAGATGCAAAAGAAAGAAAAAGTAAAGGATGAATTAGAACAACAATGCGCTACGATCAAGTCAGAGCTGGAACAATCGCGAATGGTAACCGATGAAACGACACAGCGACTTGTTCAAAAATCGGAAGACATCGAAAATATGAGAGAAAACAACGTAAGCGAAGTTGTACAGTTTGTGAAATGCATACAGTATAATCTTTGTCTAATGGTTTTTAACTGAATCATTTTAAATATTGGGTATATATTTAGCTACACATGGAACAAAACATTTTCGAGCTGAAACGTCATAATGCCAGCATGGAAGCCAATCTCCGAGAAGAGAAAGTCAAAGGGGATTTATTACTACAAGATCTTCATTCAGCAAATCAGGTACATGGTTTAGTTCAACGCTATAGTCTCGACCGTATGGAATGTAAATTTTTGACAGTCACTTGATAAAAATTTTATTCAGTTCAATATAGAGTTCGATGTTTTAAAGTAAGTTTCAAAATTACGTGCATGACTTGGCATTTAGCTAATTTTCATGTTATTTCAATAATTTTAGTATTAGTTTTATATATACCCAATAGTCTTGAATGTATGGAATGTAAATTTTTAATCGTTTTTATCAAACGTCAGTTTTGAATTGGATGTTTTCAGACTTTGATTTTTGCGATGTCTTTTTCGGAGCTCACTCAAAGGTATAGACATATCTGTAGTTGATAAAAGAAGCCCGGCGGCGACTTAACCGTCTTGCCTACAGTCCGAAGCGGCTCGTTGCTCACTTATCTCATGGAACGCGGCCACGCTAGTGAGGGTTTCCGGTTCCACTCACATCCATGGAAAGCTACCCATACAATCCGGGCATCAACCGCCAGCGAAGAGCAATTAGATCGGCCTGGGCATAAGTAATTTTAGCTTTAGAAGTAATTAATTAGACTCATATACAATGAAAATTTTACTTGTGGTGTCAACATAAATATAATTTTTAACGTTAACATTTGTTTGAGTATAGAATCAAATTGAGTGCTTTTATGCAGCAAATAAGCTGTTTTTTGTATATATATATTATTTTGATCTAACATGGCAGCTGTTAGTTTTGAGAAATCGCAAGGGAACATTTATGATTTTTCAGCGTTTCCCAACGATGATTTTTTGAAGGTAGCTTTAAGAAATCTTTGAAAGTTTACAATTCGTAACATGCTAAAAAATATTTTGTCGCTTAGATTAAATCATATGAAGGAATTTTTTTTTCTCTCATTAACGATTTTTATATCTTGAAAATGCATTACAAAGATCGTAGCTTAATATATATATATATGATTGTGATTATTTTTTCAGGCACGGGAAAGTTTAGAGAAGTTGCTTTCTAACGTGAAGGGAAATAGCGCCGCTTTGGAAGAGAAACTGCACTCAGAAACCTTACACAGGTCACAACAAGAAAAAGACGCTCAGGAACATAAGAATCTGTGGGAATCCGAAGTTAAATCTCGATCGAAGCTGGGCTTGAAGGTGAGATTTTTTTAAGATTTTAACGATAACCGAACTTCGAGAAATTTACTTGGAAGCTACACTTTATATAATAAAATGATTTATGAACCAAAAATTGAATGAACCAAAAATTTCGACTCTCCTTTATTCCATATAGTTCAACTGACATTGTCTCCTCACCTAAGTAAATGGTGAAAATCTTATAAATTTTGTCTGGGTTAGTGAGGTTAAAGTCAGGTTAAACCTCGTTCTTTCAAATATTTTTATGAGACTTTTGACCGTAAATTTATAGCGAGGAAAAGTTATTAGTAATACATACTCTTTCCAATACACAAGCTTCTTCTTTTTTTTTGACACACGTAACATGAAATCGATTCGTTCTTATAATTTGACGCACACCTATGTTTTTTTCTCAATGTTTCACCAGTATACACCCTTTTTAAAAAAAATAACGACAGAAAAATGGAAGAAAAGAAAATGGAAGGAAAGAAACGTACTTGGTTTCACAATAAATAGAAGTTCCTCTTCAGGAGAGTTCGGGGGTTATTTCTTGTGAGTTAACTTCAAAAACTCAACATTTGGCATTCTGAAGTAGATAGTCAACAAGCAACGAATGAGAGCCTCAGCCAAACGTTTTGTTTTTGTGTTGCTTATAAAAAACGTTAATGGTTTGTTTATACCTTATTGGACTTCTTTACGCCTGCCCTTAATGGCGTTAATTTTCATGACTTGGCGTTAGAAGGTACGGCGTTAGATGTTTGTCTGAAAGTTTGACCGTGGACTATTATAAAATAACGCCAATAAAGATCGGCGTAAAAGGGACCGGCGCTAAATTTGTGCTGGCGTAAAAAGGGCCAATAAGGTAGGTGTGCTTGCGATAATTAATTTCTTTTTTTCTTGTTTAAACTATTATTATTATTATTATTATTATTATTATTATTATTATTATTATTATTATTATTATTATTATTATTATTATTATTATTATTATTATTATTATTATTATTATTATTATTATTATTATTATTATTATTATTATTATTATTATTATTTTTAACAGATGATGGAGCTGGAAAAAACAGTCCAAAACTTAAAAACCGATCTTGAAACGGTAAGTTTTTGTTCCACGTGTTGAAATTGTTCCGTTGTTTGTTTTGCTTCTTTTTCTTTTGCAAAGTGCAGATAAAATATCTACTTTGTTTTCACAGGAGAAAAAAAAGACTCGACGAGCTTTAGACTTAAAGAAAGGTTCTGATGGGAAAGTGGAAATATACGAGCAAAGGTAATTACAAATCTGCTGTTGTTGTTGTTGTTATTGTTTTCCTACCTTTTTTTTTGATGGCTGTGCTTTTTTATGATTTAGTGTTATGTTAGTGTAATTTCTTTATTGACCAAATCCTACATTTCAAATCCTACATTTCAAATCCTACATTTCAAATCCTACATTTCAAATCCTACATTTCAGATCTGGAGACCAAATGAAAGAAATGACAGCATTAAGAAACAAGCTGAAGCAGTATCAAAAGAGACTAAAGGTGCGAAACCCCCGCCGCCTTACGCCTTCATCCCACTTCACATACCGCCCTCAACCCACCACCAACTTGATATACGAATGAAAATGCATTTTTTTTTATTAATAAACCTTCCCCTTCATCCTAATAATCCTTGCTCTTTTAAAATCACCATAGATTCTTTAAGACTAACAACTTGGTTTTACAAAGACTTGCAAAGTGTCTGTTTTTTCTATTCCTTCGTGATCAACCAAATCTTTTTCCAAACCGTTAAAGCTCTCTGTTCCCGAAAAACTGAAAGGAATTCCTAATGAGTTTAGTTCCAAATTTCATTTTTTTCAGGAATATGAAACTGGCGAAGGTTCGATGAACAACAATGTGAACAGGCTCCGGAGACAAGTATGTTAAAACCACAAGAAATTCATCAGCAATTTACTCGTTATAGCTACTTAACGATTCTACGGTCTACATGTGCGTCTGGAGGGTAGTATAACTGTGATTCTATAATGGCGTTTTCTGATCATTCTTATAGCTTGACGATCTTTCCGAGCGTTTATCACGCGAGAAGGAAATGAGGACGAAAGCTGAACTTAATTATCGCAATCAACTTAAAGGTATGTTATAAAAGTTTTATAAAAGTCGGATCGCTAAAAGGGATAGGATAGGTCGGACTTTACGAATGTCTGAGTTAAACAATCTTTAAAATGGAGGATATAGTCCAGGGGCAATTCCCACTTAAATTCAAGATATTGTGGATTGCTTTGAGGATTTTAGATTGCTTTGCTTCAAGTGTTTGCAAGGACGGGTTTATCGGGATATTATCGGGATATAACGCAAGGATTACTATTCAACATCTAAGCTATCTTTGTTATGTTTCTTTAGAATTAAACGACTTGAAGACGAATGACAAGGTATGGAAAGCATGTCGTGTCCGTGACGTCCGTTGTTTCGATGACGTACGTCTTGTCGTTCTCACATAATTCTTCCTTCAGTCAAACAGAGTGATTTTACTGTTTCAGGTTCGTTCGTACGAAATGGACAAAGTCGAAACGAAATGTCGGAACTTACAAGAAGAACTGGAAAAACAGCAACATTATTTCCAGGACCATTATTTACCACAGAAGAAAGTTGAAGAAATTCAGAGAGCCCTGGAAACTAAGGTAGTAAATAGGATTTTTTTCTTCAGTTCACTTCTTCATTGACTTCCTTTTGACACGTGACTTTACGCGACCACACTTGGCCATACCATTTATTGTTTTGACTTTGTGTGTTTCTTTGTGAAGGCACGGCTTGATCTGAACAAGAAGCTTCAAGAAGTGAACATGCATCTCGAAGAACAGGTTCCCTCTTCAATTCTTAATTTTATTATTACCGTATTGGCCCTTTATACGCTAGCTCTTAATGGCGTTAATTTTCATGACTTAGCGTTAAAAGGACCGGCATTAGATGTTTATCTGTGAAGGTTTGACCGTGGACTTTTCAAAAATAACGCCAATAAAATAACGCCAAGACCAGGGTAGGGCGTTTAATTTGAACCGGTGTAAAACGGCCCAATAAGGTATGCCGTAAATAATCGATTAAGCGTCGCTACTCGAATATGCGCAGCTTATGATTTTATGGTTTCACTCAACAGTTGGAATAACAAAAAATTTGCACGCGCGGACTCGTGGATTACCGCTGTTGTCGAATGAAGGTGAAATACGAACACAACACGAAGTGGACATGGATGGGAGTGACTTTATTAAGGGATATTGTCAGCACATGATAAGGTTATGAGGAATGTTGTATAACCAACTTTGAAATAAGCGCCGCTGTCGATTAAGCGCCGCAGTCCAACCTGAAAACATTAATAAATTAATTAATTGACTGCGGTGCTTATTGAAAACATTAATCGATCATTTACGGTATTGAGTTCAACAACATGTTATTACGAATTGTATTGCTTTAAAATGATGAAATTCACATGTTGTTGATATAGGCACTTGCACGTGAGGCGTTCGAAAAAATCCGAAACGATAAGGAATCGAAAATGAAGAAAGAATTTGAAGACACCATTTTGGATTTAAAGGTATATTATTCATGAAACTTGAAGGCGTATAAGTCAACGCCGCGCCTGTTTTCCTCCATGACACGCGTAATGACACGCCATTTCAATTCTTCATCCACAGAGCGAGTTGAGCGTCATGAGAAGTTCCCTTCACGATGGTTTAGCAAAACGTGACACGTCTGACGCACAAGTCGGACGATATAAGGTATAGAAATCGTTTAAAAATTCCGGGTTTTTTTGTTGTTGTTTTTTATGTTCAGCAGAAATTTTTCCTGTTCTTCTTTTTTACCTTTTTTTTACCATTTACCTGATAATTATTTGTTCACTAACATTCCAGGTAAAAAATTTCTATCGGCTCTATAGACCTTTCCCGAATTTCTGTATTATGACCGTATTTTCAAGCTCCGCCTCGTTTCTATGCATTTTATTGTTTTACTGATTTCATAACTTTATTTCATAACTATATTTATTAACTAAGTAACGGTCACTTATTATTCCTGTTTTCCAACGGAGCAGTTAAAAGCAATCATGATAATGAAAACGAGGCGAAACTTGATGACTCGGCCATAACACAGCGTTTAAACAGAAATTCTATAGAAAGGCAACATTCCACTGAGCATATTACTGTAGACGGACTCTATATTCTAAGCTGGAAACTCAACATATTAAACCCACGTATTTTAAACTTTTAGGAAATGTTTGAGATGGAGCGGTCAGCTAAAGATCGCGTTACAGATTCATTAACAAGAACGAAGGAACGTTTAAAGTAAGTTGTTCGATATGTTTTTTTCACATCTATAATTTTTTCTAATAAGATCGCTAGTTTCCGCTCAAAATTTTTATTTTTGTCTGGGTTGACGAAAACTTTGTCGTGTGTAGATTCGTTCGATTTATGATCGCATCTTGTTAGACAAATACACTCATAGTTAGTGTACATCAAAAGATCTTTAAAGAACGACTGGTCTTTAAAGAACAAAGATGTCCACGCCAGGCTGCATAAACTGGAAAAAAGCCGATTTTCCAATAATTGCTGAAAAAGCAAGATTGTTATTAAACACTTTCTATTTATATAGAAAATTTTTATAAAAATAAACACCAGTTAATAAATATTTTGCAGAGGTATTTATAATAAAATTAAGTTCGAAGCTGGGAAATATATACTGGAAACAAACCGCTGAAATTTCAAATTGTAAGGAGGTGGATAGACTAAAAAAAAAATCGAAATCCCCAAATGTTGTTTTCCATTGTGGCAATTCTTTTACTGGAGTAAACTTGAATCTTAAGGAAAATCTCCGATGCTGAGTCAGGGTGATGTGTAGCTTGCGATTGGTTGGTTCTGATAAATATATTCTGTCATTTTTATTGCAGCAAAGAAAGAAACCGGACGAACTATCTATTCGACGAAGCTATGAATAAATCCAAAGTTAGTAAAAAGGTTAGTTCACACGTGGCTACTTTCAACCTAATATTTTGTGATTTTCGGTGGAGGGTATTACCATATGGTGTTACGAAATGTGTGTGGTGTCGCTTTATCCACTCAATGTTTTTCTTTTACACCTTCAGCTGTTCAATGAATCTATTGACAAAGATAAAAACCGTTCCTTGTTATCACCTCATAAAATGGGTAAGTTTGTCCACTCTAACTGTCTGTGTGTGAAAAAACGAACTATCAAACCTGATCATGTGACTTTTTACCGATTTCATTTTCCAGGTTTCTATGATAGTGATCTTAACAACGGCTCCAGATCGTTCAACGGAAATTTATGGAGCACACCGCTAGCTGGTATCTCTCCACCGTACAGGTCCATTGATCAAGATTGTGCCACTCTTCGAAGAAGCGTTTTTTCTTAATTTCTATGGATAGAGCAGTGACCTGGCAAACATTGCAGAACCAAATTGTTTAAAAAATGGCTCTTAAGATGATCGTACGTTCTATTCTAAACTCTTTCGAAAGGCCAGGTAACTGTTTTATCATCAAGTCAGCTAACTTTACTTAACTTTAGTAGATTTTTCATGGAAACTCAAACTTCGACATACCTGTCATTTTAAAGGCGGATTTACACTATACGATTGTTTTCGACGACGCGTGCGCAAAAAAAAGATTTCTCGAGAAATGTCCATCTGCGTATGTGCCGTCGTGAAAAAATCCCTTCTGCGTATGAGTCGTGGAAAACAATCGTCTAGTGTAAATCCGCCTTCAAATTGTTTTTATTATTATTGGTTGTTTATATTTGTATAATGAATATAATTTTTAACTATTGGTTAGTATCTAATCTGCAACCTCTTCTCGCGGCTATTTTTCTTATTTCGTTCCGAAGAGGTTGCACATTTTTTTTTTTTTTTTAAATAAATTATTTAAAAGAATTTTAGTTTTTTAAAAATTACAGTTACATGAATATTGTATAGAAATTTGACACGTGTTTTTTTTTACCTGCGCAGAACAGTTTGAGGAAAGCCCCATAAACTATGGGTACATCTAACCGTGGATTTGAAAGTATATTCTCAGGTGTTTGTCTAACAAGAGCGGTCTCTTTTCTTTCGCTTGAAAGAATGAGGCAAGAGGGAACGTTAACCCATATGGAGAAGTAACAAAGTTTTGATGATCGCATGACAAAACTACCAGAAAAGTCTCTTAACATTATTTATAGAGTTATGACTGTGAATGTATAGTGCTTTTAAATAGTTTGAGTGACGAACTCCAATCGAACAGCCTCAAAGACGAGTTGAACGTAGGGGAGACATTATCCCATTGTGAAATCATCTCAATTTCACCCATATAGGCAGGCGTCAGTTGGGGCGAAAAACTTATTCTCAAGAAGAACGACAAAAACGGCTGGAACTAAAATGGGATAATGTCTCCCCTTCGTAAAATCCCTCAAGACACGTCTCACCATTTTCAAATGCGAAAGATATTCTGATATCATTTGTTCCATAGACTTCCTATGTAAGGGCACTTCTCGTTAGGAGCAAAGGAGATATTGCATTGAATAAAACATCTCTTTCAAAATCATAAAACGTTCGTTACCATAGAACTACATGAACTAACTCCGTCCAAAATTAAGAGAAAAGTTAAAATCCGTGACGGGTGTAGTGCCGTTTCCATCGGTTGGCCTCGTAAAACACCATCGTGATCAGGGCGAATACTTTTTGGCGTCTGAAATGTCCATTTCCTTTTTTATTCTTGTCAGCCATTCCAAGTGAGTGTGTCACTTTTTAAAGAAACACCAGACAACAAGTCTTCACGTCACGTGTTACTTGTTGAGAATCCAAAGTACGTTTATACCCGACATACCAAGGTTGACGCGTCTAAAATAAAACGAAATAAATGACTGTCAGAAAGGTATACACATTAAACACCCGATAACTCGAACCTCGATGGGACCGATGAACATTATTCGAGATACCGAATGTTCGAGTTATCGAGATTATCGAGTTATGAGAGTCTTAGTTACTGATAGTTCAAGTTATCGAAGGTTCGAGTTACCGGGATTCTTCTGTAATGCAGGAATCCAAAAAATATCTGGAAGAATTTTCCGTGTGTCAAGGTAACCTGCCGGCCCTTTTTCACACCGGGCCCCTAATGGCGATTATATTTAAGAGTTGACGTTAATAGAGCCGGCTTTGTCAGAACGTTTTACCGTGGACTATTCCATAATAAAGTACGGTGTAAAAAGGACGAACAAGGTACTCATGTGAAATGCCTTAAGACTTCTTTACGACTTAAAACAAACAAACGGTCAATTTTTTTATATAACCGCACTAGAGTAAGAGATTGGGGACCATACAAACAAGTCGGTAATACTACGAACGTTTGAACAAATCCGTTATCAGATCCTGCAACAACAATGTTAAGTATGCAGCAGTATGGAAATATCGACCATAGCGAGTTAGTGGCGGTTTATACTTAAAGGCTAGCCTGGTGTTGTTATCTAGTCATAATCAGCTTGTGTACAAATGTTCGTAATATATATAGATTTCGGGAAGAAAAGACAAAAGTAACACCAAAAAACCAAACAACCAATCAATTTATTAACTCACTCCAGCATGCCATGTAAATTTCTTTTCGCAAAGTACAAAAAAATGACCATTGCACAAAACAAATTGTTGCGTCCCTGAAACATATGAATAAACATGTCAGTATACACAGTAAAGGCCTTGTCACACGACCTACAAATTGCATCACTTAATAAGAGGAAGGTGGAGGGCAAAGATGGTGCGGACAAAGAATTTCGTATATATTCGCTTCAACTTTTTGCGTTCGACCTGACAAAACCTACAACATACACGTAAAACTCAACAAAAGCCCAATTGCCAGTCCGTTAAAGCTAGTATCAATCCTTTCGATGATATCAGAACTTTCTATACATCTAAGTTCACGCCAATAAAAGTTATGAACTTAGATTGATGACGTGACTTTAAAGCTCAGAAATATCATGAAAGAGTTTACCACGCTTACCCTGGGCATGTCGTATACGTCATCTTCCACTAAAACTTTGAAGTGTGGTTTCTGTGTGTGGCTTTGATAGAGAGACAAGGAAGATTTCTTATCACCTACAACAAAACAACAAACACAGAAAATCATTATCGCCCCTAAGGTATCATCACAACAATGAATTCCGGTGAAACCCTTATAAACGAGTCTCAAGTATGGTGGCCACTTTATAGAGATTCCACTGTAGTGTTGACAATCAAAATAACGGCCTCGTGTTTAAAAAAAAGTAGATTCTCTGTAATTCGAACATTTAAGAGGCTGTAGAAAATATTTCGATTAATGGAGTGTCCGAATTACGAAGTTCGTTTACATAAAAATCATAAGTGAAGAGGCCTATCAAGTTAGTTCGAATTATAGAGCTTCTAACCAAAGAGGTTCTGCCGTACCACCTAATCCCTCAGCTGAAGTTTTATATGAACAAGAATTAACATAAGAAAACTTCTCTCTCTGACAGCAAGCTTACATGGTTTGGATGGTGTTTTCAGGAAATGGAGTCCAGTGAAACTTTTACCATCAGGATAACGTGGATTGGACGGTAGATGTGTGTCCATATACGAACAAAATAAGTGACATAAGATCTAATGCAAAAACAACAACATACAGAATTATCCTTTATAAGAATATCAAAGTGATTGAGATACAAATGGACACGTTGTTTTTTTATGAGCAGCAGTAAAATTTAGTAGACAAGCCTCAATAATGCTGCACTAGCTTCGGTTATTTCTCACTAGTGTTTCTTCTTACGCGATTTCGTTCCTTTAACTTGAACTTTTTTCTAAAACCTTCGGTCTTTTTGGTTATTATTTTCATGTGTTTTTTTGTAAAATTAAAATATGCTTGTTTGTTTTTGCCATTTTGGATAATAAAAAATCCCACAAAAACGTGCGTAGCGATTACAAATAGACGGCAAGACAAAATTTCTAAGGATAAGAAATAATTATTTGAGGAGATCATGGAATTGCACATTTTGTTATAATGTTCGGGCGCTAAATGGTGAGAAAATCGCATAAGCATAGTCCTTGGAAAATTCCCTGGTTGGTCTGGAAGTCTATTACAACAACTTCTTGTTATTTTTTTTCTTAGCAAAACTTTGTTTTGCCCACTTTTTGATCACATGACAAAAATTCAAACTATCAACAGTATATAGTTATTTACCATCACCAGGGAATTTTCTAATGACTGTGACATGAGAAAAGTTTATATTCTACCTGTGCATCAGTAGGTAGGTCTGGGTTCCACTGTTTATTTTTATACGAGCCTCCACCATCCCATCGATACAAACGCAAACATCCACCAGTCTCCAGTTCTGTAAAAAAAGATAAAATGAAGTTGCATTTGCCTTAAATCACAGCAAGTTTGCAGTCTTGTAAATTTATATTTGAAAAACACATACACATTTGTGTTCTCATAAAAGATGGGCTGTTAATTAAATAAAAGTGTCTCGACCAAAGAAATTTGAATTAAATCCTTTGTTTAATAAACTTTGCATGTATTACAAACAAATGCCTTAACATTCAGCATAAAAAATTATACATTACAAAAATCTTCATTCCATTTTCATGCTTTTCTGAAGTTCTGCTGACAGTAGCTGTCAAAAACTGATGTATCAGAAAAAGCATTAGTCTCAGAGTATATTTCCAAGTAAGATATTATTTTTCGAGACTGTAAAAATACTATTTCGTGATCACAGAACTTTGTGGTTAAAAGTGTTATGTTTTTGTTTGAAAGAACAAAGCGATACGCAACATCGTTCTCGTTAACTCAGACAGAACTAACGAAGTTTGGACTGCAAACTATTCATGATCTGAATGTGGTATCTTAACCAACCGCTTAACCAACCGCTTAACCAACAACCTTTAACTGTTTATAGTTAAAAGTTGAAGTTGAAGATTTTTCCATGCAGTGCCGGTTAAGTGTTGCTTGATTCAAGCCTTTATAATTGTTGACGCTGTCTTAATCAGATATAAAATTTAACAAAACAAAACACAAAATGAAAACTAAAACATGACCCACAAATTTCCTTGTACCTTTCAATCTGCTGACCAGATATTCTTGATTGGTTGTGACATCGAGGTAAGGTATAACAGCTTGCAATGAAGGCAAATGTTGGGATTTTGTTTGAAATAAACTTTGTAATGATGAATGACTTATTGCTATAAGAGAATAAACTTGATAAGACATGCTGATATGTCACAAATCTGTTTTATGAGGTAACATGTTGACACGGTCTTCATTTCTCCTCTATGAAAGGTTTCTATAAAACAGATATCTTTCTGAGAGAGTGGTTTACAAAGGAATCGATGCTTAACTGCTGTAAAGTAGAGTGAGATTCTAGGACAGCCTGACCAGACAGACAATCTGCAAAAAGAAGAAAATACGGGTGTGGTTACTGTCTGCCCCACAAAGTTAAGTTACTGTTCAGATTGGGAAATGTCTATCGGCTACTGTCCGACAAACTACTGTGTGTCGGGATGTATCATCGGGTTACTTTTCCAATATCATCAACTGCTACCTGATTAAGTTCCCAAAGAACTGAGAATTCAAACGGATGGGAAATTATGAACTTTTAGAAATAGCTAGAGTAAGTGAAAGAAATGTAAAGCCCTACTTCCAATCTGCAGCTCTTGACTTCCCATCTGAATCAGCTTATTGTTGATGGTGTTTATCTCTTTAACAAGAGGTTCAAGAACAGTTTGTGCAAACCACTGAAATAGGAACAATAGCAACCAGGAGTGAGAGCCACTAACTGATACTCTTCACCGTATTTCCTACCACAAACAGAATTGTTTACAAACCTTACGAAAATTCTCGTTCCACACATCAACATCTCTTCTTTGTAAATTGAGTTTACGCAATATCTATCAAATAAATGGTTCAATGAAAAGTTATTATTCTGGGTATTGACAATATAGCTAGCAACCCAAAACACAACTCTATTCTTTCTTGCTCTTTTCAAATAAAAAGATGTGGTGCAACCAGCATCACCAAATTAATGATGGGAGAAAGTATGGCAATTAGCTCTGAAGTTCTTGCTTTAGAAATTTTATGATCAGAAAACAAAATATGGAAACCTCATCGTTTTTGTATGGACTATCTGACATGTCATCACCATCTTGCACGTTTGGGGTTTTTGAACGGGTCGCTAGTTGGTACGTGCCGTAATTAGGAATGAAATCATAAGCAGAGCGCCCATACATCCAGATCGACTGACTTTTCGGTGAGCTGTGCTGACCTGAAATACCAAGGAAATGAAAATGCTATATCAGTACAACAGAAAATAGAAACTAATTGGGGCATCAACACAATTCTCTATTGAGTAAACGTATGCAGTTGATGTTTTTAATTATGTATATCTCACCTCTTCTATTTCTCTGTTCCATCTCTTCTTCCTTCTCTATATACTTTTCCATGGCGCTGTAGTCGAGCATTTGCTCACCATGACTGCTCGCTGAAATAAATAACAAACAAGGGATTATCAACTCAAATCTATTTGAGAAGAATTATTTGAGGAAATAAAAAACAATTACTTCTTCCAGGTGAAAGCTGCAACTGTCGCAAACTAAAATAGATAAATAAATAGCTAAATAAATAGATAAATAAATGAATAAATAAGTTAACAAATAAATAATTAATTTAATATAATTATCAATGCCACGTAGTAATTGTGAAACTAAGACAATATCTAAAATACATTTATTTATTTCTCAAAAGCATTTCATAAAGTATAACTTTCATCATCAGTCATACTATTTTATCGCTGAAAATGTCAAGTTATACTTTTTATACAAGTTATACAATCAGATTTGAGATCCCGTATAACTTACGTTGGGCTTGGACTGCTATTCAAAAAGACTGACGGTGAAGGGGTACTAAGTATTGAGTTACTATGGCCACTCTAAATAATAAAGAAAACATCGACATAACATGTTTACTGCCTTGGCAATTTGCCAGTGACAGATGCGTTGATAAGGTTCTTACCATAATTGGTGTATTGCTCCCATCTGGTGAAAATGACGTTTGGTTTCCGTCTAGAACAAATTGCTGTGAACTCCCTCTTGATGCTAACGGTGTGGGATCCCTACTTGGTGAATAATTTATTCTGTGTGGCGAATATTTGTTCGATGAGTGCCCATAAACTCCTGAAACATCAAAACTTGAAAATACAAACACTTATCAGCGTGACCGTTACTAAAAGATTTCAACATTAAGCCATAGAAGGAAGGATGAAGTAATAATAAAAGAATACAAAAATCCAACTGAAACCTGAAGGTGTTTTTGATGTTAGTCTTCGAACTGGATAAGAAGTCGGGCTATAACTATTTTTCCGTGCATCCAAAGATTCTTTAGGAGATACAGATTCATCTTCAACACGGAATAATTTTTCTAAAATACAAAACTTAGTTTTACGTCAAATTGTCAGGAGTGAAGTGAAATCACATGCATCACACTAAAAGCAATGAACATTATTGTCAGTAAGGACTGCTACTAACCATTCTCTTGTGTTAATCCCAGTAGCGTCTTCTGTTTTGAACTGATTACAACCTGGCACTGCTTGAATGAGGGTAAACAGTAAAGATAAAGGTTGGTAAGGACATTCCAGGAAAATATCAGTGTCAGAATAAAATCTAAAACAACATGATAAAAACCCAATCAATTTTCATTTCATTTCAATCCAAACCCAAAACATTTGCACACAATAGACAGACAGGGAAACTTCTAAAAAGGTACTAACTCGCACCCAACAGCTTTTGAGATAATGCCCCTCACAATTATTACTTCACAATCGATATTACTTTTTCATTTTGAAAACGGTGAAGTTAGCAATATCTTCCAAATTTCAATCACAAACACAGATGTTTATTTTCTTCAAACAATAAAACAATATGTTTAGAGAATAAAAGAGTTTCTTCTGTTAAGAGGTGATGTACACAAAATCATACTGCATTCTTACCGATGTAAGGAAACATGCTGGACTGTAATGACAGTAACGTTTCCATAGAAAATTGAAACCTAAAAAATGGAGTTTTGACAAAAAGTAAGAGGACATAATGAACATCAGAACATCACGAGGTGATTAATATCTCTGGTACAAGCAAACAGAATTTTCAGAGTAATGACACTAAAAAGGCGGCAATCACTTTATCCCAAGTGTCATCAGCTTATATACTCTTCAACTCTTCAACTGGCATTTGCTATCAGACAATGTGGAAAAAAAGGAAAAACAATGGTGAAAAAAATGGGAGATTGAACTCACAACTGAAAGTAGAAAACCATTGCAAGGAAAGCATTGATGAAACACCACTTCCCATTTTGTCTGGCTGTTTTGGTGACGGATAGCATGTTGCTCACTTTCCCAACAATCTTGTGTTCTATACGTCTAATACGAGGTGTATCCTGTTGAGCCATATGGTGTGACGGACTACAATGCTTTGTACCACCTAGGTCATGGTGTTGAATTGTACCATCCCTAGTGAAACTTTGTTGCCTAGTTATTGTAGCAGACATGTTTTTATTTGCCTATGTATAACGAGTCCAGAAATAGCATAGGAAAGAAAATTAAATGGTATGTCAACAAACACTTGTGAAATCCTTTAAAAACTTTTAAACGTATCAATGTCTCATAACCACAATAATATTGCATATATTTTTAAAAAAACCATGGTAAGTTAGCAAGGCACGAGACAGAATTGTTGGGAAAATGTAGTTCAGTAAGTAATTATTCTGAAACCAGTAGGGTTAATGTAGAGATTAACTAACCTCAGACAATAGGAACCTGACTTAAGATTTTCTGTGATACTCTGGGATTACTTATCACAAGGAAGTCAAAAAGTTTTGCAAAATGAATCAAGTAAGCATTCGAAAAAAATCGGGAAATTGTATCAATTGGGAAAACAACCTTAAAATATGTCATTTCTTAGACCTTAGTAACTAGTGTCTCCAGAGTCAAGATACAATACAATACTAAAGACACAAATCCAAGAGTACAGATATATTAAACATGAAGAAAAAAAGATTAATACCAGTATAATATTTCTTGATTAAAAAAAAAATATTTACAGTTTCTAGAAAATAAATCTGAAAATGGGACAAATATAAGATCTTATAAAACCTGGGACATCACTTATACAAGCATTCATGTATAAGCAAGGCTACTGAAAACAAATTTGTGATCAATAAAAAAGCAAATATATTTCATGTGATGCTCAGACTTATCCCGATTGAACGATTATCTTCTCTGTTGTCTGCTTAATCTCTCCATCATCTCCACTAGATTCAGCATCGTCTTGAGATTTCTCATGGAGCAAAACATATTCCCGTGAACTAAATCCAAATTTAACAACATCCTAGACAAATAATAATAACAGTTTTTTTATTACTCCTTATCTCGGTCATATATTTCAACTAGTAGAAAAAAAAGAGAAAGCTGAAAAAGAGACAACCAAAACCTTTTCCAACAGTTCTACATAACATCTAGAATCAATTTTTTTATTGTTGACAAATGTTCCATTTCTAGATTCCAAGTCAATTACGTACGGCCTAAAAAAAACATACAAAACTCAAAACCTTTTTTTGCAATTGCAATATATGATGAACCAACTTCTGGTGTACCCTCCCAATGGCACGAGTTAGACAAACATCGGCTATCACTGGCAAGAGAAGAATTGAAAATAGCAAATATATATAATAATTTTGGGAAAATTATTCACTTGACTTACTTGACACGTCTACCTGTACTACCATCTGGTCGCTCATAATCCACAATGCGAAATTGGAATACAGCATGTTGTTTTGAGCACGAAGGATGATCAATTGGAACATCAGCAACCTGTTAAGAAGGCAAAAAACAAAACGAAATGTAACAATCTGAAATGAACAAGGTTAAATGTATAGATAGTATAATTACCTTTCTATCCCGACCAAGAAGAAATGCACTTTGTCTATGTAGTGGCAACATAGCTGAAAAAAGGGAGAAAGAAGTCTAATAGTAAAACAAATATTTCTCTTTGGTACCACTACACCCTCCATAAAACACATATACAACATCTTCTCACAGATAAGAATCAGCACAGAATTTCTTGCCTTTGTTTTTAACAATAAAGCGCTTACGTAATGCCTCCTGTCCCTTAAATGGATATAACCGCCACTTCGTTTTTGGTTTTCTTGCTTCAGGGGGCTCGTTATATACAATGACAACACCCTAAAAAACACAAATTTAATGATCAGAGCATGTCTAGGTGTCATAATGAGTATCTTAGTTTAACTTGACTACAGAAACTTTAATCAATACATTGCATTATTCATGATAAAGTTTGGTTGACTAATATTCACCCAAAATGCGAGCGAAAAACTATATTTTATTATGGCCAAATTTATGTTAATTCACTAATTACAAAAAAAAACAACTTTCTGAATTTGTATAGATAAAGGTTTCATGACAAGAACTGCATGTATAACCCAAAGGTAACTTCTAACAGTTGCATACAAATACACAAAAAAGCTATCCAGAACTTACGTTGTATGTATTCGTATACTCTGTTAATTTCCCAGAGAGCTTGAAATTAGGCTCCTCCTTCTGTATATTGGTATCGGTACTTGTCGTTTGTGATTTTGCATTTGAACCTTCCCTAAACACAAATATTAACAGCTATCAGCTGTCACCCTTGCCTAACTTCCTTGAGTTCAAAAACAGACTTATTAATACATACTTAGCTGAAGAAGAATTTCCACGATCCCACGGTTTGCCGGGTTTTCCTTTATCCCATTCTCTTTCTTTGCTTCTCTGATCCTGCCGGTTGAAATTCTTATCATGTTTGGACCTGTCAAAGTTTCTACCAGGTAGTTGATCCTTCTGTTCACTTTTATACCTCCTAGATTCATCTGTTCTGTAGTGTTTATGTGCATTAGATTCCCTTTCATACATTCTATTTCTGTCATCTGTGTTGTGAGAGTCCCTTGAATCGTGTTCTTCTTTTCGATGTCTACCCTTTTTTCGTTTTGTGTTTGGGCTGTTTTCATCAGAAGGATCAATATCACAATGTCTGTCTCTTTTTTTGCTATCATATTTACGAGTGACCTCTTCAACATCATCTTTATCATGTCTGTGTTTCAGGTATTTCTCCTTAAGACGCTCTCTTAAAACTTCCTCCTTTTTGTCATCTGTATGATGTTGTTGTACATCATCTGAATCAGGCGACCTTTTGTGAATTTGCTTCCTAGAAACTTTGTGCCTCTTTTCATTATAATCATTGGCCCTTTTATTCATTTGTCTTTCTTTGCTTGAAGATGAAGCCTGTTTTTCCTTATAACCATCAGGAGATCTAAATTATAATGTAATGATGATATCAACCTTATCAATAAAATAATAATATTGTGGGGTAACGTACTATTGTATCACAAATATGTGGTGTCCTCTGACCCATTTTTCAACACAATTTATTTTTCAATTTTAAGCATTGACCGAAATACTTATTGCTATGAAACAAAAGAATAGTACTCCATTCAGTTGGGTATTATGATGGCTATAAAGATTCAGGCACTGTTACCATAAATATTTTTTTCTTATGGTGCGACGTCAGTGAGAAACTTATGCATTGCGACCCAAATCGCAAGATTTAGAGAAAATTATCTTGAGAACCAATAGGGATAACTGATGTTTTTTGGGGTCCGTGACATTGGCAATAGGGTGAGAAAAGAATTTGGGGAAATATTAAGGGATGGGGTGCTGTGGTGACGTCATTAAAATCTTTGATCAAGGATATGATCATATATTATTATTATTATTATTAAGCAATATTTATACAGGTTGCAATACATACATATTCACATATATACATATTTACACTTCAACAAACTTAATTGCTGCTATCAATGTGTGACCTGTTGCTAAGTACTTAATGTATAATATATATCAAATTAAAAGCATATAAAAACTATTTATTTACGATAAAAGTGTAAAACTATAATGTTTTAAAATGTTCTTCTAGTAAAACATCAAAATTGGTATCGGAAGATCTGATTGTAATAGGCAAGTCGTTGTACACCTTTGCTCCCTGATATTTAAACGCTTTTTTACCGAACTCCAACTTGATTTTAGGGAGTTTCAAAAGTCTATTTTTGTTTCTAGTGTTCATATCATGAGTGTTCACAGAAAAATAACCATGTAAGTTACTGCAAACATCGTCCTTTATACACCGTTTCACCATTTTACAAGCTCTTTTCTTCCTCGTTTTTTCAATACTAGTTACTTTCGCGTTTCCCCCGATAGTTGTTTTAGCTCTCTTTTCGATGGATTTCAACTTACGCTGTTGTGTTGCAGTAAGCTGGAGTTGTATCAGCGTGCTGTACAGGAGAATTGGTACGATTACCATTTCAAATATTCTATGGGCAGCATCCTTGTTTAAGTACTGTCTCATTCTCATTTTCTTGATCAGAATTTTGAGCTCTACAAGATGGTAATACTTTTCGTTACTAATTCATTGATTTAATTTTTTGTGAATTCTTAGTGTGGCTGAGAGGACGCAGGCTGAATATGGGCGGCAAGCTCTGTCGCCCTGGCGCCTAGTAATTTTCAAATACTTGATGCCCGGCAGTCAAAAATTTCTAAAATTTCCAATCTTTTTTTTTCTCCCATCCAATCTTCATAAATTGATTTTAAAGAATCACATATACATGTTGGAATGGAAAACAGGAAACAAGTTGCATAAACTGTGACCAATCAGAGAGCACCTTCCTTTACATAAGGTCGTGAGGAGTAATATTTTCATCATGGGCGAGAAAAGAAGAAGACAGAAATATTCATAAATGAATAGTTTTTAGCGGAAAGTCTTTGCAATATTAAAATCCCTATGTACAATAATAGGGATGAGAGTAATAAGCAGTAGTTATGATGACAGGATAGTGCCTTAAGTGTTGTGCCTTCTTTTTTCAATTTCTAGTATAGATAAATCAAATAAATCTGATGTAATTCTTAGGAAATTGAATTTATCAGCTTTTTCTCCCAGACAGAATTCATGCATGCAATAGTTTAAAATATTTAAAATAGTCTGTCAGATTTCAACCACTATGTTCTTAAATTGAGGCCAACACTTTCATGTCATCTAAGATTTACAGATTTACAGATTTTACAAAAGATAAACAATTCAGAAGATTGAATTGAAAGACGCACAATTACTTTCCAAATGAGAAATGAATGTACAAATCTCAATTAGTGCACGAAAACATTTTATTAGTGTTTTCTGAATGCTTCTTCAGATTTTACTTTGAAAAATATAAAGAAAATATACATATATAAAACTATGACAAGCCTAAAGGGACACTTTCTTTTATGTTATTAATCCAATCCGACCATGACTTTCTTCTAGTGGATTGGATGCCATATAGGAAAGACTTGTGGAAGTAGTAATGTCAATGTTCCTAATTTCGGAGGACCTTCCTAATTCTGCAAATCGTATTGACGGTACGGAAAAACTTAAGATATAAGAAAAGTTGTTTTTTGATGACTGCCATGTGAAAATAGTTAGTGCTTCTTTTCAAAGCCAGAGCAGCAGAGAGTCAGAGAGAGAGGAGTAGGGTTTTTTTCCCCTGATTTCCAAACTTTGTAGGGAACAGTTTGAC
Organism: Turritopsis rubra; assembly: GCA_039566895.2. Taxonomy (NCBI): domain Eukaryota; kingdom Metazoa; phylum Cnidaria; class Hydrozoa; order Anthoathecata; family Oceaniidae; genus Turritopsis; species Turritopsis rubra. The sequence continues at coordinate 7,960,129 of CM077630.1, read as the reverse complement.
GCTAGTATATCTAGATCAATTTAATTAAAAAAAGTTTAACATATAAATGTGAGAACCTGCGCTTTGTTTTCTCTCCTTTTGAATATTTCCTCTGTTTTTTCTTGTTATCGATATTTTCGTGATCACTTTCACTGCTAGAGTGTGCCATTTTGTTTGTATCGCTTTGCCGCTATCTGAACAGGTCAACGTGAACCGAAAATGAAAGATATAATTCAACCAATCATGCTTCGACACAAAATCTGATTGAAATTTTCATAAAATCTATAAATCACACGTGTAAATAGCATTTTGTATATTGGATTCACAGCTCGTGGATACCATTTGTTTTGAAGCCCAGTTCACATTATATCTTGAACATTTTGGGTGATAAAATAGAGAATCAGGAACAAAAAGAAAAACTAAATAAATAAAATATGAATATTATTATACTTGGTACCACTGCTTTTATTATATTAGCATTTACAACTAGTGGGGAAGCTAAACTTCGTGAAGGAGAATGTGAAGGTAAATGTGCTTTAGTTTTTTTTATGGAATGACCGTACTTTTAGCTTTGACCAAGAGGAAGAAGGAAGCACACATTTTTTCTGTCAATATACAGATAAATATAGGTGAAATACTGTAAATACTACTGCTTATGTTTTAGAATATATAGATAGCTAGCATGTTCTATTCTGGTGTTGTTCTCTAGAGAGTAAAATGTTTTTTCCCCACTATCGATCATTATGTAAAAAAAACTGAAATCTTGTAACTTTCCATTAAGGCCAGGTGGCAGTCACATATCGATTTGGTGAAGTTTCGCATCAGAATGGTGTTTCTTATTGATTTTCTTCTTTTTTTAGCTTACAAACTAGCGTTGTGTTTGTAAAACAATACATAAAAATACAACAAGAACACAGCAGACAAGGAAGACCTTCGTTTCAATCTTCCATTTAAGATTGATTCAAGGTGTATAGTCAAACAAGTGTACTAAATAAATGAGTATGCAAGTTAAGGTTAAGAAAACAAAAATAGTCGGGGTACTCTGATGGGAAATATTTTTGCTTGATCAACATATTAATTTTCACTTGTTGGACTTACTAGATAATCACTCTAACACTGTTAAAATCTTTACTGGAATTATTGAACCCACCAATTTCCAGGCCATTTTCACATTTAAATTAGAAAAAGAAAAATTTGGGGCAAATTTGAAAGACTGAAAGCTGAAAGACTTAAAAATACAAACAGAATAATCAAAGGCCTTGTATTTAAAGTCTTATTGAGTTATGAAGTATCAAAGTTTTGTCATTACTACAATAAGTAAATGTTCTTACAATAATTGCAAGCTAAAACCATTTTTGGTCCCATCAACTCCCTGAGTAACCATTTTCTCATTTATCTCTTGAAATGGAAGATTTTACCCCGAAAAATTGGCTTCAGGTTGTAGTCACTACGAAATAATATCAAAATGCTCTCCAATTAGTATAATAGGTATGGAGGAGGTACGTAATGTGTACAGTATTGTGGGGTCATCACACGAGAGATGGAAGTGTTTGGAACTTGAGTTTAATTGAAATATGTTCAAACTAAATAAATTACCAAAAATACTATAAATAGATAGTTGAATAGAAAATGAATGAAAATAATGATGTGTCACTATGCAAACAGAAAGGCAAAAGCTTACTAGCTGGCCAATGCAAAAATATTGAGAGTAGTATTGAGATTGATTGTCAACTATTGATTTCCATATTGATTGAGTGACAGATAGCAGTGACATGAATATATAGGGCTGGTGCAATTAATGATTTCACAGCAAATTTTGTTTTTACATTTATTTTTTAATTTTCAGTATGCATCAAGTTTTTATCGAAATTTGAAAAGACTTTGGATGAAAAAGATCGCAAAGACCAAGATGTTCTTACTACTAAATTGAAAAAAGCATGTAAAAAAGCCAAAAATAAAGAAAACAGATTCGTAAGTAAAATTCTATTAATAACAAGAAATTCCATGATGAAAAATGATATTTTGTTATGAGATTGAAATTATAATGAAACAAGTTTTTTGAACTTCTTGAAAATTCTTTTATCATATTATTTGTGAGTTTAATTCTAGTTTTGTTTTTACTCGGAATCATGCTAAATTGTGATGTTGTCTATCATATTTGCAGTGTTATTACGTTGGTGGGACTGCAGATGCAGCTACTTTCATACTCAGAGAGATCACCAAGCCATTGTCGTTTTTCAAACCCGTGGAAAACATATGCGAAGCACTCCAAAAGAAAGACAACCAAATATGTGAACTGCAGTACGAGAAAGAATTAGACTGGAAAAATATCAACCTTAAGAAGATGAAGGTGAGGGAGTTGAAGAAAATCTTGTCAGGTTGGGAAGAATCGTGTAATGGATGCTTAGAGAAAAGTGACTTTATTAACAAAATTGAGGAAGTCAAAAACAGACACATAGAATTATAATATTTTATCATTTAAAATTTCATGGTCCACGTTGATCTCAAATATTAACTGTGTGGAAGCATGTTTGAGGTAAAATTATGTTGTTGTTACATTTTAGCGATACTCTTAAGTGTTTCGAAACGTTCATTTCCCGAGTAAAACCATATTTGTTAGAAAATTCCCTGGTCTGTAAACCTATTATAACAGGAAAAAGTGTCTTTTTTCTTTTCATCTTTTTAATTTAGCCTATTTTTATCACATGACAAATTACAACTTAAGGCGAATCTCCACTAGGCATAAATTTTTTATCACTGCAGCAAAATGTAGAAATGGTTTCTACTTTTCGTTCCATCTACATTATTCGGCACGACATTTTCCGCCTAGTGGAGATTTATTTTACTTCTTACTCTGAGTACATTAAAAATAGTGGCTGCAGTTAACAGATAATTATAATACTATTTTTCACATGCTTTGAAAGGCTTAAAAAATTTCGGACCAGAGTGTACGTTAAGGTTAAACTTGAAACATTTTCCAACCTATTCCACTCTGGAAATGAACCCAGGAATGTTTTCTTTCCATGGAAAATTACCTTGATTATATAGAAACGGATCCTGCAACTATATTTCAATTTTTTCCCATATGTTCCAATTTTGAGAAGGTTTGATTAAGCCTTTATAATTATATTGAAATTTAAACAAACTTTTGATATTGTATTTATTTCTTGTTACACAGTCGTCAGCAAAGGTTTAAAAAATATTCACTTGATACGTCTGCTGCAAGGATTTTTGACATTTTTGACGCCCAAAAGTGTTCTCTTGAATCGCTCATCAAACTGAAACTCTGCTTTTTGAACTCTGAACAAATTCTTGCAACGATTATAATGTTTGAAGAAGGGAAAGCAGTGCTGTTGATTTTTGTTGTTGTACCGTATTGAATACACCCCGGGGCGTTTACAGAAATGAGGGCGAAATGATTTTGAATTTCAACTTTAAACGAGAAAACGATCGATTTGAGGTAGGCATCCAATAACATCTTAAAAAGGTTTTTAGAAGCTAATATGTAAGCAAAAATCTGAAAATAGGCTGGAATCATCAAAATTTTAAGGAACAACTAAAAAAATACCTTCGGGCTCTGTTCGAATTAAATAAAAAATAGAACAAAATCGATTCGCGCGAACCAAGTCGTCAAGTGGGGAATCTGAGTTATTTAACAACACAAATTTCTCAATACCTACAATACACTCATTTCTTTTTTATATATATATATAGAAGAAACTAGTGCTCAGCTAGTCAAAACCCTTAGAAACTGAAGGATTTTGGAATAGCCATGGGAATACCCGCTTTAAGAAACTTTCAGGGCTAATCCCTTCGGATAGTTTCTTATAAAAAATGAGTGCAAGCAAGCAAGTTAAAGTACGTTCCAAAATTACGTGGACTCTTCGCAAATTTCAATAATTTTGGTATCGATTGGAAAGGAGGCGGTGTTATCGAGAACTATAATATACAATGAAAAATAAGATTCGGGATACTTTAGTAGTACTACTAAGGGTGGAAAGTTTCGCGGTTGAAAGGTTCTTACGTCTCGTCGTCTTCATTTCAAAAGAGAGTCCCTCGAGGTTGCTGTATTTCCTCATGATATACTCAATCAAAGCACCATACACCAGCTTGAAATTTGTTCTTGGGATATTAGAGTTTGTTAAACTAAGAAGATGCGATCATTAAACGTTTTGGTTGAAAGTCTCTCTTTTTTGTTTGAAAGAACGAGGTATAACATAACCCATTACCTCGTTAAACCCAGACAGAAATAACAAGGTTTTCACCGAAAACTAGTAATGATTCATATCTTGTTATATTAACCTATATTTAGGAGACAAGATATCTAGTGAAACGTGTGATTCAGCAAATATTTCATGGAAATGAACCAGCTTCCAATTTTCTTGATCAACAGTTTATTTTGAAAAATATATTAAAAAATATATTCCTAACTAAAAAATAACACCCTCTAACACAACCCACCCCCCAAACAAACTACCTAGTAAGATTTTGGAAATAATCACCTATTTCCATTTATTAACTCCCCCAGTCTGTGGTTTTAAAACAAAATACCAACACCCTTCCTTGATACAATACCACCACCATCCTTCAACAATTATACGTGCCCAAAATTACATCTTCTCAAATTGTTGCGAAGTTACAACGAAACAATTGATAACCTATATGGATTTAGCTGGAGTTACAAGACAAATGCTCTTCCAACACTTTCATTCATCAAATTATCAAATAAGTTTACCGTTACTTACTTAATTTTTAGTCCCTTCAGGGTTTTATAAATTTTCATTTTTGTTAATATTACATCAACAGCGGATCTAGAGGGTATGTCGAAATTTGTGGAGGAGAATGTTAGCTATTGAAGGATAAAAAGAAAGCGTGCAAATAATCCCATTGGTGATACAGACTGAAAACAGAAATTATGTTAATTTTTCCCCTCCACAATTTTCGACATACCCTGGATCCGCCGTTGATGTAATATTAACAAAAATGAAAATTTATAAAACCCTAAAGGGAGTAAAAATAACGTAACGGTAAACTTATTTGACAATTTGATGAATGAAAGTTCTGTCCAATACTTTAAAAATATAAGATTAACTTAAAGCTTCAAAAAAAATTTTTGCACATGACCTGCCCATTTGGCAAAAACAATGCCAGAGCATGAATGTTGTCACCAGACATAAGAAAGACATGTGTATAATTATTGTGTGCACTTGAAACAGTTAAATTTTGAATAATACATATAATACATAACATATAATATAATAATGAGAATATGAAGAAATTTTAAGCTCTGTTTATCCATTGCTCATACTTTTGTGTGGGTTCCTTGCAATCGCTTTCCATCTGAGCAGATAAACTTTTACTTTTTCCTATCACAACACTATTCAATCTTTTACACATATCACAAACAAACTGTTGACATCCAGCAGGATCATCTTCTTGTTTCCATTTCGTTTTCCACTTGAAATACTCGTTAAACATTGTATCATTTTTATCTATCAGTTTCAAATGCTCTACGAATTCTTTTACATTTCTAAAGTTCTGTGGATTGATATATGATCCTGGAATTGCAATTTTAGGGTTTGAATAATTCGCTCCACCTAACACAATTGGTATTGTATTACCTTTCAAACCATACAGAAAATATTTTTCTGTCACATAGTCTTCACAAAAAGTATTCTCTGCAGAAAAATAAAATTTGTATTGCTTTAATGTTTCCACACAGAATTTGTCACTACAATGCAGCTTTCCTTTATAGTTACCACTGCATTGTCCTCCAACATCAACTTGAATTCCGTATTCTTCAAGCTTCGTTGCTAGTTTATCACGAGCTGCTCCACAATGGCTGACTAGCCAAGCAACTTGCTTAGTTTTACCCAGCGCATAGTTTATTGTTGTTGGAGTCTTTTTTATTTCTATCTTCTTGTGCCCATTATAAGGCATTCGAAAATCAGAACTGACACGATAAGAAATTGACCAATTGAAGTGTTTGTCTAATGGAGCCACAGCAGGTGCATTAGGGGGAGCTTCTAGTATAAAGTAGGCCCATAACTGCTTTTGGTTCCTTAAATTCTGTAATCTATCAAGTTCGTTTAAACTTGGCAGATCCCTGCCATGAAAAATTACCACATCAGCATCTTTAAGGCGATTTATATCATACAATACATTGCAATTTTTCACCTCACAACCACATGAAGAGAAATAGTCTTTTCTAACAAATCCCCAAGGTTTTGTACCAAAAAAACTGGTGTAAAACAAGATGTGTTTAGGTTTATTTTGTACTAATGCCGGACTGCTCGAGGCTGTTGATAGCGAATTAGTAGGTTGTTGCTGGGGTTGACGCAATTTCAATCTGTAGAAATCACTGCTGTACGTTAAAAATACTGTCATGCATACAATAAGGATAGCCACGAAAAGAACATTGCCCTTCTGAACTGCTACATGCCCAAAATAAGAATGAAATGTTTTCGCTTGTTCTTCAAAATTCATAACATTTCCTATAAAAAACAAAAAGATAGTATAATAATGTCATTGCACAATAGTCTAAATGTTTTTACTAAATGTCAGTAACAACACATTGTCAAGCAATTTTTGTTTTCTGTGGCTAAAGGAAAGAAGTAATTTATATATTTGTATTAAATATATCTTTCCGTAAATTATGTCAGTGTTGGATAGCTTGCACTAAATTTTCAAGCCAAGCAACATTCATGATTGAGTCATTTACAAAAACAAACATAACAATACCCCATGGTTAAATTGCTTTACAAATTAATTTTATCATTCTCAAGTATAGGTATTAATTAAGACTAGAAACAAAATGAAAGCTGTTCTGACACAAATTACAAAAAGGGTGTAATAGTATATAAGTGTATTTAAATGGGTGTATAATAGCTCACTTGAAAGGTGGTGGACTCATATTGCCAGGGTTATAACTGATAGTGCTTCAAATTTGGGCACTGGAATTTATAAATAGTAAATGTGATCTTTGAAAATGATTAGGAATACAATAGAAAGATCGATAATGACAATGATAAATTGACACATGTGCCATAAATCAATAATAACACCACAATCATCAATCAGTCTAGTACTTGCAAGTTCTCTCCTTATAATCTGGGGTATGTATTCCTGATGGAGGCCCACATCAGTGTATCACTGTAAAGCTCAATGAGTAACTACCCTCGGTAAAATAAATTGAATAAAAAATAAAATTGACAGTTCTAATATTTGTGTGTCTTCGAAAATTATACTAAAATTTAATATGCACATTTCATTAAAAAAAGACAAATTCTCATTTTGAACACTAGTTAAAAATATTCAGTTCCATAGTTTCTTCCATCAATTTCAATTCATCATTATCTTTATTCTTTGATAGAAATATTGTCTTGACAGTCACCTCAAGGTCTAACTTGGTAAAATGCTTGTTATTTACCTCAATCAAATTGCATTTATCCACTGCTCATACTTTTGTGTGGGTTCCTTGCAATTGCTTTCCATCTGAGCAGATAAACTATTACTTTTCCCTATCACACGACTATTCAATCTTTTACATATATCACAAACAAACTGTTGACATCCAGCAGGATCATCTTCTTGTTTCCATTTTGTTTTCCACTTGAAATACTCGTTAAACATTGTATCATTTTTATCTATCAGTTTCAAATGCTCTACGAATTCTTTTACATTTCTAAAGTTCTGTGGATTGATATATGATCCTGGAATTGCAATTTTAGGGTTTGAATAATTCGCTCCACCCAACACAATTGGTATTGTATTACCTTTCAAACCAAACAGAAAATATTTTTCTGTCACATAGTCTTCACAAAAAGTATTCTCCGCAGAAAAATAAAACTTGTATTGCTTTAATGTTTCCACACAGAATTTGTCACTACAATGCAGCTTTCCTTTATAGTTACCACTGCATTGTCCTCCAACATCAACTTGAATTCCGTATTCTTCAAGCTTCTTTGCTAGTTTATCACGAGCTGCTCCACAATGGCTGACTAGCCAAGCAACTTGCTTAGTTTTACCCAGCGCATAGTTGATCGTTGTTGGAGTGTTTTTTATTTCTATCTTCTTGTGCCCATTATAAGGCATTCGAAAGTCAGAACTGACACGATAAGAAATTGACCAATTGAAATATTTGTCTAATGGAGCCACAGCAGGTGCATGAGGGGGAGCTTCTAGTATAAAGTAGGCCCATAACTGCTTTTGGTTCCTTAAATTCTGTAATCTATCAAGTTCATTTAAACTTGGTAAATCCCTGCCATGAAAAATTACCACATCACTGTCTCTGAACTGAGATACATCATATAAAACCTGGCAGTTTTTAAACTCACAGCTACACTTGGAAAAGTAATCCTCCCTTACAAATCCCCATGGTTGCACACCAAAGAATGATGTATAAATAAGTATACCAGACACATTATAAGTTTTCCAAAGTTTGTTACTGAATATCGGTTGAATTTGCCTTTTCCAAGCTTCCAATTTAATCAAAACGATACTGAAAGCATAGCATAATAATCCAAAACCTACAGCCAAAAATAATTTCTTCATGCCTTCATCGATTCGATACTTCCTTTTGGATCATTGTCACTAAAAAACAGTCTAAAAGAATTAGACTTTGATTATTTATCCGTACCGGGAGTTGTAGTAGATTATATTGACCCCGTAGATAATATTGACCCCCCATGGTCTTCACGTATATCTTTTAGCGTAACGCATATCTGGTAATCCATTTCTGACGAATACGCTCAAGCGTACCAGTTCAGTACCTATGTTGAAATCTGTTGGAACAAGGTAAGTAAAGTAAAGATACCCTTACCGACCCTCCCCTTTTTACCCGTTACCCTTACGTGTTTTTTCTTCTTTCTGCCTATATATAGCTCTTGAACATTAAATTTTGACCGTGAAAATTTTATTCTAGACATTCTTGATACGGTTTGGAAGCAAACCCTTGAAATTGATTCTCGTGATGATATCAACCTTCTTTTTGAAAAGTTTTTCAACGGGGTAGAGGGCTGGATGCACCTATAAGGGTACTGACTAAGCGTAAAAAAAGCGTGATTCAAATCCTTGGATCGCTAAAGATCATTATTAATATTATTTATAAAGGCTAAAGATCCATTGATTAAATCTACTCTCAATAATTTATATAAGCATTATCGCAATATAATTGTAACTTTGTGCAGGTTGAGTAAAAGGATTTTTTATATAAACTATTTTAGAAATAGCCTCAACATAAGGTTTGGAAAGGCATCAATTCTATCATGTCTACTAAAAGTCAAAGTCATCTTTTCCTACCTGCCTAAATCTTCGTAATTTTAATATGACTGACCCTCTCATTATATCCAATGCCTGCGATGATTATTTCTCCTTTATTGCGGATACTATATGATCTAAAATTCCTTTCACTTCCAAGCACTTCTCTCAATTTCTTCAAAACAGTAATCCAGCTTCTATGTTTCTCTCACCAACTGATACTGATGAAATAATCTCATGCATTTCCTCACTAAATTGCAATAAAGCATCTGGCCCTTTCAGTATTCCTAATCATCTATTATCTTTTCTCAAATTTGAATTTGCCAAGCCACTCTCATTACTGATCAATCTGGTGTTTTTCCATCCCAACTAAAAATTGCAAAGGTTATTCCTATATTTAAAAAAGGCTCCAAAGTTGATTGTTCAAACTACGGACCAATCTCACTGTTATCAAATATTTCGAAAAACTGACCGTGTATCAGTTTTTATTGCAACACAAAGTTAAAGCATGAACTCCGGAAATAAAATACAAGATCGTCACAGTTTTCAAATATACCATGTAAGAAAAACACAAAATAGTCAGTTCTTAAGTCAGTTCTTACTATAAAATCTAGGTTGAATTTGTGACCTAGTGTATTATTACATACCATTTTGCGAACACAAAACCTAATGGTTATAAGTCTTGTGTTTTCGTTTGAAAGAACGAGGTAAGAATGTTCTCATTAACCCAGACAGAAATAACAGAAATAGAAATAAAGAAGTTGTACATGTAAATTAGTTTTGCACTACCTAGTGGTTTCTGATTTGGAATGCTAACCTACTGTGGGACACCCAACTAAAAAATCCTTAGGCATTCATAAATTTTAAGTCTTCATTGTAACACTGATGCATCCAAGAAAACAAATACCTTATCGACCAAGACTTGACACAAGAAACAACAAAAGAATATAAACAATAAAATAAAACAACGCCACTTTATTGGTGCGTATTTTGTCATGGAATAACTAGTTATTTTTTCTTCCTACACTTTAAACATTCATATTTTAATCTTGTTTGAATTTGCTTCATTTCATATTTCTGCAATTTTCATTTTCCAATTGCACTTTTGTCGAGCGCTTGATGGATCCTAGTTTGTGAAATTGGCCCTGAACAGAAAATGTCAGAACAATTTTCAATAACTAGTATCCCGGGTAAAAACATTTTACTGGATCAATTTCCCCAAGAGTTACCCCATCCCGTGATTTTCCTTTCAATATAGGGATGAACGAAAATAAAATCACACAATCCAAAAGGTTAAGTATCATTAAGTTGTAAAGCTCCAAAAGCTGATCAAAAAAATGTATGGGATTGTCTGTGTACGATGTACCGTTACGGAGATATCCTCGATCATAGATTCTAATGATGTCACACCCAATCCCAAAAAGTTTTAGACCCAAATTTTTTTCGTCACCCCATGGCCAATATCGCGAAACCAAAAAACGTCAGTTATTCTCATTGGTTCAGGAGATATTTGCCCCAAAACGTCGCGTTCCATTAGGGATGCAATGCAATGATCCCCTTGCAAAAAATCAGACGTCACGTCGTCATTTCAAGTACTATACTAATAATGAAAAAATGCTTCTCACAGCATCATGGTTTTACGCGCTCCTCCTGAGAAAATGACCATGAAATTTTTAAAAATGTATCACTCTCTAAAATAAAAGTGGGATGCACACCTTGCTATTAGTATATAAAATTGTTTTTGCTCCTACTTCCGTAAACAGTTTCGCTTTTCCAATTAATCCAGGCTCTCCATCCAAATTACTTGACGATTCATGGGGGTTGTAGCTACTATTGTCATCAAAGTCTATACTTTCCAAATAAACCATAAAAGATTTTCAACAGAGAAACAACAAATAATTAATAATTCATGTCTTTCGGTAGATTTGGCCATAGTAATTTTGCATCCACATTCAGATGGAGGAATGACAGATGCCGACTTGCTGTCCATAGCATACTTTGATATAGCCCTGGATTCTTACTTTTTCCATAAAAGGAAACAAACACATTATCCAGATCACACTGGATCTGGCTTAGGATCTTGTCGCTGAAAATCAGCATACGGCGATATTTGCCGGCTGAGCTGTTGAATCTGAGTGGTATCATTGTATGACTTGCTCCAACGTGCAACACTCACATTCATTCTCGGTATGTCCTCCGACGTTACTGCTGGAAGGCTGATTTCCTCTGTCAATATAAAATCATAAAAATCCACAAGAGAGAGCAAATATCTTTTATTTGTCAAGGCTTTGTATCACTTCTTTTTTTCCGCATATTCCGCCAGAAATACATCTCATATTTTATATTTCTTAACCAAATCACTGGGTTTAGTGGTTTCAAGAGCTAACATTATGCCCCTTTATTCTTGCTTCACCTGAACTGCTGTCTTCATGGAACTTTTGCCAACATCTACCGAAAGTTTATATGCTTCAAAATGGTCGAGCATTTTCAAGAAATCGTCAGAATGATGATGCTTTTCACTATCAATGTCAGTTTCTGTGACATCATCAGGTTGCTCGTTCGTTTCTTTAAGACTTGATGTTTGACATGGTAGAGCCATCATAAGCAAGCTGTAATAACAATGGCGTTCCCTTCTCAATCTTATGCACTTGTGACATTTGCATGTTCCGACACTTTCTCATTTTGTGATAGTTTTTAAACTTGGGATTCCCATCTGGTAAAGTATCTTTACAGTTTTCTGCTTTTGCGTTCTTTTTTCTCAATCCAAAAGCGTTGACAGCATATTTAGCTCTTTTTTTTGTGGCCAGATGTACCTATATCAAATACCTATATACCTATGTATGTACCTATATCAAATGGCAGGATAAATTGACAGTTTCACTAATACAAGACGGTAATGGGCATGGTTTTCAGTTTGAGCTTTTGTAAAAAAAGTACTAATGGTTTTGACGGTTACAATATTCTACTCAAATATTATCTATAAAATACGACTTCATCTTGTGTGGTTGAGGCAGGAGACATTTTTTGTTTCTAATTCAGCAATTTTCTTCGTAAGTAGGATGTTTTCGTGGACCAGGCTAAAGCATTGAAAATACTACTACTTATTGTTATAAATCAGAAAGAATAGGAACTGATGTGAAACGACAATACCATTTTAAAAATGGAACATTGGAAATTTTTCAGTTAGTAACGGTATTATTAAACAAAATTTACCTTTAGTAAGAGTCATCTTTCTAAAAGGTATTAATAAAACATTTATTATTGAAATTTCAATCATTCATAATACTATAGCTTCTGCCCAATGTCACAGTCGGTATTATTTTGTAACCTCTGTAATTTTCGTAACCGTAACAGTCTTAAAGGAATGGAAAAAAAATTTGAAATATATAAAATAATGTTAAAATGTATAAAATTATCTGTCAACAACAAATTCAAATTTAGGCATACATATTGCAACTGGGGCTTCATTGGGTATCAGCAATTTGTCACATGCCTCAGTATTTTTTTTTCTCTCAGTAGTTTCATTAGTTTTTGTAACCTGAACACTCTTAAATAATCGGGAAAAAAATTGATAATACAGATATGTTTCCTGTCAAGACCTTATACTCGCCTATACTTAATTAAAACATAATTCTAGGCTCTGTTTACCTCAGCAGGATTTTACAAGAAAGGACGGACTTGACCAAATTGAACAGTTAGAAAATAAGAAACTTTTCTTCATTTTAATGTATACCTTTGAGGAATTACCACAGGCTGGTCTTTTTTGTCTTTTCTAATGAATGAAGACAGCAATGTAATATATAATGAAACATAATCGATAGCTTTAATGACTAACAAAACGAACTCTATGTGTGCTATTTCTCTTTGCAAGTTTCTTTATTAATGCATCAACTTTTTCAATTCCGCCATTAGACAAGTAGAATTTAGCTTGCAGATGTTTTAAATCAGTCAGACCAACTAACACCCAATGCTTTAGAGTTGGAATGATAACTTTGAAATAATATTCAGGCTTCTAATGGAACAGGTTATCTGTTTTGTTATAAATAAGGTCGAAGTGTGAATCTGTGATACCACCTGAGTCATATGCAAATTAAGTCATTCCCGGTCAATCGTTTGCCTTCTATTAATACACTTTTCCCATTCATGACATAATGACGGGAATTATTGAGTTTCCTGTAAGTAATAGTGGAACTAGCAGTGACACAACATCCATAAGCTTATCCAATGTCTCTAGACTGTACGTTTTCCAAAATTCATCTATTGCAACCATAACATCATCTGACAGTGGTTGGACTAAGAAAAGTAAATTACTTCAATATGTAAAATTATCAGATGTAACAGAAGTAATCTTCATAACATAAATCAAAAAGGAAATCAAACTGCATATACCATCAAGGCAGTTCTGGAGATTTTGAATTTTTGAATGATGCTATCAGCTGAGAAAGAAAAATACATATTTTATGAAAGGAAAATAATTAATAAACTATAATAATAAAGCCAAAATAAAAATCTAATATGATGTACTTTTGGAAAACACTGGAGTCCCTGTGATGAATGTTTCAAAGCCCTAGAGTAATAAATGAAGAATATGAACAAATGTCAAGTGAAATCTTTGATAAAACATTTTTCAACAAATTATTTTTATTGTATAATGTACCTCAATTGGGGTCATATCAGGTACTGACAATTCACCACTTTCAGGTACTTCAATAACTTCAGAATCCTTAAATCCGAACTAAAACATGGAGTAAATTCTATGTCCTTAACTGATATTTTCAATGTAAACTCTCTGTACCTCAAATGATGCTACATCAATTTTGAGCAATACATCGCTCAAACCATTTGTTTTACAGACATTACAATCCTAAAAAGGAATACACTTGGAAGTACTCACTACATCTTCAAAGCTTTATATTTACTATAAATCTGCAGTGTGATCATCATAAAAGATTAATGTCTATGAAACCTCGAGCTCTACTACATCAAGCATCAATTCATCAATAAACAAATTCAAAATAAACAAATAAGGTCCCAACCCAATTCAAATTTAGGCTTAAATGAAAAATTCAAATAAACAGCAATATGCTAGCCTAATGAATTCAAAATTAAACTTAACATACTTCAACTGGGGTTTCATCAATCAACAGCAATTCGTCACATGCCTCAATAGTTTTTGTAACCTTAAGACCCTTGTATGAATGGAAAAAATGTGCAAATAAACAAAAATGTCCTAACCTAATATGTAAAGTTAAATGCCACCAACAATTTCAAATTTGGGCTTACATACCCTAACTGGAGCTTTATCCAGTATCAGCAATCACATGCCAGAGTTGTTTTTGTAACCTCAAGATCCTTTAATTGAAAGCAAGTAGTATTTGAAGCAATGAAAATTATCTTTTAACAAGCTTTGCTTATACATAATTATGGAACACTGAGGTATGTCAATTCCTGCTGATCTCCATCTTTAACAACAGTGGATTCAATATCTACTTTCATAGCAGATAAAACCTATGGAATACAGAAAAGCTACTATCAACTATGAACTATATCATTTTGGTCAAATCTTCAAAGCTCACAAGATCCATAATCCAAGATTGTTGAGTTAACATTTTTTGTTTTTCCTCTATCATCTAATGGGAAGTTTACCTCAGATGCTTTCACTTTCACTCTAGAGATAAACAAGACGTTAACTAGGATGTGTACGTAATTTCTAACAGTTAAAATAAAACATTTGATATTTCATCACCATTGGAGTACCCTTAGCTCTGTACATAATAAATCTGACAATTTCCAGGGCTTATCAGTAGCAACTTTCTATACATAGAATTATAAAAATCTGATGATCTAATGAAAGACTGAGGCTGAAATATATTGTATTGTAAACATATATATAAATGTATTTCTCTTGTGTAAGTATAATTATATAACACAAATAGTAATATTTTTTGGAAAACAGAAGAATCAATCAATTAATAAATCCAGAAAAAGTCTATACCTTTCGCCAAGACATGCCAGTAATACCATAATTCTACTGTAGCTCTGTACCCTTGGACAAACCACACAAGGCAAACAAACACAAAGAAACCTCGTTACTAATATCCATTGGCTTTATAACACAATTTGCATGCTTAGACGAGTGATTGACATATTTTCCATAATGCTCTTCAAAAGTTGCATCAACGCTGCATCAAAAGTAAAGAAACAGACAAAGAAACACTCACATTACGTTTCTGTAATAATATATTGAAAGAAATGACTCCATATTACCAGTATTTTCCATAAAAAAACAAGTATGATCCGTATGATGCTGGGTAGGACCCCTCCAGCTCTCTTCCTTTTTGTGCAGATAGAAGTGGTATTCATATAAAAAAATTAAAATCAACTGAACAAAATACACCAAAGCCTAAATGTAAATTACATGAAAAATAATGTAATTCCAAAATCTTCTTTTTCATAACAAATGTAAGATTGAAATGTGTAATGATTATAGTCAAGAATATCTAATTAACTTTTATGCATGTAGACCTCAACTACTAAAGAGCCATAGACATGTAAAAACATAAACAGAACAAAAAGCTATCATTTACAGGGACGAACCTATAAATTCATTCAACCAACATTTTATTAAGCCTGGGGGTCTTTTCTTTCTCTTACATAATAGAGAGCAACATCTAATGGGTCCGATAGGTCTTTATTGTGACTGTTTGATTTTTTCTATAAAGAATAAAAAAGAGTTTATTTTTTTTAGTGTTTACAAATAAAAAAACACACAAGTTTCGCAACATATTTTGGCTGCCTTCATCTTCATGCCTTAATCAATTTAGAAAGCAGTGTTTATTATGTAACCCCAACATGCTGAATACTTACTAGTATGGACCTGTTTCTCATCGATGAAGCAACAATGGTTTTCTCTCACATTTTCCATGCTGTTGGTCGATTACTTCGTGGTATTTGAGCACCGTGACTTCAAAATTCGTAATATACTGGTAAAGCCTGATGGTAGTTACTGTATAGGCGATTTTGGACTTGCTTGTTCGTTTTTTGATGGTCATGGAAGTGAAAAATCAAGGTTACAGGTATTACGATAACAATTTTATGTATCATGAAATGTTCGATTACATTTCAAATTGTATATTAAAACGTATTTTTAGAGTATCTGGGGGTTTTCCCTTGATTAAAAATTCATAGCAAATTATAAATATTAACAAAAGTTATTATTATCTGATTATTACAAATGCCTTCTGAAGGCAAGAAAACTTCTCCCTGTCTCCTCTCTTCTAACATTTTACTTTCAAATAGACTGCTATACATCTCAAAGTCACTTGTTTCATGTGAGAACAAAGAGGTACATGACACCTGAAGTTTTACGAGACGCTGTTGGCTTCCAAACAGAATCATTTCTAAGCATCGATGCCTACCTTTTTGTTCTTGTTATGTGGAAGTGCTTGACACGTAATGCCACTGGTAAGTTGATTGAATTCATTACATTTCTTTTTTGTCCAAGTCGGAAAAAGAAAATTCACATTTCTATGTAATCCTAGGCACGGTTGATACTTTTCGTGTTGTGTTTGAAAATGAAGTCGGTCAGCACCCAACCATCGATGATATGCGTGCCTGTGTCGTGGACAGACATTATCGGCCGATCATCAAACACGAGTGGCAAGAGAATGTGATTTTAGATTGTATATTGGATGCTGATAAGATTATTTTCCAGTCAAATGGGTGGCATGATTTTACGTGAATAATAAACAAAATCTCCCGTTCTGGATTATCATTTTTTTGTTGGAACAGTATAATTTCTTAAAACCCTTTTATCTTTCAGATACTGTAACTAATTTGTACCAAACTGTAGACTGCTGGCTGGGATGACGATGCAGACGCACGCTTTTCCGCCCCGTGCGTTTTCGAGAGACTCTTCTCTTTATACAACGTGTATAGAAGTGAAGAATACGTTCTAGTTGATACTAAAAATCAGCCGATTCTTACATCGGGTGTCTGAACAGGTATCTTCTTGTTCATAATCGCGTTTGAAAAAATTGAAACTAGTGACAATGAGAGTATGATTGTTAATTAAAATTTTCATTCCAACGGGAATTTGGATTTGTGAAAACTCTCCACATAATGAACCTTGAATGGACACAAAATATCGAGTTCGTTGTATGGATGATTTTTAATGAGGGTATCTTAACATGGTTTGCAAATTCGATCGCTGAAGTAAACGTACCTTCGCATGTTAACATAAGACCTAATATATATCACTAATATATATCAATTTTGTTGAAACATGTTTTATGTTGTTTATTTTATGTCAATTTGTTCCTTTCCCCTTCACAGATTGCAGCAAAGCTTTGTTCCATCTGTCTATTGTTAACATAGGTTCAATACCAACAAAATTAGAAACTTCCGTAACGGTTCTATTATCAACCCACTTTACAACAATAAGACCAGAATTGCTATCAGTGTGATGATCAACAGCTCCTGGACCTTCCTACTCCAAGTGTTTCTCCAACTTAGGGGCGTTTATGAAGTCTGTTTGATATAATAGTTCCAACAGCAAGAGGTCCTTCTTTTCTCAAGAATTGCATGAGCTCTAACGTTGCAAACCAAATATCAAAAAAATCTTTATGCCCCATGTTTGATGCAAATCCTTGCAGAACTTGGAAACCACTTGTGCACATTTTTGAAGACCAGAGCGCTTGGGATCAGGTTCATCTTTTCCAGCATACAGGTAGAAATCATACATAAAACCAGACATCCTACCTCGAACAAGATTTTCTGAAACCACTTTTTCCGGGTTTTTTGGGCTTGTACTGACGGATTTCCAAACGACGTGTGTTCGAAGGAATGACTGCTCATCTACGGAATGAAACTCTTCAGGGTCTACTTTGAAACACTCATTTCGAACAACCTCTATTAATGGTTAAATTGTTATCAACAACATGCAAGCTTCCCTTCAATGACTCAAAGCGTTTACGGGTCTAAAATCAGCTATTGGTGCATACGTCAAGCTTTTTTAACAATACCGTGTGTAAGAGGTCAAGTTTAACACCCTATTCTCTTTATTTTCTCTTTATTCGCTAATGTCACCGTTATTCCACTTTTCGTCCCGGCAAAGTGACAGTGCCGATAAATCAACAGCATATATGTGGTCCCGATAGCGATTTTCGTTCGTTAAATTTGGTCCAATTCCGGCACTTTATGAAAGGGAAAACATGTTTTGAACGGTGTTTATTTAGGTTAATGGCCGGTCCTAATAACATTCAAATATAGCCCTCCATAAATTCCTTAAGTAATCTACGGTCCCGATAATTATGCGTGGTTGAATGGTTCCGATGATATATCTTATGTTCTTGATATTCTTATGTATGATAAACTTGATAAACTTGAAAGAGAATGTTACGTGACAAAAAATTACCAAATTACTATAGGGATAACCTCACAGGGTAGGGTTGCCAGAGTCCTGGAAAATCCTGGAATTTCAGGGAAAAAATGAAATTGTCCTGGAAAATCCTGGAATTTGAATAACATCCATTATAATTTTTTTGATCAGTGATTGACTACTGTCCTTTCCAGGTTTTGCTATTGACCTTTAGATTACACTTAGCTTTTGTTTTAGACTAGTGGAATTGTCTCATTTTAAGAGTTGGTCTTTCCCTGTTTCTTTTTATAAGATTGATTTTAACATTGTGTTTTTTTTATAGTGTAGTAATAATAATGCCTAAAAACAAGTGTACATTTCAAGACATCTGGCTTAGAGATGAGACATATCAAAGTTGGGTTAAGAAGAAAGATGATAGTACAGCCTATTACAAGTATTGTTGCAAAGACATAAGAATAGACAATATGGGAGAACCAGCCCTGAAATCTCATCTTACTGCCAAACGTCACATTGAATGGTCTCCATCTACAAGTAACAATTCTGCTGGGAATATTCAGTGCTTCTTACAAGAAAGACAAAGTTCAGGAAAATCGAGCAAAAAAGAGTCACAGCAGAAAAAAGAATCTCCAGTTCACCTTTCAAAGTCGTTTTCAAATTCTGCTGTAATTATGGCAGAAATTCGTTGGGTATTGAATCTCGTTTGCTCCAAGTACTCAATGAACTCTTCGTCTAATTCAGGAGCATTATTTTCTTCGATGTTTCCAGATAGCGACATTGCAAAGCGCTTTCAACGTGGATGTACAAAGGCTGGCTATGTTTCCCATTTTGGTCTTGCACCATACTTCAAAGACAATTTACTTTCTCAACTATTGTTGTCCATATTATTCAGTGTCATTTAATGAATCTCTGAATGATGTTGTACAGAAGGGTCAACTGGATCTTAATATTCGATATTGGGATGATGATGCTAATCAAATCGCTAGTCGTTATCTTGGTTCAGAATTCATGGGTAGATTGACTGCAGAAGATGTTCTTGAGACTTTTTTAACTGGTGTGAAGGACCTTGACCAATCGAAAAATCTTGCAGGTTGCGTCGGATAGTCCAAATGTTAACCTCCTATTTTTAGGCACATGTGGTCTCCATGCCATCCATGTTAGTTTCAAAACTGTGCCAAAAAGGGAACTGATTGGGAACTTCAGAAACTTTTGAAGTCCATGTGACAACTTTTACATGATGCGCCCCCAAGAAGGGCCATTTATGAAAATATTACTGAATCATTAGACTACCCAGCGAAGTTTTGTGATCACAGATGGGTTGAAAATGAAGATTGTGCTGCAAAAGCTGTCTCTTTATTGGGTGGGTATCGAAAGTTTGTAACATATCTCTGCAGCCTGAATAAAGCCAGCAACCTGACCGTAAAAACAAAAGTTTCACACGGCTTAAAAGCATGATACATGATCCTTTGTTGCCGGCAAAGTTAAAGTTTTTTGAGATGGTTGCAGGTAAACTGAATTCGTTTTTGTGGGGATTTCAAATAGATGCTCCAATGATTCTATCATGGCTGATACTATTGGTGATCTGTGAGGGATTTTTTAAGCCGAATTATCTTGAAAGATGTTATTAAGAAAACTCCTAGCTGGTACAACCTGATTCAGCTCGATCCATTAGATAAGATCATAAGGAAACCGCCAGAACATGTTGATGTTGGGTTTGAAGCGAAGAAAATGTTGGAAGGAGTGACATCGTCATCGAAAAAATTGGAATTCAAAAAAGAAGCAGGAGACTTCCTGGGACATCTTCTATCTCACCTTATAGAAAAATCTCCACTGAAGTATGCCATCGTTCGCAGTGCAGTACGCTTAAACCCACTCTATATGGGAAATCAATCAAAGAGAAATTCCTGTGAAACTCGTGGGAATGGGAACAATCCTTCAAAAGCTTGTTTCCATTGGGAGAATTTCCGGTCAGTTTGCTGAATCAGTAAAGAAACAGTGCATCAAGTTGTTTGAGGTTGTTGATCAAAACCTACAACCATTTCATGTTTCAATCCATCACAGGATAGAGTTGACACGTTCTTCTCCAACTTGATGAGATCTTCGAAGCTTTATGAAAAACCTTTGGGAACTCATCAAAATGTTTCTGGTGCTCTACCACAGCCAAGCAGCCATCGAAAAAGGTTTCAGCATCAATAAGCAATTGCTTATAGAAAATCTGAAACCTAAGTCTTTGGTTGCGATTCGAACAATTGTAGACCACATGAGGTATTCAGATAACCTTCCGCGTGTTTTTTATAAATTTCACAGCCTTTCTCCTGCGGCGGCAAGAGCTACATTTTAGAAAGAAAATTTGGGCCAAACAAAGAATTCTATTCCGAATCTGATTTCCTTTATAACTGTCGAGTGGTGGATTTAGAAGAAATTTGAATTTTGTAAGCCAATTTGGAGGAAAACTTGAGGAGAATTGGCAATTAAATTGCAATTACCCTTTTGAAAACACTCATAATTTTTACATCAATCAAATGGCTTCCCGATCTGCCGCCGACATAGATATATGTTAACATCAACCTAGGATCTGTTTCTATAGAAAGTATAGCAAAAAATTAATTAGGAACTAAAACTAAAAATTATATATGTTGACCTGGTGATATTTGGTGTTTGGTGCGATATGTTTAGAACCATACAAGAATATTTTTCATGTCCATTTTAATATTTTATTGATAGATTCAATGCGATTTGTGTGATCCAGTACGCTGGTTCCACGAAAAATGTCTTAGTGTGGAGATTCAGAGCAACAAGCAATTCAATTGTAGTTCGCTCCCAGAAAAAAGGATAGAGTACATCCAGGATTGGGATGAGGTTATTGAGGTAAGTAAAAAAGAACTATTTGTATTAATCTTAATCGTAATCAAAGTGTTATTTGGTACACAATTATTAGGTGTCGGAATTGAAAAGAAAAAGAGAAAAAGAAGATTTTGGTGACAAAAAGAAAGTAAAGGTCAGTAAAAACAATGAAACGATACGCTATTAAGACCCAAAATCTATAACAACGTGATAATTCAATGCTTATCCGTAGAAAAACGAACCAGAGGGGACATATGTTATCAGAAAGAGGACAACGCGAGTTAAAGTTTGTGGTGGATGCAGAGGTGGGTTTAAAGAAATGATGCTGCCACCTTATGACTTGTGTCTGAAAAGGAAAGAAAAACGATTTCGGAAAGGAGAGAAAGCTCCAGATGCTAAACAATATTTAACCTGGGTGCATTACCATCTGGACAAGGGCTGCATGAGAGGTGTTCATAACAGAACATGTGAATTGGAGGCTAAATCTATTATCGTTGCATAAAAAAGTTATAGATGATCTTGAAATCCAGTTTGTGTAAATGTAAACAACAACACATTCCTTGTCATTTACTCGAATCAGCACCCCTCGAATATACGGCGAGCTTTAATTTCTTGGCTTTTGAAACACGCAGAAGGAATATTAATTCGAGGTTTTAATGTTTATTCAAGTATTTTTGTCAAGTTATGCCCAGACAAAAATTCATATTCCTTTGCAGATGATAACACAATTTATGCCTGTGACATTTTTTGATGTAGTACTAGATCGTCTACAAAAGTTGCTAGTCAATTAATTCAATTAAGTGACACTGTTAAACTATTACGAATTCGTAATTATCTGGATACACGCCAGGCATGGTTAGCTTGCAATGGCTATACACTATCATGTTTTAATTACTGCCCAATTATATGTCCAGCTCTAAAAGATCTAGCCGCGAGATTGATTCTGTGCAATTGCAGTCTTTAAGGCAACACTCCTAACTTTCAATGCAAACCAGGATCTTACGTCTCTTCAACGTAGTCCCAATTCACACCATATGCAACAGGCTACTACTTAATGAGGTTTATAAGTCTCTCCATCAGCTTAACCCTGAATTTATGTGGGATTTGTTTACTAACAAAATACCGCACACTAACCTGCGCCGAAGTTGGTATTGATTTTTCTTACTATCTCCTTTCTATTGATTGCTGTATTTGCAATTGGCATTTTTTGGAGAGTACGTAAGAAAAAAAAAAGAAAACAGAAGAAATATTCAAAAAATATTTTGTTCTATAAACTTTTTTATTTGAACAGTTACCTTGATGTAAAAACATCATCAAAAGAAATCATGCTAAGGGAATATTCTGCGTACCTTTGCATGTTAACATAAGAGTGTTACTGAATGACTAAAAAATACAATGCTGTCCGATGTCCGATGTCGTCCTAGGCTGTGAAACTTTAGTTTTTAATATTTTTACATATTTTGTTATGCATATTGTTGTTATTTTGTTGTAAAAACTTTTTTATTTTAGTTCACTTTTGTTGAAACATATTTTATGCTGTTTATTTTATGTTACCATGCCATTTTGTTACTTTCCCCTTCACAGATTGCAACAAAGAATTAGGCGCACAGTGCAAATAAAGTGAAAATGCGCATTTTTGCTGACATCAGCCTTTCGTGGCGTCTCAATCACTACTTAAAGAATCGCAAACATGAAAGATATTTCTAGTTCAATAATCGCCTAAATGCCTTTGACCAACGTTTTACTTCCCACCTTCATGTAGAGATCTAAGTGACTTGTCATTTTCCGTTTCTTGGGCTTCCATCCATTTCTATCACTTGCAGTCAGTCAATGACTCCTAAAGTGGCGTATCGAAAAAATGAAATAAAGCTTGAATGAAGGTCACAACGGTCGTAAATGCCTTTTCATTCCACCATGTGTGATTATAAGACCGTGGACAAGTAAAATAATATTGCTTACTAACTCGATCACAGAAAATTAGTTCGCCAATTTCCAAATATGCTGCTTTTGAATTTACAATAATACACGATTTTTTTTATAAGCAACTGAGGATTTTGGACAGCTCTCAAGTTCCTTATCTTTCACCCAATACTTAGGTCTAAATTTGCTTAAGGGTCGCTTAATTTTCTTCGACTAATTTTCAGTAATTTAGTATGTAGCATAATAACAAGAGGGTTAATAAAAGAGTAAAATACGTTTTTGTTTGTCATGTCTAAATAACATAATCTAACAGAAAAAAACGCTAAAAACTTACAAAATATCAATAGAATAAAATGTTTCCGTCTTCAAATTCTGAAGAAAAAGAGACTTCTTTGTCAGATTCAGAAAGAACGCCGTCAGCAGTGTCTCTTACCTCATCTGGAAGAGAAGTCTCTGTTTCTTTATTAACATTGACGATATAAACAGGGGTCCGGCATACCTTCTGGCTTAATTTTCTCATCTTCCCTACCGTCAGCCGTGATAAGACACCCTTTTTTCTCGAGGATTCTGTACATCATACGAAGAAAGCTCTCATCTTTAGATGTTTTCCGGGTAAGCTTTACCAACCCAATGGGTGATCAAAATCCGGCGGTCATTGCAGGAGAGATCTCGCTCATCATTTCCAAAGTTCAATATTTTCATCATTCTCCAGCCAGATCATTTGTTCTTTTTTATAAACCATTTGAAAACTTTCCCTGCTCCAGCATCAACAAGCTGCCAAAAGTGTGTTCCGATTGGAACACCAAATCAATTCAAATATCTGTTCTCTCTAGAAATGATTAAAATGGCGCCGAATAACGAATATCAAAAGTAGCGGATGCCTTCAGACAAGTTGAGAATTATTCCTCCCGGAAAAATACCTGGGGTCATTATTTTCATTATTTCCTGCAATCTAACCAGTCCAAACTTCCATTACCTCTACATATGTTTCAGACGTCCTCGAATGAAGAATACCAACTGCATGGATGCGTTAAGGGAAGTTGAAATGCATTTCTCCACAGGAAACAGCCAAGGGGGCATTATTATCTAAGGCTGAATTTCTTAGATTATTTTGACACACCCCCCCCCCCCCCCTCCCCCTGCAATCTAACCAGTCAAACCTTCCGTTACCTCTACATATGTTTCAGACGTCCTCGAATGAAGAATACCAACTGCATGGATGCGTTAAGGGAAGTTGAAATGCATTTCTCCACAGGAAACAGCCAAGGGGGCATTATTATCTAAGGCTTAATTTCTTAGATTATTTTGACCCCCCCCCCCCCCCCCCCCCCCTGCAATCTAACCCGTCCAACCTTCCGTTACTTCTACATATGTTTCAGACGTCCTCTATTGAAGAATAAAACACCTGTGGATCATTATTTAATTGAAGTGGATCGGTGGCGCTCATAGTTAACTCGCGCTTTTGGTACTGTTCTCGTTATGTTCTATTGAATCTTATTGCTTTTGGTCATAACCGTAAACCATGGGGGGTCAATATTAACTAGAGGGTCAGTATAATCTACTACACCACGACCATTTTCTTCCATCAAATATCAACTAGTGATCACAAGAATGTCTCTCTATTATTTTCTCTACATAATCCTTCCTCTGATTTCATTAGCATTTCTTTTTCTTCTTGTTTTTCACATTCCGCATGATTCATGTGAAAGAATGGGTTTCGGAGTAACAATCTTGCTCAGTGTCACCGTTTATTTGCTCGTTATATCTGAAAAGTTACCCGAAAAATCCGATGTGTATCCGATGTTGGGGATTTGTTTTATCGTAATTTTCTATATTTTGTGCGGAGCGCTTGGTTGTGCCGCAATTACAACAATACTGGCGAGACGTGTTGTAAGACCTCCAGAGTTTCTTCTTGGTTGGGTGACGAACAAAACTGTGGATAGGAAATGCACTTCAAAATTCAAACCAAAAGTTGAACATAAGTCCTCCTCCTTCCACTGTCTAGCGCAGCCTACGAAACAAGAAACAGAAGAAGCGATTGGAATAAACCACAACGATGGAGATGAGGTTGCTAAGCAAGAAGACTACACCCCACAGTGGGTGGAAATCTGCAGAAAAGCAGATAAAAAGATGTTCATTGTTTTTAACATTTTGCTCGTGGCTGTTCCATTAATTATAATTCTCGTTTTACCAAAATCTGGACTAGCCTGAAATTATTAAACCACTTGAGAAGACTAGCGAACATTTTTTGAATATCTGTACGTAATTTTTTCATTTATAATTTACTTATTTATTATTTACTCAATATCCATTGTATATAAAAATCGTTGGTAGGGAGAGAACGTGTTGGTCTCAAAACTAAAAAAAGCGTATTTCTATTATCCCCAATTTCGAAGAATCAAACTCAAACGCGGATAATAACCCATATACTAACTGTTTATTTCGGGCATTACCTTCGAAAATTGACTTCCTCCACATACTGACTTCGCAAGCTCTGGCTTTACTATGACGTCAATCAATATCCTCCGGTAATGTCCTCATAACCAGTTAGCATACGGTTAGTATAATTTTCAATATGTTTTTCAAGCCAAAGAGAGTCCACAATGTGCGTAGTCTTTTGACTAATGTCCAGATGTCCTTTTTTTACATTTCTTTTTCATTAACCTGGTTTCTCCAAGGTGCTACAGATATTTGTTTTCTTTAGATAGTCCAAAAGTTGTTACGTTGCGAAGAACATTCATCCAATAGGAAGTCAATTAACACCTGATAATGAAACCATGTTTTTTTTTCTCCCAAAAGATCTTATATACGCGTGCGAGCCAGTTGGCTGTGGCGTCACGATTTTGATCACGTGACTTTACCTTAAATTTAAGGCGAAATAAAACCTTTTGAAAAGTTGGATTTGATTCAGAGTTGCTCAGGGAACATTTTAAGCTGTAGTTGTTATTTTGACGTTAATTCTCCTTTAGACAAAAAACACAAATTTATTTGGGTGGTGTCAGGGCCTACATGTCCTTTTTTAACTACTGTTTTTTACTGCTGTTCTTTCATGTAAACATTCAAAAGACATAGAAACGTACAGATAATAAATGAATCCCGTCATGCGTTGCACCCTAAACAACTTTCACGACTCCCTTCGGAGTCTCTTCCCTTTAAGAATTACCGTAACTAGCGTAACTTTGAAATTTTCTATCCCAACTCCCTTCCTTTTTTAGAGTGTGACGCACTGCAAGATTGCACTGTTACTGCAGCGAACAAAAGTTTTCTCCCGGCATCATGTAAACGCCGCTTAAATGTCAGGTATCAAGTGTTCGAGGCGGTGTTTCATGATGTCTGGGGAAAATTTCGAAGAGAACGCAGATGGCCCCGCCCCCCAAAGCTTCCCCTCTGTCACTTGCCCAACAGATATGAGCCCATTAGGTATGCACCCACCCCTTTAAATGGTTAAACTTTCATAAAAAGTTACTGCAGGAATTTTGAAAGTTTCACCGGCCATTTATGATCAGCTTCAGATTTGAGCCTAGAGTCAGACAGGGTGAACATTTTGCATATAATATCAAGGAGAGATTTTTTTCATCTCGGGTGTTGAGTTTGTTTGCGAGAAAATTGAAAGACGCCAGATATATTTACTAGAGTAACCGCCGCTTAACTCGAACATCCACAACGGAAATAGAAATGGTTCGAGTTAACGAAAGTTCGTTTAATCCGGACAGTTCCAGTTAACGGTAGTTATTCAGTGACGCTATTTGCTCCGCTCAAACGCCAAAGAATTTTGGTTCACATTTCACTCTCTTATTCGTGCACTAATTTTTTCCCTTTAAGACATACCGAACTACCCAGGGTCTATTGTAAATTTAATTTGGCGATGGGGTGACAAAAAGATTTGGGCAAATTTAGGGACGGGGCCCTGTGCCTTCATTAAAATCTTTGTTCAAGCATATCTCTGTAACGGTTCGTCGTAGACATATGTTCCTATACATTTTCTTGATCAGCATTTCGAGCTCTAAAAGATGGTTATACTTTTCGTTACTAATTCGTTGATTTAATTTTTCGTGAATTCTCAGTGACTGAGGACACATGCTGAATATGGGCGGCGAGTGACGCCGCCTTGGCGCCTAGTACATTTTATTATCCTCGTTGCACTTAACTGTGTCTGTGCATTGAATGCATGTTGTATTGATTTGAAAACGATAAAGAATTGTTGAAATAATACAGACCAGCTAACTTTCCACGGTCAAGAAACTAATGAAAGGCGCGATTAATAAAAATTATTATAAGTTCAAAATAAAAAAGAAAGAATATTTTCTGGTCCGCATAATTCATGAGCATGAAGCACGCTGAGACTTGCCCGAATGTTCGAAATTAAAATGAGTGATACCCTGGGTAGTTCGGTATGCCTTTAAGGTATTGTTCCCATCCCGATAAAGTCAAATATGCAGTCACATTACTGTTATATCAACATCCATCATCTCAACACCCATCACAAAATTTGGAAGAGATTAGAGACTTTTATATAAAAATGGCTCAATTTTAAGATTTCCTCGTATGTACAAGAATATGAAAACTAGAAAAATATAGACATTTCAAAAACATAATAAAACCCAACAAGAATTGGGTAACGAGGTTACTAGGAAAAAAAATGAACTGTTATTATAAATTTTCAAAAGTAGTTAACAAAAAATTTAACGGTAAAAAATGAACATGTTATAATTCGAGAGAAATATATATAAGATAATAATAGAAAGATAGAAATATACCCTGTCTCTTTGGAAACTCATAGAAAACAATTTCTTAAACATTTTAGATTTATGAAAATTGTGGCACCCCATCAAAACTATTAACAACGTTCATTGATTGGTCAAAAGCTCGATGACGTAACACACAGTTAAGTTCTTTTATGTGATATAATTCCGAATAAATTCTTTTTTTATATTTAAAATGGCGTACTGAGTTGCGGCGAGCACTATTAATAGTTTAGCTTGGGACGCGTAAAAGAGAAAACAATTCCAGAATAAAAGTTCGTTTAATCCTAATCCATTGAAATCATTTATTAAAAAAATTTCAAGAAAAAAACAAAGCAATTATTCTAGTAGACTTGTCAAATAAAGCACCATATTTTACGTGCCATATTTCGTGGATAGATAAAGGTATGGGATGAAAAGGAAGTGGAAAGGTGCAAAATTGGTGGACTTTTTCCACAACTTCGACCTGAAACATCGAGCGATCTTAGATGATCAAATGAACTAATTGGTTTCGGCCCGACACAAAAATATCAAACCATCTATAAAAGATGTATAAGTGAAGATTAAGTGAAAAATAGTGTGAAATTTCGCCACATTTTAGATTAATGTATAAAATAACACCACGGATCTAGTGAATCAGATCGAACTGAAACAAAAGCTGTCAGAAACTTTAATTCTCTTTAGCTGTATAAATCAATCGTTTAAACCGATCATAAAAAAACGCAAACGAGGAAATCAGTCATCAAGATCAAATAACATGATTGGCTGATAAAAAGATAATAATATTTCGATTTCCACGCATGCGCATTAAAGTTAACTGACACAAGTATCATTAAGTAAACTAAAGAAATGATGCATTGACCGTG